>JAGXJF010004740.1:0-529391 GCA_019208055.1 Stipa capillata
GTACCTCACCACCAACACGTCCCGAGCTGAGATAAATATCTTACCTCGAGTTCCGTGCCCTTGCCCCACCTTGCCGCGCTCCGGAACCATGATTCCGGGCTCCCGATTCCTCTTATTCCTTTTAAACCTAATTCATCTTAAACCCTAACGCATCGTCAGCTCTGTCTCAATCCTTGGAATGCATGCTTAAAATTCCCGGTGTATATGGGCACATACACCATGAAGCCCGGCATGTCGCAGCTTATGTTCCTTGATTCCCGCCACCTTTTCTCTCCCCTGGAATATATACATGTATATACGTACATATATACACCTCTGTCTCCTAATTAATATACGTGAGCAATCTTGTTCCCCGAGCTGTCTCATTCCTCGTTTATGGTTGTCTAGAGCTCTTTAACAGCAGCCGTGTCCAGTCTTTTCCCAGCTCAATTACAACACAAGCCGAGCTCCTCAGAGCCCAGGTGCTAACACCAGGTGGTCACCACATTTATTTTCCCCTCGTGCCTTTTCTGTCCTCTCCCATCACCTGCACAGTCCCTCTGCTATGCAGCGTAGCTACCTGCCTCCTTTCTACCGAGCAAATTTCCCTTAGCAGCCAATAGCATCACTCCCGGGTACTGCTTCCATATCCACGCGTGCATTCGCGTTAACTCCAACACCAGCAGCAATGACCGAGAACTCTCATCGCTCCTTCCTTCTTTAATTGAGCTCAGCATCTGTCCCATCTTCTTCTCTATTCCTTTTGAACACGTAACCTGGCCAGCTCAACCTAGTTTCTCAGGCAACCAGCATCAGTCACCTCACCCAACCCTACTCATTTATTTCACTCCTCCACTGCCCTTCATGCATGCGCGGAGCTAACAGCAGAAAATGGTGCCAGCTGCGGTACCGAACAGCATCACTCACCTGCCCCTCCTTGCATTAACTCTACTCCATGTTCCCCCAAAAATATCTGAGCTCACCCTACGTGCTTCTTCAACCCCAATCCAAGCACCAGTCCACCACCACTACACTGCCACGCCTCAAGCACCTGAGATTTCCTCTCCTCTCCCTTCTTCAAGCTAGCTCAGGTCTGAGCTACTCCACCGCGCGAACCGTTGAGCTGCCGCAACCCAGGCGCCGTTTACCGAGCTTCCCAACTCTTCAAGCCCGAGCCCTTGTTCCCCGGTGAACACCGCTCCAGGGCCCTCGTTGCCGCCGGCGCTTGCTCCCTCGAATCCTTCCCCGAGCTGTTCGCCACCAACTCCCGAGCCACTTCCTCCCCATAGTCTTTCACCCCGGCACCCGAGCGCCCCTTCGTCGGCTGCCGAGCCCCGCCGGATTCGCCGCTCTGAAGCGCCCGGCAAGCGCCGCTGCCTTGCCGCGCCGCACGCCCCCTTGCCGCCTCTCCCTGAGCCGCCGGACTCCGCCACCCTACGCCGACTCACCACCGCTCACCGGCGGCGAGCTCGCCCCGAGCTACCCGCGTTCTTTCCCCCCCCAAATCCTTGCAAGTTCTCCCCGCTGCTGAGCTACCAAACAACCTCACCGCCGCCCTTCCTCGTCGCCGCCTGCCCAGCCAAGCACCTCTGCCGCGGTGAAGAAACCCACCTTCCCCACCAGGCTTTGCCTCTGCCGCCCCCAATCGAGCTGCCGCGGCAAGCTCCCAGGCCACTGCCGAGCAGCTCCTCTGCCGCGCTCTGGTCCAGTGGCCACGACAAGAACCCGAGGCCTCCTTCTCCTGCACGCAACTGTCGAAGCTCTCCTGCCGCGCCTCATCCAGCTGCTGCCGGCAAGGCCGAGCCCTCCCTTAGCTGCCGACCAGCTCGCCTCTAGCGCCTTGGTCTGAACGGGACAGCCGCCGCCGCAATTAGGTAGGGGAGGGAGTGTCTAAGTGAGCTCGGTTGGTCCGAGTGGGCCCGTTCGGCCCCAGTTCATAAAGCCCCTAACCGTGCTGCTGCTGGAACCCGCTTCCCAAGGAGTAAGGCGTAAAGCCAGCTGCTGAGAGCAATAGTGCACAGCTCAACCAATTAACCAATGTCTATTCGGTTGGAAATCTAATTAGCCAACCCAAGCCTCTCCAAACCACCTTAAGTACTCAAAATCTTATTCTGGAATTCCACGAGTGAACCCAAGTTTCCGGTCCAAATTAGTTAAGCATTTAAAGTCAATTAGAATGGGGTTAGTAGAGATTAGGAGATAGGTTATTCTTTTGTGATTCTGGAAGCAGCACACATGCAATATAAATCACTTAGAATAGTACCAAAGCATTCCCCAAAACACCTTGAGTGATTAGTACCAAGATATCTGCTAAGAACACACATGCACTATGGCGAAGCTCCTCATCCAAAAACATTTTCAAAGTTGAGCTATTCCGTTAGTTAAACAAATGGCAGTGTACACTAGAGCTATTAGGTTAACGCGTGTGATGTAAGTGTCCATCTCAGAACAGCATCAAAGTAAGTTTCTCACTCCACCAGGACACCCCCAAGCATCCAAAACACACATGGGACCAGTAGGGTTAGAGCATCATCACTTCATGTGTTATGAATGCTTATAACCATCACCAGAAGCATTCTCTTTTCCCGTAAACCTAAGCCATAAGCTTTTAGAGTCAAATCATAACTTAAACTCAGGTGCATGCATCTCCATGCCCTAATCACCGTCCGACGAGTTCCTGTTGAAACCCTAGTTAGACCCTAACCGTCGATGTGCCATGAGCTGATGCTTCCTGTCAAGATAATATAAAGCACCCAACCCTAACTCTCAAACAACTGCTTGAAATCAAGTAACTAATCAAACGTGTCATGATTGCATGTGTTGATTCTCCCGGTTCAATATTCGATGTTCTTGGTTTTTACTCGCACCGTGGACTTATTCGCCGTCCTTCGACGTGTAGATACCGACGCTAGGAGGGATCGCGCAGAGGATTTTGGACGATTACCATTTTGAGTTCGAGATCGAGACTCGGCCAATTTGCCAGGCAAGCATTCCACCTTGACCATGTTGAATCCCATATGTACGAAATCATAATTATTTTGTTGCGAACTCTGCATGCTATGTGGTTAATAACTGTATTTTATGTAGTATTAGCTATTCCCAGTAGCTGCACTGTCCTTAGGTCCGAATAGCCGACCCTTGTAACCCTAGATATAAAAGTCGGTTGTCTCGCAACCGACAAAAGTAGTAAGGTTATAGGCGTTAGCCGTGCTTAGACTGCTATAGTCAAAAATAAGTTTTTCACGATTTATAAAACCCTATTCGGGATATGGGAAATAAAACCCTCGGATAACGTGTTGCTATCCGGGGTGATGTTTAAAGAATGTTTGCCAAAACACTCGAATGAAAATTGGAGATGATTTGGATTCGGGGGAGAGAGTACTACAAGGGCAGCCTGGGGCTGTAGAGGAGAATTGATAATGGCCACGTTCGTCTGGGACGATCGTGGGTGGAGGAATGGAGTCTTGCTCGAATCAGTTAAGGACCGAGCCTAAGTGCCGCTAAACCAGTTCCCCCACCGTACGTCCACATGTCCTTTATGGGAAGGACTTGGCTTGGTACCCCGCCAAGTATTAGGGTTTGGACCCGTGGGAAGTTAGGAGTCGTGGCTAGGTGTTTGAAGTCCTAGAGATCCACTGCCGCGTAGCGTTTGGGTGTTGATCGACACAAAGGTGGAGAGCCCCAATTTGGTGTCTGGAGGCATTGCAAACTTGGGTATTCACCTAGCGGGTCCAACTCTAGTATGGAAAGTGGGCGACGGTCTCGTTGTAATAGCCCTGCCAATATACGTCGCGAAGTATTTCCAGGGTGACCTACATCTTGTGGGTAAAGCCGTACAACCTCTGCAGAGTGTTAAAAACTATTCGAATAGCCGCGTCCTCGGTCATGGACATGAACTGGCAAGGCCACACACTGGTAGACTAAGATTTGGTTGCAAAAGCCGGGAAAATGGGATTAAGGACGTGGGCATGATGTGTCCACAGTGTGCAATTTACGCTACAGGCTGGTAGCAAGGAATTGCAGGAGGAAAGGCTAGCCGTACTGTCCGGGGCGGTATGGGCTGAGCATGGAGTCAAGCGGGAGCTAGCCATGTTATGCGGGATAACAGGGGCTGAGCACCGTTCTAAGGGCGCTAGCTGCACTATCCGGGATGGTGCAGGCTGAGCAGTGAATCGAGACGCTAGTCGTACTGCTGGGGTAGTATGGACTGAGCTATCTCGAGATTGAGAAAAGGAGGTAGCCGGGTCTACCTCAAGAACTGTTTCGTTATTTTATTTCACTTTGATTCATGAAACTGCTTTGGAATCTATCTTTATCGTATTTGAATTATAAACTCACATTTCCGCTCAATCAGCAACTTAGGTTAGAGCTGTTCCTTGATTAAACCTCTGCATGAAATATTGCCGTATAATCTCTCTTGTGAGAATAGCTTGCGAGTACATTCAATGTACTCACCTGGCTTGTTGATTTGGCCAGACAAAGGAGGACATCAATTCCGAGGATACGTATACGAACGCGAAAGCTAGGGCGTAACCCCCAGTCAGTTGCCTGTCGGGTATGGCATACTGATGGGCCACCTTTCCGCTGGATTCCCGCTGCAAGTTATAGCCGTTGGGCTAAAGGTATCAGATTATCGACCTTAACGGTCTATTTAATTGTATACGCATGTATGACAATGATATACAAGTTAACTCGTGTGTATCGGCTACTGATCCAGGGACCGGTACAGTGATCACGAGGGAGTTCCCGGCTTAAAAACCGGGGGCGCCACAGTCCGTCCCCGAGCGCTCGGCGTCCCAGAGGGCGAAGGGCGCGCTCGGGGTCCCTTCCCGAGCGCTCGGCATCTTGGCAGATGTGGGGCCCAGGGGAGCGCTCGGGGTCCGCCCCCCGAGCGCTCTCCCTCGGGCTCCCCCTTCAAGGCGCCCGAGCGGCCCCCCTGTGAGTGCTCCCGAGCGCTCGGGATTGCTCGGGGGCATCGGAAGACAACTGGCGCCCTCTCCTAGCGAAGGAAGATGCTCGGGACCGAGTGCTCGGGGGACGACGTGTCCTCTGGTGGGACCCTCGCCCATTTACGTCGGCCAGCGCCCAGCTTCTCCAGTAAGCTTCCGCTCTGGCGGAGGCATTCAATGCCTGTCATTTCGACGAGGAACCCCAAGCCCTATGAGGGCATGATGACGGTCAGACCGGGTCCCACTGGTGCAGGTGATAAGCTCTGATAGCTATCCCTCTCTCTCTCTGAAGGGTGGGCCCGGGCTGACAGATTCTTTGACCAACCAAGCATGCCGCCCCGCACGCCCTGTCACTGTCACCCTTTCTACCCCATGGGGGACGCCTGCCGCGCAACTCATTGCGCGGGTTGAGAGGCTAACCCACGGGACCCGCGAGTGGGTATTCTACCGACCCAGTCAGAAGAGGCCAATAAGTCTTCATCCACGGGGCCCGCCGAAGGTAAAGATGTCAGAACCCCTGCTCCGACATACGGTGTGAAGCGACGTCCCGGCCGAAAGTATGCAGTTCGCATTAAAATAGAGGTGTGGGCGCTTCCAGTTGCATCCACGTCGCCCACAGTATCAGTCCAGCTCATTTTCCTTTGCCGACCTATGTGGTATTCCCCCAAGTATATAAGGGGAGAGCCTGGTCCATGCAAGGGGTTGGCTCTTTTCCTAGTTCGATTTTCCTTAGGTTAAATCTCTCTAAGGTTACTCCGTACCGAACGGTGCGCACCTTTGTAACTCATCATACTTGCCATATACGCACATATATACAAAAACAAGCAGGACGTAGGGTATTACGCCTTCCGGGGTGGCCTGAACCTGGGTAAATCCTTGCGTCATTACATCCTTAGCCACCGGGTTACTCGCTAAACCCTAATCCACCCCAAGGCTCGTAAGAAACTCACTACTCCCCTGGGCCGAATTCCAAAGGGGGTCCCTCCGGACCACCGCTAGAGGCGTCTCTACGCCGACAATCCCTAATCGTGTCGATGAGTGATAGAGGGTCCCTGAACCCTCCACTTGACCTCAATCTAAGGCCTATTTAACCGAACTCCCCCGACTAGCGGCAATGTCTTCTAAGTTGGAATGAGAAAGGTCGGAAGATGCAAAGTATGACATGTTCAACGAAAACCGCTCAACACTTAGTAAACTGATAAGGCTTTCCAACTAGCTATCGCAAGGAATAGATGGGTAACATGATGCTAAGAAAGCCTGTCGACCACAAAGGACATACTTGCCTATGTCTTTCTACCTGCGAAGAGGGAGAAGTTCAAACTACAGTCTTGAATAGGACAGAGGGAATCCCCTTACCGCGTCTACGAGTGACTGAGTGTCCCAGCACCCTCCACTCGACCTAGACCTAAGGCCCGACTAACCAAACTCCTCGACTAATGGCAAAGTCTTCCAACTTAGGTCAAAGGAAAAAAGGCCAAAAAGCGCTAAGTTCCCCAAGTTCTCGACAAACCCTTAGCGCCAGGTTGCTGATAAGTTCTAGACTCAAAGTTAACAAAGCATACACACAAGCGCAACATAGACATTAATCGAAAATATTCAAAATCTTTGCTTACGCTGGGGTTTTACACATTAATCCTCTCGACGAAGATATCCACAGCCTCGTACATAGCCGTGACCAGCTTCTCGGTCTCCCCTGCCTCTACCCGTGGCAACTCATCGCAGAGGGTGCCGACATCCATCTCCGGGTGGCGGGCCATCAGCAAATCCAGGGCCATTGACAAGGAATCCTGAGCTCCTTGCCGGAGTTGGTGCTGATGTGGGCTTGTACTGTCGGCTTCAGGCAGGAGATGCTGCCGTCAGCTTAGCCAGTCGCATGCGATGGTTCTCCACCAAAGGAACCACGACCTCAACCCCGGTCAACGTCACCTCGAGTACGTCCGCAGGGTATGAAGATCTTCCTTCAAAGTGAAACCTTGGACTCTACTCGAGACAGTGATGTCCGGACCTCCACCAACTCGCCAGTTAGCTGGGCCTTGTTCAGGTCCAGTTGGCTCTTCTCGGTCTCTAGCTTCGCCGCCTTGGACTTCTCCACCTCCAACGCAATGTTAGACTCAACCAGGCGCTTCTTCAACTCCTGAACCTTTGACTTGAGGGGAGTCGCCTGAGACAGAGCGAACTGCAACGACAAGGTTAGTCTCAATACAAGCAAATTAAGGAGTTAATAACTTTTTGCTTTCTGTTACCTCTAGCAGGGGACTGATATGCTTGGCCAAGTCAAGGACTCCCTTGACAAGGGTCACTAGCTCCGCTGGCAATGACGACGAAGAAGGTCCCTCGATCACTAAGACCGAGGGAGGCGTCGTCGTTGAAGTAGAAGCAGCGATTGCTTGGACTAGGGGTAGGTCCGATTCCGAATACGGGGGCTTCTCTGCCTCCGCTGCCAATATGGTAGTGACCCGAGAAGCTTCCGTCATCAGAAGTCCGGTCTGCTTCACCGAAACGGCAACTTTTGGCGGAGGGATGATCACCCTACAGAAAACAACTAAGTCAAGAAATGACAATCCCATACTAGGGAAGGAATATTGCGAGAAGGTTACTTACCTCGGCCGCTTTAGGCAAATCATAACTATGTGCTCTAGGAGGCTTAGCCCTCTCTTGGCTGGAGTCACTCGAGGTGTCGAGCCCTCAACTCCGGACTTCTCCACGACCGAATCCTCTATGACTGCTGGAGCCGACACCTCCGGACGAGATTCGTCCACCCTTTGTACGATAACACAGAATGAAATTCTGCCACCTCGTAGCAAAAAGAAATTTTAGGAAAAGTTAGATGAGTACCTTGGGGGAAGATCTCAGAGGCAAAGGAGGAATCCGAGCCACTGACCCGGCTGGAAGAACCTCTTCCGACCGGCGCTCCCCGAGTGCCTGGATGGTCAACGGGGCCTCTCCACCACCTGACTCCGGGGCCAGGGCCTGCGTGTCCAGGACCTCGACCTCTTCATCATCCATGGGCACTACTCCAGCCCTCTCGGCCTTCGGGTCGGGTGTCCTCAACCAACATGCTGCAAAAGAAGCATTCCCGAGTACGACTAAAATTAAGCTAGCGCTACTCGGATGAACAAACACGATAAGGAGCAAATCGTATGCTTAAGGAGAATATTTCCTTCCTCTCCTCAAGACTCAACTTGGTGATCGGCCTTGGCACCTCATTGCACCCCCTTGGGGGCGCCGAGTCAAAAAGGTACTTCACTCGACTCTAGGGCTCCTCGATCGGGAAGTCTGCACAGAGAAGCAATCCGAGTAGATGAGGAAACATCCACTTCCTACTCGACACGGCGCTACGACACCAATCATGCTTACCAGAATTCAAGTCCCTCGAGGGGTCCTCACAGTCCGAATACTCCCAGTCCACTGAGATCTTTGATTTCAAGGGACTCAACCATTGCCTGACAACGCCATCAAGCCCCTCTTGCTGAGGTCAGTAACCTCGACTACAAGAGTCATGAGTTGGCTGATCTCGTGCAGCATCTCTGACCAGGTGTCAGTCTAGTAAGGAGCCACGCCACGGTATTTGATGCCGGAGGCAAGAGGAGGTTAGTAGTAGAACCATCTGGATCGCTTGCCCGACCAGGAGGTCTTGCTGGCAAAGGGGATGTAGCTCTCCTTCTTCCCCTCCCATAGACGGAACCCGGCACCTCCAACGACACCCTTCCTCAACCTTCTCAGTTGTAGAAGAAGTGCCAGAGGTCCAAGCTTGGATGCATGCCGAGGTATGCCTTGCACATATGCACAAAGAACGCTCACCATCAAGATGGAGTTGGGGTTGAGGTGGGATCAACTCGATCCCATAGAACATGAGGACAAGGAGGAAGAAGCTCGACTGTGGGAACTGGAATCCGCACCTAAAGAAGGTGGCGAAGACCACAGTCCAGGCGGTATTTGGACTCGGGATCGTCTCCTTCGTGCTGGCAGGCACGAGATCATGGGTAACAGGGAGATGTACTCGCACCTCTCTAGCTTGTCGAGGTAGGCGGTGTCAACCTCCAACTCATCGAACTTCGGGATCACTTCCATAGGGATGGAGCTCGAGTCCTCGACCGTCTTCTCGGGGTCATCAACAGGCTTCCACGAGCTCGCTGAGGCCTTGGAGGAACCCCTTGTCTTGCCCATCTCTAAATGCAAGAACAAGAAAGCGAAGAACACAAAGCACAGGTGAGAGGACTGGTGGAAAGCTAGAGACTGGGGCGTGGTGAAAAACCCTTGGGTCCCTCAAATGCCCTATAAGGTGAAAAACCACAAAATCTCGACTATTCATGCAAAGGATCTAGTGGTGACCGAGGCTACGATCTTCGACTGACGTCCCATCACAGTTAATGCATGCACTAACTTTATCCGCGTGGGCAGCCATTTGCACAACGAATGAGGAGTAGCAGGTGCACGTCCCCATCAAACGCGCCACAAGTTTCTCACATCATCACAATAGTTGCAGAAAAAGAGGGAAAGATTCTCACCACCATGTGAAATCTCCTCTGCGACGGTTCAAATTTTGGAAAACCCACTGGTTCAGATAAGCATGACCGAAAAGTCATAGGCATGAGTCAAGCATCCATTGAACTTCACAGAGTCCCTACTCGGATGAAAGCCCACTTGGGAGCTTCTTAAGCTACTCGTAGACAGCTCAATTCTCGACTAGGAGAGCCAAAAGATTAGGAGCCCGAGTGGATGACTTATCCTAGTCGAGGTCTTACGACCAGTTAGGAAAGCATCTAGTTGTAATGTTATCCCCGACTAGGTTGAATTCATTTGATCCATCTTGGCCTTATTTCACGTACTGATGGGGGCCTTGATGATGAGTAGTACACAACTATTGCATACGATGACGGTATCATGTACGAATACACGAAGACCTAGGAGTATCCTGATTACTCGGGAAGATGTGTAACTTGAAGAAGAACTCTAGGTCGATAAGGAAATCATCCGTGGGTATCCGAGACTCCTTAAACTAGGCAGTCAATCTCGATGTTTAAGGATGATAGAGTCCTACCCGGGGATGAGTCTGTGTCACCCATGATACGGTATACCCTCTATAAAAGGACCCCGATGGCCTTCAGAGAAAACAGGCTGAATAGGTTCAACAACTTCCACAAGCCTTTCAAGATCTACCGATTAGACATCTTAAGTTCATCGACTTCCGAGCGAGTAGAAGGGAAGACCATCCTTGACAACCACATTTGATTAGTTGTAGATCCCTTCTAGGACTAGACACACCCCCTTGTACTTTGTCTCGTGATCAATATAAAACCAATATGACGTAGGGTTGTTATCCTAAGAGAGGCCCAAACCTATATAAACCATGTCGCCAGTGGTTCGACTCATGATCAGCTTCCAGATATGATCCCCTTCTCTCTTTTCTCCACGTATTAACGATCGTCAACAAGTATAATAAATTTTCTTGGGTTGTCCTAATCCTAAATCTAGAACCAAAGCTATATGATCGAAGATAACTCTAGGATGTTTCTAATAAATGCTAAGGATATAACCTTTCCCACTAAGTACTAACCAGTATTCTATCAAGTCTTTCGTACAGAGGATTGGCTTGATTGTCATACCAAGCGTAATGTCTACCAACTATTAGATCCCAACGTTTAACGATTGCCATTGAAAAGGAAGGACATGTAGACGTCTTCTTTACCTTATTACTTTCAATAGCCTTCTTGATGATCTTAAAATCTCCCCCTACTACATAAGGTTGACCATTTGTGAGGATCCAGACTTAACTTCCAGACCCTCCCTGCGTATCTCCTCATCAGTCCAGGATCAAGCTGATGAACACAGGCGAATTGATATCACTGCACACATCACGAAACATTTTAGAAACATAAACAATTTGTGTTGTAGCAGTGATATGACTAAATAAAATAACTAGGACTTATGTCCCCTTACCATTCAGAAACAAAACGGAAAATAAAGCGTAGATGTCTCCATCTCAACCACAAGCAGTCGACGGAGGCCACGTGACCTAAACCTCAACCTTGACGTAGAACTTCCCATAGACTTCATCATCCTCATAGATATCTAAACACGTCCAACGAACAACATGCTCGATGAGTACTTCACGACCCAGCGTGCCCCCTCATTAGCAAACCTATGACTACGTGCAGGCTTAAGCAAAGGAAGGGTTTTATGGCTCTTTTGCATAAAAGCAGTTTTGGTTTGTAATAGTACAGTAATTTCGAAAGCATCATTTGATGAAAACCAGTTTTATTATCCGGGGTGTTTCTCATAAATGTGAGGGTCCACGACCAACACATGCGAGTAAGGCATCCGGCCTAAACTCATCCATAGGTTCCAACCACCTTTTCACATTTCCAGAACTGGAGTAGAGGGAATTAGCAAGGGGGAGAAAGACGGGTCCTTTTCATCAAGAATGAGTCTTGTGTCATCCGTGACCATGGATACGGCTAATCGATTAGTTTTATTACTCTGCAGAGTTTGTACACTTTACCCACATGTCACGATCATCCCCTTATGCCAAGCTGTGTAGGCTTGTACACACGCCCATCGGTGTATCCGCAGGGTGACCGTGACGAGGTCTTTTAGCTAGATCCCCCTAAGGTGTGACTTGCCCACTAGGTCTGGCCCAGAGTTGAGAGTACATCCCCACACTCCGGTCCCCCCCATCTGTGCCGAGGGTCCTCGTAGCTACGTCCACCCCTTCTGCGGTACGGCAACATCGGCACCAAAGGCTGACTAACCTACTTGACCAAGCCAGTGCTCATATAGCATGTAGTTGTACTGTTGTCACAATTCTCCAACTTTAAGACTTCGGCCTTAAGCGGTACGGACGACCAATGGTTCCTTTAAACCGGCCTTCTGCGGGTAGGACAACCATATGCTCCTTCAACATTGATTCAGCCGTCGCCCGCACCATTTTAGATGGTAAGTTTCACCCAGAGTAGAATTTGGAAGAATAGAGAGAGAGAGAAAACAACGGGCATCCGGCCCTAGCTCAACGAGCTCAACAACAAGTTTCAATATCAAGGATCATTGATCCAAAGATCATTCCTCCGAAGAGGCAAATCAAAACATCCTAAGGATATATTTAAGCATGGCTAAGCATTTCTCTACTCTATTCAGAGATAGTAACATATTAATCTACTCAGGGTATTAAGTAAACAGGCGACAATCGAAAAGGTAATGGTGTGTCAATCGACACGCTAGCTATTGAAATAAAACAGCATGCATGTTTATAAACAATAAAATAATATGACTTTGAAAATATAGGATCAACATGATCAAGAAGAGGGGGCATGCCTTCGTTGAGGAGTTGGTCTTCTTCTGCAGGAGCTTGTCCTTCCTATTCGTCGCAACAGCAATAAAGTGCAAAGGAAATAAATATAACTCCAAATTGGATATCAAATGGAAATACCAGAAGAATAGGGCTAGCAAGGTTGGATAGGTGTCAAAGGACAAAGGTGAAGGAATAGGATTGTCGAAAGACAATTAGGAAGGTGTGAGATTATATATCTCAACCAGATAGAGTACACGTACTCTAAAGATGGTCTTCCAGATCAGATCATTCTGGAAAAAGGATAGATTTATGGAGGATAGAATTTGCATGTCAAATGAGTCAAGTTAATCCACATGCGAGATAGGGATAGATGTGCAACTGGGAACAGGATATAATCGATGATAACAATAGCACAACCATATGATTAAACATGGAAACCCGACATACTAGTAAAATAAGCATAACCTATCGTACTAGTAGACAAGCAAGGTCCTGACATACTAGTCGGTTAGAAATGATAATAGATGACATGACAATCTATATGAACTACCATGCAACATATAATTAGACATCATGTAACAAAATAGATAGACTAGGTATGAAATAGAAATTAGGCAAGGCATAGCATAGCACCAAACATATAATCGTGCAGTTACAATCTAATAACAATCGTTATAGTGCAAACGGTGATTAAACTATATGACCAAATAACAACTAGCATCTACATCACATGCATCATACATATATGCAATCTATGACATAACATTAACTCTACTCATGCTATTGTGTGTATACAGTGCAGCAATCAACCTACACATACTACACATAACAATAACAATATTGTAGTAAAGAATGATTATTAGCAACATATATACATATATTATAATCGATACCTAAAGATTAACCATGTATGTGTGAGTATACATCACCTTATGGAAGTGTAACATAAGATATCAAGCTATGCATACTAGTACATATATATTATATGTCCATCAACTAACATACGATATGATTAAATAATAATAATTCAGTAAGGGATTATTATTCCAACATGTAGATTGTCAACAATATTAAGTCCAATTATATATATACGTACATATAACTATATGTAACTACATAATTATGCAACATCAAATCATGATAAACATGTACAACTTAGCTGTGTTTAAACAAATAATTAAAATATAAACAAGAGTAGAATTTGTGCTAAAACCAATTCACAGCAAACTATTATCCAAAACATAGAATGGACTATGTATATATATGCACAACTTTATAAACACGGTGACGTGGCAATCCTAACATGCTTAGTAAACATTCATCACGTGTGGTTAAAGACATTAACATGCTAATGAGCAATCATGTGCACATGCAATAACATTCCGGCGTGTGCTACTAGGCATACATTATAGAAAGATCAACTAACATGGAGTAGGTCATACTAATATTAGTTTAGCAAAGATTATGCTTCTAGTATTATAGGTTATTTACAATATTAAGTTTTGTTATACATATGCGTCTATACAGGCATATGATCATGCAATATGAACCTTGTTAAACATGAACAACTTTATTATTCATACAAACAAAATTAAACTAACAAGTTAAACGATCTCATGTCTAATGACTATTAAAGTAGAACTATATTGTATATATGCATATTATATTCAACTATATAAACATGCAACATGTAGCTATATGAATATGGATACACCTATTAATGAACTAAACATGATTGATCAACATGACTGATACTCTTAAGTATGAACATTATATAACAGGAAAGAAAGAAATATAAAACAATCATACATGTAACTATATGAAACTAAAGGCTAACATAACATGTCACTTAATTGAGTAATCAAACAATAATGAAAATCATTAGAGATGAACATATGGTGATGCGGTTGATTTTAGATAGAGATTAATGGTGGAAAAGAATGGCATAATGTGCCACAAGATGATACGAGATTAACTATATGGGTGGTGGCGACGTTCGCAACACGAAACGGTCGGAACAGATTATAGATTGGTTCTGGATAGATCGGAGGGTTTGGATGCTGCGCGATGCTCGCTCAACAAAATCATAATCCGCTAATTGGGTTACAAACTAGACACATAGAGGTACAATCCTACTAAAGGGTTTTGGAGAATTCTTACCGAGTCAATAGGAAAAGATCAGACAAGTTAGATGTTCTGCAGATTGAAACTGGACGTCTGCGGGACAGTACGTAGGAGATGGATTAATTCCTGACAAACGGCTACATGAATGAAGGTGAAAATTTATAGAGATGTTCATAGATACCTAAGGCACAACTTCATTAGAGGGATTCTTCAAAGACTCACCGGATCAATGGGGAAAGAGGTGATAATGCCGTTGTACCGTTCTCACAGAAACATCTGGATGCAAACAGCAGCACAAAGAAACTTGATTTTCTAGAGATTGAACCATTGGATTGCTTTCAAATTTTGTGGAGACGATCTTGACAACATTTCCCAAGATTCCACCAAATGGATCTTGAAACGGAAGTCTGAGCCGACGAGGACATTGTTCCAATCTAGATGCACGTGCAGAAAATCTGGGTGCAAACAGCATGTTAGTATTTGGAAGTTTCCCGGTGATTTTACCATTGGATCTTCACCAAATTTTACCGAGAGATAGAGGGAAAGGTTGCGCAGAATCTCACTAAAGGGATTTGCCAAAAGATATCTGAGGTGACGGGAATTGGGAAAATACTAAGGTGGTATGTGCTGTTTGGAAACTGCACGGGAAGCAGAAGGAGGTGGCGGCTGTTTAGAGGGTGTGGGGGCTAGGGTTTCGTGGGAAAAGAGTGTGGGGGAGTGGGGAAGAGATGGAGGGGTATGGGGGTATTTATAGGAGGGTGAGGAAAAGATATTTGGCTCTAATTTGAATGGAAAAAGGATAGCGGCGCATGCTGTGTTATGCAGCACTAGCCGGGGTGGCTACCCAAGGGAGGGATGAGGCAGCGGGGCGCCGAGTGGAGATGGGCCGGGACGGCGCAGCCAAAGAGAGAAGGAGAAAACAAAAATAATAAAAAAAAACAACCGAGCTTGATTAAATACCAAACGAACTGTGAACGTTCTGAGTAAACTCCAGGAAACATATTCCAAATTGAAAAGCCAATCCAATTCAAGTTGGATTAATTTAAATTAACTCAGGTCTAATTTGTGAAATTCCAATTAAGCTTTAATTAATTCGAGAATAAACAACAAAATTTTCTAGCTCTGACTTTTCATAAAAAGATTTTGAAAAGCTCTGAAAATCAGGATATTACACCATTACCACTTAAATCTTGAATTAATATTATCAAATATTACCACTTAAATCTTAACCTTATTCCTTAACATCAGGAGCACCATAAATAGAAATGAGATTTCCAATATTAACAGACTTTTTCTCCCTAATTAGCATGTTAACAAAATAATTCCAACTATCTTTCTCTGCAACATCAAAAACTTCATCATTTACACTTAGCAAAATACTAGCACATTCATCTCTGAATGGTGTATAAAACGTAGAAAAAATTCTTCTACCACTAACACTATTAAAGCAAGCCACATTAATTTTTTTGTTAGTTTCTTCAACACCAATGAAATCCAACATGTAATCAATTATAGATTCACTAAGAAACCTTAGTTTTTCAGGGTCTCCTAAACAGCTGGCATTCCAAAATATACTGGTATCTAGGAGTATTATTTTGATTTTCTACCCCTATCTCTTCTACCCATACAATAGCTCTACCCTTGACCTTCCCAGATGAATCACTTCTTTCACTTAGGCCCTGTTTGTTTGGGCTGCAGCTTACTGAGAAGCAGCTGGAACTGGTATGATCTGAGAAGCAGCTGGAGCTAGTCAGCTGGTGGATAGTAGCTGAGCCATTTGGTAAGTGTGCTTTTGGATGGCTGGTGGACTCGTGGCTGGTGGTGAATGTCTAAAATACCCCTGTTTACTGAAGATGATGTTTAAGTCCTCATTATGCTCTAATTTAGCATAAATGACATACTCAACACATAATTTTAGCAAAAATTAGATATTTTGAAATTTTTTGCACACTCACATTGCAGCTATCCTTGATCAGTACCGACGCTAATTAAACCTTTTCCCTTGCAAATTTGTAATAATTTGTGCATGCTTTATTATTTGTCACAAAATAGCTGACACTATTTGCCGACCTCAATCTGTCATTTAGGGATTGCATACTTTTACACAATTGCACACGTTATGCAAACAAAACATAGACATACTAAGCTAATGGAATTAAGGTCAATGTTCACATTGCGCTTGCCTATTATTGTCGTCAAGATCCAAACTCAGCCTTAGGAATGCCTGATAGAAAAGAATGCTTAAGATATGGAACCAATAGTATGTGCACACGAACCGTCTTCAAGTTATGAGAATTGTACCATTGACATGTATGAATACTAAATATAACAATGTTGAACATGTTCATATACACATAATACAAATTTGTAGCATTCCAGAGTAAGGCCATTTCACCAAAATCTTTGTATATCTCTGTCTTCTCCTTCTTGTACTTCTTCTGGGATGAAAAGTAGCAACAATGCAAAAACATAAGTATATGTCATGATCTTTTTATTGTGCAAAACCATTCATGCCATAATCACTAGCTTGCCAACTGGTTCAAGATCTGAGAATTAAAAAAAAGAGTAAGGGAGAACTCACCTTGGTGGCTTGGGGGCTGGAGGCTGGCGGGTCTAGGGCATCGGCAGCTCAGGGGCAAGAGGCCCACGGGTCTTGGGGACGCCGGTGCCTCGGGGGCTCGGATCTGGCGGCTTGGGGGCTCGAGAGTCCGGCGGACTGGGCTCGGGGGCCACGGATCTGTCGGGCTCGGGGCGAGGGGGAGGCGGGGAGGCAGGGAGGAGACCAGTGTCGGAGGGCGACTAGCTAGGGCTTGTGGGCAGGTGGGGGGGGGAAGGGCAGGCGGGGAGGAACGGTGGTAGGCGGGGATCCACTCGGGTGGATCTTGGGAGGCGGTGGGCGGAGGCGGGGAGGAGCGGCGGCATTGTCCTTGTGCGACGACAGAGGCGTGGGGCCGGGGAGGTGGGGGAGGGAGGGCTGGGGGAGGTGGCCGGTGGCTCGTAGGGATGGCGGGCGCAAGCTGCTCGGGGCCGGGGAGGCGGTGGAGGGAGGGACGGGGGAGGACGGGGAGAGAGGAATGGGAGGCGGGCTAGATCTGGTCGGGCAGGGGAGGAGAGGTGAAGCAGGGGGCTGGTGGAGGTGGAAAATATGAAGGGAGTGGGGAATTTATACCCGATGGCATTTTTTCGTAATTAACATGACATATAAGGGCAATCTTTAAATGAGGTCTGCGGGAAGCACCTCTTTTGGAGCTTTTGGATTGCTAGTGTATTTGCTAGAAGTGCTTTTGGGAAGCACTTTTTAATTTGTTGGTGTTTGTTTAGGCTTGTGCTTTTAGAGCCTAGAAGCCCTTTAAGCACAAGATAAAGCCCAAACAAACACACCCTAATCTACCCAAAGAAGCTAAGCCTCTACTGCAAACATCTACTTCCTCATCCTCTAGATTATTTTCTTCCTCATCCTCTACATCATTCTCTTCCTTATCAGTGTACAATACCTGTATGGATTTAGGGTCAAAACTATCCAGTTTTGACTCCTTACACTGGATTGTTGTATTTGATTTCTACTTAGTAGCTAGAACAAGTTACATCTAGCTTCCTAATGCCTGAATAGACTTATTTATTTCTAGATGTTATTGGCTAACTCTAAACCAATCTTAGAAGCAGTACCATACCAAGTATCTTGTGCAGAATTAGTGACAGCAGGAATATGATTATTACCATGCACCACAGCAAAAGCATCATGTAGATACAATTTGAAAGAGACGCTTAATTAAACCATGTCTATCTATCTAACCCACCTTCGGCTCCCCTTGGAAGATAGATACATATACAACAAGCAGACCAAGAAACTTGTGTCTACCAAAAGAGTGAACCAATGACGTGGGTATTGAAATCAGGAATTTGACTAATCCCGTCTCTTAGATACAGTTTCTTAGATACGGTTCAAAATCCCGTCTCTACTGGACTGGTGGTGGTGGCGCGCTACCGATCTAATTTTTTTGCGCTAATTCCCTGCAGCGAAAATTTTCTTCCCATGTTTTTGCCTCCAGTTGGCGCCCTTTAGTCTCTAAACAACAGTCTTTATAGATTGGAGAGATAGCAACATGATACATCTACGGTTCCACCCCTCTCCCATCTCTCTTGTTTTGATTCCACAAATTCCACACCTTCACCTGTGCTAGATTGATTCAATGTTGAGCTGCTATCCTCATATGCCTCTTGACCACCCATAGACGTAGAAAATCCACTGTCGAACTCGCCACACAGCAACTCCACTGTCGGGCTCGTCAAGGCGATCTTCTTTGACACCATTGTGCTGTCATCACCCCTTTGGACGCCACCTTCAAGAAATCTCCTCTACCTCACAGCTCAGGAAGTCCCGTTTGTTGCATTCATATTTTCTTGTGACAACATTCTAATTTGGGTGCATACCAGATGTTTGATATTTATTCTGCTAGGGACGTACATACCAAGTGTTCGATTTTGTTCCATTATTGGACAACAAGTGTTCGATCATTGTTCCATGTGCATAGAGTCTCATCTAGATTGCACTAATTAAACTATTAATAAAATATAAGCTCTTGGTTTAGTCAAACAAGAGGAAAGGCTGACGTGAGTGATTATCCATTTAGCAAGCTCGTATTGCCTTCCATTAGGTAGCCAATCTGCATGTGAACAGAGAGACAGATCATGCATTGTAGTCTCTTATGAATAACAAGACCCGCATGTCCCTACCACTGACATACCTTTGTTGTTGGTGTGTTGCTATATACAGCAGCAATCTACGATGCATAATGAAAACAACACAAAGATAGCCCATATCATTCATTGTTCAGGTGCAAGGAAGTTGTCCATCCTAGCAACTGCATGTAATCAATTGTTTAGAAAAAAAGTTATGGGAGATTATACAAATCAATAAAATAATACATGTCTATATGAAGAAGCCACTTAATTTGGTCTCATTGCATCATATCCCAGGTGAAGGACGCATAGCATCAGTGGTTATTTGATCTGTTTAGCAATTGAGGGAGACACAGACGTGCAATATCACTACCTAATTCTACAGATTCGTTATATTGGTGAGTCCAATCTTATCTCTTTTTGGTGATACCTAAATTCTTAGGTTTGAGTTGTGCAAATCCTAAACTTCTAATTCTTCTCCCAAGCATTGCTATCATGTCGCCATTCAGACTTAGATTGTGGTATGACTACACCAATTGTCGTGTCTAGAGTGGAGAGAGTTCCATGATCACTATACTTACTTTTCATCTAAACTTGCTGGAGTAGACTTACTTAAAAATATAGCAATTACTCCAAAACAAGATGTGCCGGTATCCTAAATCCAAATGATAAGTTAATCAGAAAAGTCATTGTTATTATGGCCTCCTAGGCATATAAAAATTGCATTCAATATCTCATAAAATCCCAGTAAAGTATATGCATGAACTTTTTAAATGTTTGAGAAACATAAGTACACAACAGGGGTTCATCAAATTAGCTAAAGTGTAATGTCGTTTTATTTTGTTACTTACTGTGCTACTTGTTTCTTTATATATATATATATATATATATATATATATATATATATATATATATATATATATATATATATGAAACTAAAAATAACTCTTTGTCGAGACCTAGAATTTACAATATAAAATCTTAAATGGAATAATCATGTAAATCGAGACATCAACTCTGACCTCAATCATCAAGATATAAATACCTCGATAGGAGTAGAGTGATATGGCCTGGAATAGTCCGAGACATCAACCCCTACCTCAAAGCCAGCAATTAAATGCATCAGCTTGAGTAGAGTGATATAGTCTTCTAACTCTTTCTAACTGAGTTGTAACATCAACTCTGAACTTGTCCCGATAACTTAATGCATAGCTGGAGTAGGATGATATAGCTCCTAAGCTTTCCGCGAAAGAGTAGCTTCACAGTGATGATCACACTTAACAATTCTCCATGTGTTTTTATATTCATACATGGATAGCATATGAGATATGTTGGAACAAACAGATATCACAACTGTAACTCTACGATAGAAAATGCAATAATACATAAATATCTTAAGAAAGTAAGTTTAACAACTTATTCAGATAAATGGTCACATGACCAAATATCAAACACACAATGGAAAGTTTATAGGTCACTTAGGAAGCCACAAAGTAGTGAAGCCAAAAGTGGCAGCAAAACAAAGCAAACGAGACTACCAAACCCTGGGCCAGATCAATGCCTGGGATCCCCAGCAACTACTCATCATTGGTGTTGATCTCTATAAGGAAACCATCCTAGAAGGGATAATCTCCTTTGCACAAAAATATCAACGATGTAAGGTCAGTATAAAAGTACTCTGCAAGGCTTACATCAAAATAGTAATAGATGCGTCGGGTATCAATTAGGGATATTTTTGGACTAATTTGCATAAAAATGAGTTTTTTACTTTTCTTTACTCTAAATAGATAAAAACAATGATCAGATCAAGTTATAAAAAGGTAAAGAGCGTTCTTCTAAAACTACTCTATTGCTTCCATTAGCCTCATATATGACTCTGTCTCGATCATTCCTCGAATCACCCACCAGGAAGCAGTCACTAACTTCACTATCAAAAGTTGGCTATTTTAGATTAAGTTTATGTAATGTTTGTCTAATTCAAAGCAGGTAATCACCAAGCTATCCATAACCAGGAACACAACAATTCGAGTAGTTCTAACCCTACAGGGGTGTATATCTTTACCTAATGTATTGATCGACTCTTAATGCCATGCATTTAGTACACTTGATGAGGTGTACCGGTGGAGGGTGATCGAACATGATTGTTACAATGATTTGGATTTTGATATGAGCCATGCCTATGGGTCATTCCGTGTACACCAGTCCGGCCGTTAACTCGAACATGGTCTCATAAGTTGTGGGTGGTGGAAAATCCCAGTCTCTTCAAGACTATGTGTCCACCCTACCCTTATATTAAGATATCATATCATATCATTTTTTCATCTACACTGTAAATGAAAAATGGCAAACAAAAGTAGCTCATACACTAAGCCTAGGCAAATTATTTAGTCGTGAGTGGTCCTATTGTACCACCCGTGTAGAAATACGTAAATCATACATCACAAACCGGCCTTGTGGGAACATGACACAACCCACCATGTTCACGTCTAAGAAAAAAATTATTAGTCAAGTTCTTTAGTTACTTCTTATTAGTCTATAAATAACATAACTTGTAACTTAGCCATGATATATTGATCCATCGAACCATTCAAAGGATCATGACTCGACAAGTCTAAGCATGGATAAGCATGTGATAATAAGATAATGGTGAGTTTATTTTGTACTCATCTATTTCTTCAAGATTGATCCTTATTCAATGCATTTTGGCCGTATCAGTTCCTGATTTCTACTATTAATGCCTAATTAATCATCGACTTATGCAAAACTCACTAGAAAAGGGGGCATATATTGATATATTTGGAACCTACACATCAAGAGAAGTGCTCACGAAGAAACAAGACGCCGAACGGAGCAACCAGTAGGCCAAACGACCAACGGTGCGACCGGGACAGCCCGTACCACGTGATCGTACCGAGATCGTACGGTGCCGCCGCATCAAATGAACCAAGTTTCATTAAGGAGTCTCGAGAAGAATCGCAACGATGATCCTAGAAAACCCTAAAAAGTGCCTTTGTTCTATAAAAGGAGGAGAAGAGAGAAGAAGAAGAAAACACAACACCCAAAACACAGACCGAGAGGGAGAGTGACAAGAAAGGAGACGAAGAGAAAGAGCCACACTGACATAAGATTCACTCCATGCTGCCTCCACCATAGCCATCTTAGTTTCTTACTCTCTCCATTACTATTGCCAACAACTAAGGTTGTAAGACGGTTTAAGTATTTAATCGAAGTACTTTTCCTTTTTATCTTGTTGTAATGATCTTTCTCGATTTAATCTTTATGGGCTTTGGGAGGAGGATTAGCCTAGTAGATTGAAGTTTATTTGTATTGGATCATGTTTATTTGTTATATCATATTTTTGATATTTTGTCTCATATGCTCATCTTGATAATGCGCACCCATCGTGAATGTTGGAGAGGACTCATGCTACCTTCAAAGCAGAAGTGACATCTACATGAGGTGTAGAAAAACACGAGGAGCCTCTAGGGAGATCTGGCATAGTCACAATACTTTAAGCATTGGTCCAGCTCACGCCTTAATAATTCTGATGACACGGCAGATATCGGCACCGGGGTTGGACAATAGATCCTATGAGTAGGTGGATGTCAGATTAGGTGAATTCTGGACGTGTTGCCCACTTGATTATTTATCTTGAATATCGATGCTATAATAATCGTCGTAGTGATCCATATACAGATATTCTAATCTACAGATAAAACTCACTCCTAAGCCTATCTCTCATCATATTAGCAATCTCAGTTATTTCTCGCATTTTAATTCAGTTTTATTTACTTCTAGGATAGTTTTGTCTCCACAATTGATTTCAGGAACTAGCCATCTTGAAATCGATGCACTAATCACACGCTAGCACTCACTAAAATTCTCAAGAACGATATCAACGCCGTGACCGTTTCCAGAATACCCTCGCTTCCTTAGGTTCGATAAACCTCGGAATACTTCCAAGGGAAAGCTAACTGCAACTAATCTAGTCCTCTTGCTAGGCCGGCATTAGATAACTGGTTGCTAAGGACTCGACTAGCTCTTAATCATGCTAGGTTGGAAGGAATTGACATGGTATTGAGGTTACAAGGCAATTCCATGCACATAATAGGAATTTAGCTAACTACCTACAAAGTAGCAATTGAGCACGTGCAATATTAAGTTAAAAACAATAGTAAGTTTTGGAAATAATAGGTGCTATTAACATGATCAAAGGGGGGTTGCTTACCTTGTTGATCGAAGGTGGGGGTACTACTCGTAGTCTTGCTTACTTCTAATATTTCAGTGCTATCGAGAAGGAGCAAAAACACCGTTTAAAACATATTACTAATATTGAAATCATCAACAAGATTATGATACTAAATTCATGACACGGCATAGTACTCTCAAAATATGGCCTAACGCAAATGGAATCAAGTTAATAGGAGCTCAGATAATTAAAATACAACACTCCATAGAATTTCCGGCAAGATGGAAATAACTAGATTCACCTTTTTACTCAATTTGATTTCTTCTTATTGTAAACATGCATGAACATAATATAAATATGTAGTATTCAATTTATGAACATTTTGGTATAATATTCATACTTATTTGACTTAATATGAATTATTTATGAATTATCTAATATTGAACTGTGAGGGACCCGGTAGTTTTAAACCGGTTCAAGGGATTCACAACAAGTGAAGACGGTGACCATAGCCGCTACCTGCGACGGTCTATGGCCAACCCCCGCCCCGTGCGACATGCATACGATGCAATGCGTATGACTCACCACGGCCTGATTGGGGGATCACGATTCCAAACACATACGCCTCACGCGTATGACTCACTTTGGCAATGGACCGTACTTTCACTTTGCATTCCACTTGAGCCGAGGTAAAATACCAAGTACCTCCATATGCACCCAATCACACTCCCCATTTCAACATACACGCATGACAGACGGGAGGTGGGGGCATATGTTGGACAGCAAGCATATCATCACACGAACCACTACGATACGATAATACTACTAGCTGTCCACGTTGTGAACTAGTAAGTTTTACATCATTCGGTGATAATCAGAAATTTAGTCAAATTAAGAAGCATTATACAACAACGGAATAAAGTAAATGAGTCCCATGGCGGCGCATCAACCGCTGTCCAAAAGCCCAAAATAATCCCACGAGTCGATAGCCAACCAAAGAAACCAAGCAATTAAGCATCATCGAAGTAATCCTCGACCACTGGCTCACCTGCAAGATCTAGGAATGTCCTAGGTGAGTACTAAAGTACTCGCAAGACTTAATCGTGCTTGATTAAATGCCCTACACATGCTAATATAACAACAATTAACCATGGTGCAGCTCAAGCCCTCAAGATACTAAAATTCGACATGACAATAACAATATGAAAGGAAACATGACATATGACTCGCAGTTCAGACTTCACACATACCAGTATCCGAACATAATAGCACACACATGAGGTTCCTAAACCATTTGGGACAGCCCACAACTCCACGTTAGCATTCATATTGGATATGACGAGTGTATTGGGACAGACCACATATTTACTCAATCTCTCGGATCGTTACCGGCAATACGATCACCTTGGATATGACGAGTGTATTTCTCTTGGAGGTTGCAAAGCTCCAAGTGATATCGAGACTTACCTCAATCATACCCCACCATCGATTCCGCTAACGTCCACGCGGTGATAGGGATATGCACGTGGGAGTTACCTCAGGATGGTATAGCGACAAAACACTTCTAACACCGGGGGTCGCATTCATTGCATCAAAATATACCAACCGTATCCCTCGTGCACACCCTCGGCTCTCACAACTCACTTTAGCTGGTTCAAGTTATTCAGGTAGCAAAGTTAACTCTCAATCACAACTGGACATAACACACCACACTCCCTAGCATGCTAGTGCACGAATTGTCCAAGCAAAAGTTCCATCCACAAGCATATTCATATATATATATATAGGCAAACAAAGGAAATAATAACAAGAGTATGCAACAAGCTCTGCTTGCCTTGGTCACAGGCTTCCTGATCTTGATCGGAAGTGAAAGCCGAGTGGTCACCTTCTTCGGGTTCTATTGTAATTAACACGAAGTACCGGAAAGAGACGACAAAAAGAGGCAATGAGTCCAGCATGAATGCATGATGCATGATGCTAGGGATGCACTTTTAGAGTGACCTACTGGTGCTTAGGAGCTACAACCGCGAGTATCGCTCAAATTTAGACACGTAGAGGTTAAGTCGTAAATTTAACCATGTATGCGTGTCCGGTTAAATTTAGAGTCACCTTAGGTTAGGAAATTACTTTTCTCAGCAATTGGTCATGTCATCAAGTGTTGGTATTATGAAAGTGTCCTGTGGTAAGAACCTAATGCAACTGGAATTGTTCGATTCGGAGCTACGAGCATCAAGTTATGAACTATCGAAAATGTCGTATGAAATGGGACGAAATGGTTTCAACTTAATGAATCAGGATTTATAATTTAAAATTTCAGATTTTCATCCAAACCAGATTGTAGAGAATTTCTCAAGGTTTCCAGAGATATAAAATTTGCCCAATTTGGACCTATGGTTTGAAAGTTATGCTAATTTCAATCCTTACTCAAAATGGGGTAAAACCCTAATTCTTTTCTCTGCGAAAATAAAACTAGTACGCGTACCCGAGCTACTCTACCCCAAATCCTAACCCTACCCGTAGCCCAGCTGACCAGTGGGCCCTCTGGGATGCTGACTGGACCTCAGGGAACCAATCGGGGGCTGCCACGCCACCCTCCCTTTCCCTCTCACGCTACTCTCTCTCTCTCTCTCTCGTTGGCTCGGCCGGAGAAGGAGCCCGGACGGCGGCGCTCTCACCGGGATCTCACCGGAGATGCCTTGGACAGCGGCTAGGGCACGGTTGCTCGAGAGAAGGGCGGCGGAGCAACCGGAGCTTACCCCGGGAGGAGAAGAACGAAGCCGGGGAGGTTGAGGAGCTGGGGATGAAGCTAGCGGAGGTCGTTGGTGGCGAGGGGCGTCAGTCGTCGCCGACGAGGTGGTTCCAGGCACGGATCTGTGAAGAGAAAATGCAGGCGAGGTTAGGAAGAAGGAGGGCCAGCTCGGGAGCGAGAGAGGAGGACCCGAGGAGGACCGAGGCGACGGGGTTGGCTCGCCGGAGATCCCACCGGAGGCGAGGGAGACGACCACGACGACGGGAGCTCGGGCACAGAAGAGAGACGGCGGGGTTTAGGGTTTGGTGTGGGAGAGAAACGGGAGGAAGGGCCGGTCCGAACGGCGCCTTAAATAGGGCGGCCGGCTGGTCGGAACGCCGGGGTGAGGGCGCCGCCCATCTCGGCCAGCCGGCGGCGAAGACGTGGCGGGGGCGCCCTGGCGAGTGGGGCCCGCATGGCGGGGAGAGAGGAGGGGCGCGGGGGCTGATAGATGGGCCCCGCGTGGCAGGGAGAGGGGATGGCGGGCTGGCGGGCCGGCCGGGTGAGGCCCAATAGGCCTCGGCCTAGTGTTCATTTAAATTTTTCTTTTTCCTTTTTCTTTTAAACCTTCAGCTGAAACTTCGATAATTCAATTGAGCACCTAAACGACCTCCAAATGAGCTAAAATTTTTACAGGATGTTTATAAGCAAGTATAGAACCTCCCATAAAATTTTGAAACTATTTGGAGTTGATTTTGACCTAAATTTGAATTCAAATTCAAATATGACCTAAGAGTTGGTTTGAACTGCAACTAGTTCTTAATCTTTTTCAAAAATTCCAGAAAATTGCATGTAGCTAGGCTAACCATTTTTATAGCTAATTATAAGTTTTTGAAACTTTCCACCCTTGGGAACATTACCTAAATGTGTAATTACAGTTCTGCCCCTTTTTGCAATTTGAGGTTGAAATCCCCGATTGAACTAGCAAATCATGGTATTCGTGGATGAATTTTGGAGGAAGGATAGATGGGTGTTGGTCCAGCTAGGAAGCACTAATCTCACCCACCTACTAATGCTATTGTTGATATTCGATGCTTCAAATAAGTTGATTGGTGTTTGCAACAATTTCCCACTGAGGATGAGATATGTACGTACTCTATAAAATATAATCATATCACATTTAAGTTTAAACAAGGTGTGTGTGGGGATGACGGCATGAATGCATGTATGAAATGCAAGACCTAATCGTAAGGGTGAAATGGGTATTACAAGACCTACCCCCCTTAGAAAGATCTCGACCCAAGATCTTTAACGGTCGACAAGCAAGGATGGAAACTCGGTCTTGAGCCAATCTTCACGTTCCCATGTAGCTTCGTCTTCCGTATGGTTACTCCACTGGATCTTGAAGAACTTGACGGTGCGACTCCGGGTCTTACGCTCAGTCTCATCGAGAATGCGCACCGGGTGTTCTCGATAAGTGAGGTCTTCTTGTAGCTCTTCCATCTCGGGGTTGATTTTCGTTTCAGGGACGCGATGGCAAGCTTTCAGCTGGGATACATGGAAGACATCATGCAACTGGGACAGTGAGGGAGACAACTCCAACTGATATGCCACGGTCCCTCGTTTGGCTAGAATCCGGTACGGACCGATATAGCGAGGGGCTAGTTTTCCTTTTACCCCGAAATGACGGATACCTTTGAACGGACTGACCTTGAGATACACGTGGTCTCCAACCTGAAAGGTAACTTCTCAACGGTGTGGATCAGCATAACTCTTCTGTCTCGATTGGGCTTCTCGAAGATGTTCTCGTATGAGGTGAACTTGAGCTTTCGCTTCCTTAATTGCATCCGGTCCAAAGAACTGTCTCTCACCGGTTTCGGACCAGTTTAGGGGAATCCTGCATCTTCTTCCGTAGAGTACTTCGAACGGTGCCATACGAAGGCTAGCTTGGTAACTATTGTTGTAGGCAAACTCCGCATACGGCAAATACTTCTCCCAACTGGAACCAAGAGTGAGAGCACATGATCTTAACATGTCTTCAAGAATTTGGTTTGTCCTCTCAACTTGGCCTCCGGTTTGAGGATGGAAGGCGGTGCTAAAAGATAGAGATGTTCCCATGGCTTCATGCAAACACTTCCAGAACCGGTTGGTAAACTGGGTGCCTCGATCTGAAACGATCCTAGCAGGAACACCATGGAGACAAACGATGCGGGCAATATACAATTCCGCTAATTGACTCACCTTATGAGTGGCCTTCACGGGGATGAAGTGAGCTACCTTGGAGAGGCGGTCCACAATCACACATATGGCATCATTGCCCTTCGGAGATTTCGGTAAACCTACCACGAAATCCATACCGATCTCTTCCCATTTCCACTTGGGGATAGGGAGTGGTTGAAGCGTACCTGCTGGTCTTTGATGCTCGGCCTTCACACGGTGGCACACGTCGCATTCAGCAACAAAACGGGCAATCTCCCGCTTCATTCGGGTCCACCAAAATCGACGACGAATATCTTGGTACATCTTGGTGCTGCCGGGATGGATGGACAGTGGGGAGTTATGGGCTTCATGAAGGATCAAATCATTTAGTTGCTGATCCTTGGGCACCACGAGTCGTCTCCCGAACCAAAGGACTCCGTTCTCATCTTCGGTGAAACAGGTAGTGGCACCATTTTTCACTTTCTCTTTTATCTTCTGCATGCCAACATTCTGAGCTTGTGCGGCCTTGATTTGGTCTTCCAAGGGTGGTTTCACCTTTAGAACAGCGAGAGAACCTTGCTCAACCATCTCAAGATTGAGTCGCTGGAATTCCAAATAGAGCGGTGGTTGTTGCTTAAGGATGGTGGCATTGTTGCAATAGGCTTTCCGGCTAAGCGCGTCGGCGACGACGTTGGCCTTGCCGGGGGTATAATTTAAACCCAAATCATAATCCTTGATGAGCTCAAGCCATCTCTGTTGCCGAAGATTCAGATTTGGTTGAGTAAATAAATACTTCAAACTCTTATGATCCGAAAAGATCTCACAACGGTTACCGATGAGGTAATGTCGCCAAATCTTGAGAGCGTGAACCACGGCTGCTAGCTCCAAGTCATGAGTGGGGTAATTGGCCTCATGAGGACGCAATTGACAGGAAGCATAAGCTACCACGCGACCCTCTTGCATGAGAACACAACCCAACCCATTTCGCGAAGCATCACAATAAACTTCAAAGCTTTTGTGGATATCCGGGAGGGTAAGCACTGGGGCTGTGGTTAGCTTCTCCTTGAGCTCTTGAAAACTCCTTTCACACTTGTCGGACCATACAAACTTCTTGTCCTTTTTCAACAACTCGGTCATCGGCTTTGCTATGGACGAGAAACCTTCGATGAATCGATGGTAATAACCTGCCAATCCAAGAAAACTGCGGATCTGGGTAACTGACTTAGGTTGCTTCCATTCTTGGACGGCTTGCACTTTGCTTGGGTCTACCGCGACACCATCAGCTGAAAGCACATGGCCCAAAAACTCCACTTGATGCTTCCAAAATTCACACTTCGAGAATTTTGCATACAGACGATGCTCACGGAGCTTGTCGAGCACCATTCTCAAGTGGTCTTCATGCTCCGGTTCAGACTTAGAATAAATGAGGATGTCATCAATAAAGATGACAACAAATCGATCAAGATACTCCATGAATACCAAATTCATGAGTTGTATAAAAGTGGAAGGGGCATTGGTCAAACCGAATGACATCACTGTGTATTCGTATGACCCATATCGAGTGGTAAATGCTGTTTTTGGGATATCTTCAAATCTGATCTTTATCTGGTGGTAGCCCAACCTGAGGTCAATCTTGGAGAAGACACACGCTCCGGCTAACTGGTCAAAGAGGTCATCAATTCGGGGAAGGGGATACTTATTCTTCACCGTGAGCTCATTTAATGGACGATAGTCAACTACCATCCTCAAGCTCGAATCCTTCTTCTTCACAAACATCACAGGACAACCCCATGGCAAGGAACTAGGTCTAATGAAGCCCTTGTCCTCAAGCTCCTTGAGTTGCTTCTTCATCTCCAACAACTCATTCGGGGGTATCCGGTATGGTCGCTTCGAAACAGGAGCGATTCCAGGGGGAAGATCGATGACAAACTCTACTGCGCGGTCTGGGGGCATACCCGGCAATTCCTCGAAAAAGACATCTGGGTACTCACATACCACTGGGACTAGCTCAATTCCCTGGTCCTGAGTGCCACTCATGGCAAAGAGATGCCCTCACAAGGATGGCGATACAAACTTCACTTCCTTGTCGGAGTTGGCGACAAGGGAGACGGACCTTTTGGCACAATCTATTCTCACCTTGTGTTGGATCAACCAATTCATGCCCAAGATAACATCTAAGTCCTTCGATCCAAGAACCACCATATTGGCTAGAAATATCTCTCCACCAATTTCTAGCTTAACGCCCTCGCAAATGAGCTCGGTTCTCATCTCCGAGCTGGGTGTCAAAACAATGAGGGGATAATGCAATGCTGATGATGGAACATGGTTATCATGTGCAAACTTGCTGGATATAAAGGAATGGGATGCTCCGGAATCAAAAAAATAGTGGCAGGAGTTGAGTTAACGGAAAGCGTACCCAACACCACCTCTGGTGCATCCTGTGCCTCTTCAGCGGTGACGTGGTTCACTCTGCCACGGCCGGTAGCTTGAGGCTTGTTGGGGGCAGGTCCTTTAGGTTGGGAGCCTCCGCTAGTTTGCGCGGCTTGCTGCAAGTTGGGAGCAAAAGTGTGCGCCTTGCACGGAAGGGAGCAACGGTTTGCATAGTGCCCCCATATTCCCGCAGTTATAGCACTTGACCTTGCTGAAATCCACGTTGGACGGTGGCTGTCCACCCTGGGGACGAGGTTGGAAACCTTGTTGCTGGGGACGAGGAGCATAACCTTGCGGCCTTGGTGGATATGGTCCCGCCGGACGGGGTGGTTGTGGCTGCCATGCCCTTGGTTTCTGTGAACTGCTTCCAGCAGATTTTTGCAACTCCCTCTCGCGCTTGCGAGTCTGATGGAGGGGCTAATTCCTTTGCTTCCACCTTAATGGCCTTGTCCACAAGGTGTTGGAAATTGCGCACATCCACTGTGGCGAGCTTAGCTTGCATTTCTTCATTCAACTTACCCAAGAACTTCTCAACTTTGTCTTCGTCGGAGGAGACTTCATGCGGTGCATACCGTGCCAAGTGATTAAACTCATGGAGGAACTCTAGGATTGACTTCTTGCTTTGGCGAAGGTCACGGAACTCCTCTTTCTTCAGCGCCATAATGCCGGAAGGGATGTGGAACTCACGGAAGCCGGTTCGGAACTCGGCCCACGTGACCACATGACCTTGCGCTTGCATAGTCAGGAAGTTCTCCCACCAATCTGCGACGGCTCCTTCAAGGTAGTGGGAGGCAAAGTTGACCTTGTCGTTCTCCGCACACTGAGCTAGCTGAAGCTTTCTTTCAATGGTACGAATCCAATTGTCTGCCTCCAATGGATCATCAGCTCGGTCGAAGGTAGCCGGCTGGGTTCGCTGGAAATCAGCTAGACTGCCTCGGGCTTGACCACCAGCTGCGCCTTGATTGCGCGCGAGTTGCTCAAGTATCCGATTTTGGGTTGCCAACAAGTACGCGATGTTGGGCTGCTGAGGGGGAGGTGCCACTTCCTCTTCTTCACGCTCACGGCGACCACGTGCAGCTCCACGCGTTCCAGACGCCATTCTGTTGCAACCAAAGGACCACAGAATGGGACGGCAACCCTTGGGAAATGGAAAACTAATGTATTTCCACAACGGTGCAGCGAGGTATTCATGAACATGCCACATTATTTCATACACATTTTCATAAGAAAATGAAGTACAAAACAATTGTGAGAACGATTGACAATAATACACGAATGCATTAATATGTTCGACATAGTTCATACATGGGGCTGCGGTTTAGATCACCTTGCGGTGAAATAAACGTTAACAAAGTGCCAAAAATTGCAGCCACCATTACCCAATTACATGCCTCTAAAAGATACCTTAAACCTAGGATTTGGTTCGGCTTACACCACAAAATGAGACCTTCAACTTAACACCAAAATCTGGACAGCACCACTAGGGGCTATAGGGAGCTCCTTCATTGCGACAACGGGTCTCGTAAGCCTCCAATTATATTCTCCAAGCACTCATTCTACTCTTCATCGGTCGATGGGTTACTATTGGTGTACCACATACGTACCGAGGGGTCCTCTTCCTCTTCTTCTTTAGCGGCCGATGGTGCAGCTTCATAGGTAGGGGCTGGAGCGGCTGGTGCCGAGGTACCTCCTCGGGAGAGTCTTGGGGTGAAAAGCCGTAGATACTCACGGGCTGTCATCCTCCTACGTGGCTTTGCTCCAGAACTCTGAGGTTGATTGGTCTCACAAGGTGGAGTTGGGGTCGGCTCTCGTACCTGAACATGTGGATTCTCACCACAGGATGATTCTTCTCCATCCTCAACACGCCGTCTTCTGCGCAACTCAGAACGGAGATGGTGGTTATCTTTTAACACTCGCTGCAACTCATGAGTCGTATCATTGTAGTCCAAGTACAGCCCGTCATACATTATCTCCGCAGAGACAATGTAATGGGCAGTCTCCAACTCTGTCTCATCTTCTTCGCCGTCGCTTGGCACGAGTACCATGATGTTGTCGCCTCCATTACTCACCTGGGGAATGAGGCGGAACTGGGAGAAGAAGAAGGTGTCGTTGTAGCGATGACGGATGAAGAGAACTGCTTTTCTTGCAGCTTCGAGCCTAGCGTTATCATCACTGGCCCTGGCTGCCTTGAAGGTTCGACACGCATCAGGGGTCTTCACGGTAACCCATCCATTCCAATAGTGAATCCTCCCTTGAACCCTAAAACTCCTGGCATGGAAGGCAGGGAGGTCTCCATGGGGCACATTGAGGTGTTCCAACATCCTCCATAGCAGGTTGGCCCAATTTCCCAGCTGGCTCGGGTTGGTCACAATGCTGTACACCATCCTATGCAATTTTAGGGTTAGAGAGGGTAAGGTCAGCCACACAAAGAAAAACAAATGCAATAGGAAAGGAAAATCCAGAACTAAGATCGACGGGGTAAGGAATAAAAAGCAATCTACTTGCTAATTTTAAACATAGGGTTTAACTTTTCAATTAGTTTTCTCGGCAATGCCAAGTCCTATCTAACAACCACCTGCAATTGGCTTCCTACGGTCAACTCGGCTCTGATACCAAGCTGTGAGGGACCCGGTAGTTTAAACCGGTTCAAGGGATTCACAACAAGTGAAATGGGACGAAATGGTTTCAACTTAGTGAATCAGGATTTATAATTTAAATTTTCAGATTTTCATCCAGACCAGATTGTAGAGAATTTCTCAAGGTTTCCAGAGATATAAAATTTGCCCAATTTGGACCTATGGTTTGAAAGTTATGCTAATTTCAATCCTTACTCAAAATGGGGTAAAACCCTAATTCTTTTCTCTGCGAAAATAAAACTAGTACGCGTACCCGAGCTACTCTACCCCAAATCCTAACCCTACCCACAGCCCAGCTGACCAGTGGGCCCTCTGGGATGCTGACTGGACCTCAGGGAACCAATCGGGGGCTGCCACGCCACCGTCCCTTTCCCTCTCACGCTACTCTCTCTCTCTCTCTCGTTGGCTAGGCCGGAGAAGGAGCCCGGACGGCGGCGCTCTCGCCGGGATCTCACCGGAGATGCCTTGGACAGCGACTAGGGCACAGTTGCTCGAGAGAAGGGTGGTGGAGCAACCGGAGCTTACCCCGGGAGGAGAAGAACGAAGCCGGGGAGGTTGAGGAGCTGGGGATGAAGCTAGCGGCGGTCGTTGGTGGCGAGGGGCGTCGGTCGTCGCCGGCGAGGTGGTTCCAGGCGCGGATCTGCGAAGAGAAAATGCAGGCGAGGTTAGGAAGAAGGAAGGCCAGCTCGGGAGCGAGAGAGGAGGACCCGAGGAGGACCGAGGCGACGGGGTTGGCTCGCCAGAGATCCCACCGGAGGCGAGGGAGACGACCGCGACGACGGGAGCTAAGGCACGGAAGAGAGACGGCGGGGTTTAGGGTTTGGCGTGGGAGAGAAACGGGAGGAAGGGCCAGTCCAAACGGCGCCTTAAATAGGGCGGCCGGCCGGGTCGGAATGCCGGGGTGAGGGCGCCGCCCATCTCGGCCAGCCGGCGGCGGAGACGTGGCGGGGGCGCCCTGGCGAGTGGGACCCGCATGGCGGGGAGAGAGGAGGGGCGCGAGGGCTGACAGACGGGCCCCGCGCGGCAGGGAGAGGGGATGGCGGGCTGGCGGGCCGGCCGGGTGAGGCCCAATAGGCCTCGGCCTGGTGTTCATTTAAATTTTTCTTTTTCCTTTTTCTTTTAAACCTTCAGCTGAAACTTCGATAATTCAATTGAGCACCTAAACGACCTCCAAATGAGCTGAAATTTTTATAGGATGTTTATAAGCAAGTATAGAACCTCCCGTAAAATTTTGAAACTATTTGGAGTTGATTTTGACCTAAATTTGAATTCAAATTCAAATATGACCTAAGAGTTGGTTTGAACTGCAACTAGTTCTTAATCTTTTTCAAAAATTCCAGAAATTTGCATGTAGCTAGGCTAACCATTTTTATAGCTAATTATAAGTTTTTGAAACTTTCCGCCCTTGGGAACATTACCTAAATGTGTAATTACAGTTCTGCCCCTTTTTGCAATTTGAGGTTGAAATCCCCGATTGAACTAGCAAATCATGGTATTCGTGGATGAATTTTGGAGGAAGGATAGATGGGTGTTGGTCCAGCTAGGAAGCACTAATCTCACCCACCTACTAATGCTATTGTTGATATTCGATGCTTCAAATAAGTTGATTGGTGTTTGCAACAATTTCCCACTGAGGATGAGATATGTACGTATTCTATAAAATATAATCATATCACATTTAAGTTTAAACAAGGTGTGTGTGGGGATGACGGCATGAATGCATGTATGAAATGCAAGACCTAATCGTAAGGGTGAAATGGGTATTACATGAACCTTTTTTTTAATTCTACATAAATGATTTCTATTTAAAGAAAAAGGAATTACTTTTATTAGTCAGTGGAAAACCAACCACAGTCAATGACATATGGGGCAAAAGGTCGAAGGAGACTAGGTCATTTTAGACTGATCAAAATGGCCACGAGACCCACATGTCAGTGAGTCAAAGTCACTTATGTTAATTAAGCACATGTTTAAATGGTCCACATGTCAGGGACTTTAGATGTTAAGTTACCGATTCATTTTGTTTGACAGGTCGGCCCCACGTGTTAGTGACTAATTAGGGTTTAAACTTGTCAGTTTAACGGCTTAACCATTCAGATAGGCTAGCCTCACTGGTTAGTGACTCCACTGGCATTTAAACACCGGTGAGCACATGCAGGAGTTTTGGCTAGGACTGATCTCATGCTATAGCACGCGCGAGGATGCATGCATGTGCGAGTTCAGTTCCCTGTACAATACTGCGTTCGAGGGTACCAGTGCAGAGCCCTAGGGTCACTAGAGCATCACCAATGGTAACTTGAGGTGGAGGTTGACAACGGCGCTCAGCGCGAAGGCCACCAAAGGATGCACGTGGGCAAATTAATGCACGAAAAAGGATCAAGAGCTCACTTTGAACACAACCGGATTTCTTGGAGATGGTTGGGGTGGTTTGCAAGTCCTCGATGGTGGAGTTCTGAGGTAATCAAGACCTCACGGGAAAAGGGGGAAACGCATTAGTGTGAGAGCGAGGGATCATCGGAGCGGTTGGGCGAGCTCGATGGATCTCAGCTGAAGTTGGGGAGACAATGGTGGATTGAGCGATTCATGGCTCCTTAGGATAATTACTTCGGCCAGAAGGTTCCTTACGACGTTGCGAAGCTTCTTAGCGAGGTGGTGCACGATGGAATGGTTAGTGGCCATGGTGGTGAAGCTCGACAGCAATTGGTGAGACTTCGGAGTTGCTCGTGCTTCGGTCAACAAAGAGAACGAGAGAGGGAGAGACTTGCATGAGAAGCTATTGGAAGGAGAAACTTATCCATCCACGTGGTTAAATCATGGAATGGATAAACATGAAGATGACGACGGTGAAAGGGACGGATGACCAGGATTGGTTCCGAGGGGTGATTTGTCGTCCTTGGTGCACCAATCTTGGCACCGATGGGCCCGGAGGGTTCACCACGACGCCACACACCTATTGGTGCACTGGCACGAGCTATGGTAGTGTATCGTGCTGGTGAGCAGGAGGTGGCAGGCGGCAACGACGCGCGGGACGAAGACAGGACCTACCTATCCACGTCTTGTCATTGGCAGGCATGGGCACGGGTGCGTCTCTGCCTAGCTAGACCGGATTCGGCCCAGTCCGAGGTTTAGATAGTTTTTCTTCTCTTTTCCTTTTTGATTTTCCTTTTTTAATTTAGGTTACATTTTGGAATTCAAAACAAATGGACTTGAAACATTCTGAAATTTTTTAGAAACACCCCTAGGAATATTTAGAACTATGTAAAAATATTTTTAGAGCCACTTTATTAACTATTTTCTGCAGTTAATAATTAATTTCAATTTTGACTCAAATTTGGCTTTGAAATACTAGTTTAAAATTTTATCCCAAAAATATAGTAAAATTATAGGAGCGCGGGAATATTATTTTGACAGCATACATAAATTTTGAAGAGATTCCAATATAGGAAAACCCTCTACTTAATAGATGTTTGATCTGGAAATTAATCAAACTTTGGGTTTCTCATGATTTTCATAATTGCATGTGACACTTGTATCATTTTTTGAGGTTTTTAGTTCCCCTTAGTTTCAGATAAAAGAAAATGATGACATGGAATCCTAATGATGCACAAACCTTTGTATTAACTGTATTAGAAAAATTGGAATGTACACTCTTGTAGCTTGTATAGGCTACACTTTATTTCATAAACATGGTAGTGTGCATGCAAGTGTTTATCTGAAATATAATATACATTTTTTTTCAAATCCACTAAAATGATAACATCTATTGTAATTCACCTCTTCTCTGTCCCAACAAGGGTATTCACTCACATAACATTAATCTTGGGCTCTTCCTGCAATTCTGATACTTTCCCCTTTTGTTTCAACCAGTGACTACTGAATAATGTATAGGTCTTGCATCGATAAACCTAGAACTAGTGTTGAATATAAAACCATATTTTATCAATTCCTATGGTTTGCATTCTGTGATGAGACAAACCGAGGAAAAGTACTTTGTCCATGCGTTAATTATGTGAGTTGTCTCAAGAAGAGCTACAATGAAGTTAATGCACAATGCACATCTTAGGTGCAATGGATTCTTAAAAGGGTATTCAGTATGAATTTCCATGGGGAGGATCATCCCTCGCTCTCTACTAGTGATTTCACCAATAGTTGATGACATGCACAGACTAGTACATGCTGCTTTAGGAGTAGGTGATAAGCCTGCTTTAGGAGGTGATGATTTAATTGATCTGGACACACTAATGCACGATGCACTTGAATCAAACACTAAAGCACAAGATGAAGATACCATGATAGCAAATTTATTGAAAGATGCAAACACAAAGGTTTTACCCAAGATGTAAAAGCTATTCCAACTATCTTTCATTGTGAAGCTATATCAAAACAAGTCTACATATGGATATAGCAAAGAAGCATATACAACACAGCTTAAGATATTTGTTTAAGCCTTACCACATGCATCAAACGTTCCAACAAACTACTACCAAGCAAAGAAAATAATCAAGAGTTTAGGCCTAGACTATGTGAAGATCCATGCATGTCCAAATGACAGCATGCTCTTTTATGGTGAGAAAGAAAACTAGGAGTCTTGACACATATGTAAATCTTTTGATGGGTAACTTCCAAGAAGAAGGGCGCATTGGGTGAATGCACGGATGGAAAGAAGAAAGCAGCAAAGGTTTTCCGCTATTTCCCTCTGATACCAAGGCTTCAAAGAATTTTTGCAGCAGAGAAAACTTCAAAAGATGTTGGATGGCACGCTGAAGAGCGGACAAAAGATGGGAAGTTACAACATCCCGCTGATGCTCAAGCTTTGAAAGTGTTTCCAGATTTCAAATCTGATTCACGTAATATTCACCTTTGCCTTGCTAGTGATGGGTTTAACCCATTTGGAATTCCAGCAATAGGCATAGCACATTTCTAGTGATATTGGTTCCTCATAACATGCCACCTTGGTTATGTATGAAGCAATCCAACTCCATCATGGCGATGATAATTTCAGGGCCGAAAGGCCATAGATATGACATAGATGTCTATTTGGAACCACTAATTGACAAGTTGGTTCAATTGTGGTCAGGGGTTGAGACATATGATGCTCTTACTAAACAAAATTTCAAAATGTGTGCTAACTGTTGTGGACTATCCATGATCTTCCTGCATATGCATATTTGGCTAGCTATAGCACTAGTGGAAAATATGGCTATCCAATTTGCACTAAACACACATAATCAAAATTGCTAAAAAAGAGGCACAAGTACTATTACATGGGTCATCATCAATGCCCACGAATCAATCATGAGTTCTGTGATCAAAAGCGACCATTCGATGTCGATGTGGATCATATGTTGCCCCTGAAATGTCAAGCGGAAGATCAGTCCTTACCAAGTTGCATGGAAGAAATTTCATTATGGGGAAACTAAATAAGTAGAAACAAAATGCAACGGATTCAAAGAAGCAAAAGCAGAAAAATAAAAGAAAGAGGAGCACAAGTTTAGAAGCAACTAGTTGAAAGGATTCTACTCAAGTTTAGGAGGAACTGGTTCAAAGGTTTCTAATCAATAAAAAGATCCTAAGGACTGGTGGAAGCAGAGAAACATCTTTTTTAAATTGCCATATTGGGAGCATTTGTCATTGCGTCATAATCTTAGTGTAGTGCATATAGAAAAAAATATGCATGATAACCTCATTGGGACACTACCAAATGATGCAAAATCAAAGGATAATCCTGACGCGCGCCTTGATTTGGTTGATTTAGGCATACCATCTTATCTTCATCCACAAATACTTGAAGATGGCCGGTACATAATACCTCCTAGTTGCTTGGCAGTGACTAAAGACGTTAAGGAGACTCTTTTTTCAACTATTCAAAGCATCAAGATTGCCATATTTATAGGTGTGTTGAGATGAAAGATCGCAAGTTTATTGGTCCAAAAAGTCACGATTGCCATATTTTAATTGAACACCTTCTTCCACTAGCACCAAGAAGTTGCTCCTCTATCCAATTTGTTCAAATCATTGTGTTTAAAGGTGCTAGACATCTCTGAAATTGACAGACTAAAAGAACAAGTTGTGTTGACACTATGCAAGATGGAGAAATTATTTATCCCATCCTTCTTTACAATAATGGTTCATTTGATCGTGCACTTGGTGGATGAAGCCAAGTTAGGAGACCCTGTGCACTATACATGGATCTATCCATATGAGAGGTAATTACGTATGCCCATTCCATCATTTTCATTAAATTTTGTAAGAACAACATTGATTACTTTTATCATGTTGCCAAACTTCAGGTTTTTTGTTATTTTGAAGGGTTATGTGCATAATTTGGCATATCGCAAAGGTCTATTGCAGAAAGTTATATAGTTGATGAATGTTTAACATTCTGTTCAAGATTCCTAAAAACGATAAATCATCAAGTACTTCCAAACACACAAATTTAGAAGAATGCTATTTGTTTGATAGTTTTCGGGAGCCAATAGGATCTAGAAAAGATGTAAGGTTTAATGGCAGATAGTCATTCAAGCACATCATTATGTCTTACGATATTTTGATGAATTAGAAGATTCCTGTAGGTATGACTATTTAGTACACAATAATAGAAAACTAAAAAATATTAATATTATCTCAATGTGTCACCATTTATTTATAGAATTTGTTGAAGAGGAGAATAAAAGTAGAAAGCGGACATCTTTAACTTCTTTGGAATATGAAATTTTGATTAATGAGCGATTCAATGATTGGTACAACGATTCCATGATTGGTTGTACCGCAAGGCTAAGACTGTTTTGATAACGTGGGAAACATGATATCACTTCATAGATTATATTTTAGAAAAGAAATATGATTAATATGTAAAAAACTATTATTGCTATAGGTTATGCTAAATTATGGTGATCCTCAAATTATAGAGATCATAAAACTGGTTGAAAAACCTAGTAAACATGAGAGACGATTTAGTGGATTCTCTATCAATAGATTTAAGTTTCATACCACTTCTCTTGACAACAATCGCCAAACCCAAAAAAGGTGGTGTTGTCAATGAATCCGAAGATGACAACATCAACTATTATGACCGAATAAATGATATCATTGAGCTGAACTATAATGGAGCATTTAAGGTCAACTTTTTAAAGTATGACAGGTACAATGTGACTGGTACGATGTCTATCATCAGATCGACATGAAGCAAGACGAGTTTGGGTTTACTCTACTAAATTTCACTCGGTTTGTAAACCGGTGATAAATTCATGGATGATACATTTGTTTTCTTGTCTCAGGTTGAGCAAGTTTGCTATGTGCAAGATGCGAAAAAATGATTGGTGTACCCCAGTCAGGGCAAGACCAAGAGATTTGTTTGACATAGGAAGTGTAGAAGATGATAATGATAATAGTGATTTATAGAATCACGTTGCATATGAAAGAAATTTTCATTACATGACACCTAGCATCATTTTGTTTCTCTTTGAGAGATATATTAATTTGTTATTTTCAATAAAGTGCTTGGCAAATTTGAGTTTGATTTTTTATATTTGTCATGTAGTGGAGATACAAATATTCATTCAGCTTCTACTTTGTCATTTTTCATTGACATATGATGGCTTCTATAACTCATAAGTGTACAGTGGTAATATTAAATGATAAAGCATTGTGAGGTTCTTTCACCAACTACTTCGTTACTTATAACTTTCACATATAGACATTTTTGGCTTCTATTCTTAGTGCGACACATGAGATCAAGAGCTTAGGGGTTGCAGAACTTGGAGTTTGTGGAGAATGGCTTTCACAATGAAGATCTAGATATGGAAAGAAATGTTCATTCAGCAGACAATATTTAAGAATAGAACATAAGCGAGGATTGGTTGAACAGCTACTATGAGTATTGTAGTAACAAGATATACAACTTATTCTATAAAACAGTTTTGCATGTGAGCTAATGTTCTTTCATATGTATTTTCATACCTCGATGGTCCCATTAAGAGATGCTGAGGACCAACAAAATTGGCGAACATTGAAAATATTCCTAATGGTGTTAAGATTGTTGTCAAACTCGACCGTTCAATGCGCCTATCTCAAAATCCGCTGGTGTCCTTGGATCCTACTTGGCAACTCTAGTTAAGATGCCTCATCTAGCCCCTTTGAATATTATTAAATGGTGATGGCCTCTTTCTAAAAAAATCATAACAAAATAACTCAGGAAGTAGAGGTATACATAATTCTTGGCTTCAAGAAGTTATTGCCAATTAAGCTAATGATGTTGAAATTATTTTAACTCTACTGAATTTGTATATTGTGCACTAGAGAAAATTTGCAATTGATTGAAGAGCAAAGGATTGGCTTCTCAACTAGTTAGGCAACAAATGGAGACAGTACAAAAGCAATTTGAAGAAAAAGTATTATAAGCCTAACCTACCTACGGAGCGATTAATTCAAGAAGCCCCTGAAACTATTGAGGAATCTCAGTGGACTACACTTGTTTCATATTGAACAAGAGACTACTATGTTTGATGTTGATCTCAACACGTATTAATGATAATATGTTGTATCATCAGGAAATGAGTAGCAGGAATAAAGGTAATGCGAAAAATATTAAGCATCCACACACATTAGGGCGAAAAAGTTTTGCTGGAAAGAGGAAGGAATCGGTAATCACTAATTTTTATTTGACTTGTCTTCTTGCTGCATTTCCTCGTACATTTGTAATTTATAAGTGTAGGGAGATGCTCGTGGAGGGCCAGTTGATCGAGCAATTGTCTTTAATGAATGCCACAAAACTAAGGATGGCATGTACGTGAACGCATCAACTGAAGAAAAAATAGTATGGACTCATTTATGCAACACACTGAGGTTTTTTCTTGCTTTTTATTTCTGCACTATACTAGAACTGAAGTATTGATAGTCTGTGCTTTAAGAAAAGTATATTGTTTTTTCTCCGTGGACACATGCACGGTTGGTCAACATTAGGTTGGCAAAACGATAGTAAGAATCCCAATGTAGTTTTTCTGGACAGCACATACTCGACTTGACATGAACATCAGACTTGGTAATGCTATTTGTGATGGTGTTCCAACTGAATTGTACATATATTTTTAGAAAGACTGATGCTTTCAAATTAAGGAATATGGCCAAACATCTCCTGTGTGTATAAAAGTTACATTTAGCATTCAGGGCTAAAACAACTGCATGAGAAATCAATTACCTAAGAATTCCATGGCTGATCTGTCTTGTCTTAAAAGAAAACAAACTATCACTACTACAAAATTTCCTATCTTAGGCGGTTCAGAAACCGCATCTCAGGCAGTTTGCTCAACCGCCTCTATATATGAGTATGTGATAAATCCATGTTATCACAGGTGGTTCCATAACCGGCTATGATGAGGTCATGTCACAAGCGGTCCTATGACGGTGTTTGATAAGAACACAGTTTTTCCTGTTTATTGGCTAACATCAGGATATGCTAGCCATGCCTGCTGAAACAAAATAGAATAGCAGCACACATGCATATATATCACATTCATTCATAGCAAACTGATATATTAACTTTCATTCCCAGCAAATTGATATATATCATATTGATTCACAAAAGTCAACTCCGCAAGTATCCATTTAATCACAGCTCAAATCATATTAATTCAGAATCAACTTCAAGGTATAGAAAGCATACTAGCCAAATTACTACCTCTAATTTCTAACTAAAATTATGGCAAAAAGATGGTATCATGAGTTGAATAGCAATGCATTCAAGTAAAAGTAATTAGCCCTGCCAGTATTGCATGCAGAAGTATAAAGTATCGACTAACTGCAATGGCAATATACTTCTGCATGCAATATCTGGAGGGCCAATCACATTTAGGTATATATATCCAACAGCGTCATTTGCTAATACGTGGCCTCATATTATCAGTACATTGGTACTTCGAAGATAGACCTCATGGTTCTAAAGAGCATCTACCAACAAAGTGCGATAGCTGGAAATCAAGAGAGTAAATTAAGTATACCATCTGGTACTCGGCATCGCGTACGATCTGTTGAACCATTGGTACTTTGAAGATAGACCTCATGGTTCTAAAGATCATCTGGCGGACGACAACAGTGACTTGGACGACGATCTCAGTATGTCTTAATTTGGGGAACATCGTGCACGCCAATGAATATGGTGATGCCGCATGCTGCTCCGTACTTGGCCTTGTCAAATAGACAGCCCTTCAGCGTTCACCTCAACTTCGTTGCCTATTCGACCTCCATTCAGTACGTACTACTTCATTCGTTTCCTGTTCGACCTCATTCACATCCACGTTTCTTTATTATCTTTTTCTTCATAATGTCCATCTAATTGCAAAACAAAAATATAAGTTGTTTCATGAAGATGTAGAGCAATCTACATATGGAGAAATAATGTTCATAAGACAAAAAATGACTTGTATTTTGCAAGCGGATGAAGTAAACATCAGTTGTGTTGAGACACCTGTGCATGCACTAGTCGGCTCACTTCACCGTAGATTTTTCTTTTTATCTTGATCAAGATTTATTACAGATTATTGGACAATACACGACACCATTTCTACACGTGAACCTGGACAGAATGTTGTTCAAGAAATACTAGCTAGTTCAACTTTAACCAATGTATTTATGAGCCGCTTCACACATTCATATCAGCCAGAAAATTTAACCAATGTATTTCTAAGCCGCTTCACACCTCTATTTATTTAAATAAAAAACTTTATTACCTTTCAACCTCTGCATCACAAAGATTCACACAACCAAAAAAATTCTTCACACCTCTATATCAGCCAGGAATTATAAAACCGGTCCTGGATGTTTTTGTTCTGGTGCAGCGGAAAGTAGTTAGGTAGGAAACAGCTGCTATAGCTTTTGTTCATTTATAAGATGACATATCTTTTCTAAAAGCAATGCCACATTTTTTATCCGTCAATACCGAATCAGAAATTCAGAATAAAACTTAATCTCGGAAAATAAGAAAGGGCTCCTAAGCCGGCTGAGATTTTTTTAACCTCAATCGGTGTTACGTGCAATCATCGTCAAATCATCTAGATCAATCCCCTCACAAAACATATAAGCAATTCCTCGTCCATCTCAACCCTAAGCCGTCTCCTCGATCCCATCCACACACCGTCACCACGTTCCATTGCCCTAGGCTTCCTGCATCACTAAGTCTCCTCCGACGTCCCCCCCCTCCCCATCCGTATCCTCCTCCTCACTGCTTATATCTCTCTCACATTATGCCTCCTCCCACTATGCCTTCGCTCTCGTCTTTCTTTCCCGTATCCCACAGCTACCGCCATCAAATCCGTCACTACCTCTTCCGCCTCTTAACCACAACAGGTGCCACCATCTCGACCTCCTTCATGTCAACCCACCTGCCATTGTAGGCACCCAAACGAGGGTCCTCCGCCTCTCACGAGCAGTGCGGCAAGCGCTGCTGCTGTGTCGCTTGTCGTTTCTTTCTGCTCGAGTCGCCTCTATAACAAGGCCGTCGCTGCCCCCGGCCATCTCTCTAAGACCGGGGCACTTGTGAACCCCACCACAAACCTCCACCATGAATCCTAAACCGAAACATTGTCACCGCAGAAGACAAGCTCATCGGGAATGAGGTGAAGCCGGGCGCGAATCTCTAGATACATTGACGGTTGATGACTTAGCAAAGCAACTCTATTTAAGAAAATAGCAGGGAGCTTGCAATTAGCAAATGCATTTAATTTTTATGGCTGGTTGAATTTATTTTTTCTTCTTTCCGCGGTACTGGTGTTTCTCTGGTCTTAGGTTATCATATGTTAATGAAGTAGTATAATACCCTAAAAACCAGTGATACACAGCACCATCCGGTCTCCATTATGATCTCCAGATATGCAAGTGAAGATGAAACTTTACAAGGATAATCCCCATATTGCGGGGACTGCTCTCAAAGCCGTACGTCCAATCAAGACGATTTTCCTCATGGAAGATTACTTCGCGCTTGGCTCAAATCTAGATCTAACCCAAACAAGCAAAGACTAAATATTTTCGTAATTTCTTCGTATTCAATACTTCATCTATTAGTTCTTTATAAGCTAAAAAAATTTCAGCGAGCTAGGTTAAGTAATTTATGAACGAGGTCGGACAGACAACGAAGGCGAGGCCGAAACAGCAAGGACTGTTTACCTGACAAAGATCACGGCAAGGAACACATCACCCAGATACATACATAGATACGTATACTTACATACATTTACCAAATACCACATATAACGCCCCAAGTCGCCACACATATGCACATCAGCTAAGATCAGCAGGTTCGAATTAACCCTGCATGAAAACACAAAAACAGATCAGCAGGTTCGAATTAACCCTGCATGAAAACACAAAAACAGATCAGCTTTACTACAAACCTAGCTAGAAATACTACGCTACGTACGTTTACCTTTGATCTATCTTGTTGAGACTACTAGTCTAGCTAGCTACTACAACTGCATGCAATTCTAGATCTGAACATGATGCACTGGTAGTACGTCGGTGGACACAGTGAGATTGGTCTATACCTTTGTTTTACTCATGAGTTTCGAAGACGACGGTGACCAAGCTTATATATTTATATAGATAGTAGCATGAGCCTGCAAAAGATTCATGATATATGTTGAGCAGGATCCATGGGGCATTTTATAGACGGCGGAAGCACGGCCTGCACCGACGTCGACACCACCCGGCCTGAAGACGAGGCTGGTTAGTTCAGGTCTGAATTTCGTTCGGTTAGCTAGCAGCTCGCTTGGAGTGTTGGTGAGGGTTTTGATTTGTGGTTACAGCTAAGCTAGCCCCGAAACGCACGTGATCTCGTCACTCACCTCGTGGCATGCAGCACCAACCCCTCTCGCGTACGTGTATGGCTGGTAACGTCTCGTCGTGCAGCTATGGCTTACTAGGTTAACGACTGCATGGACGTATGGAAGGAGGCCTGAGCTGCACGTCACGTGTGTGCACCCGGATGGTTAGCCATCAATTTTCTTGTGAGAGCCAAGTGGGGGTTTCTGTGTCTGGCACGTGTGCTAATCGAACGGATACTAACGGCATACACAATGTTGAAAACCAGGAGTGTCCTTACTGTAGGAAAGAAGGGAATCCTAAGGCTTACATGAAATTTCTTCACATTGTGAAGGTTGGCCACAAGGAAGAAAGAGTGGGAGTCGTCCCCAAGCTTGAGACTTGGCCACAAGGATTAAATTTTTTTCTCTCTCTCCTCTCTCCCTCCACGTCACCTATCTCGAGAAGGACTCTTGGTTGTTGCATGCTGGGAGAAGGAGAAGGACCTACGAGGCATGGTGAACAGGCACCGCGAGGATAGGAATGTTGGCTTCCTCCCGCTACATGTTGCGCTGCCTTCGCTAGAAAAGGGCACCAAATCTGTCACAAAAATTGAACAAAATCAACACCAACACAACATATCAGGCCAAGCTCGTCACGCCAACAGGCTAGAGAAGAGGTCGCACTGCCGGTCCTCAACCCTTGCCACCGGATCCAAGCTACTACCACTGGGAGGTTGGGCCGCTACCATCGAGTCGGAAGGAGGGGGCAACCGAAAAGCCATGGGAGGGGTGCTATCGAGGTCTTGACAATCCAATATCTTAGATTTTGGGTCGAAGGTGGAAGAGGGAGAGAAAATGTTGAGATATTATAAATTAATCTAAAGACAAGAGACAAAGATTTTTTACATGGAGTGCCCTTGCGAGAAAAAACCACGGATGCACGAAGGCGTGATTTCACTATGATGGAGAAGTATTACAAGCACGAGACGACAGGCCATCTTTATGTGTGACTACAAAGGTACATATATAGGGGGTAATGAACAAGAGTCCTTGTTGTACTTGGTTACAACAGTACTAGCGCGAATCCTCACACCGCACGATGCTACATCTAGCATGAGTCGGAGCTGTGTCCAACACGATAACCTAAATTCGGATCACTTTTCAACAATCTCCACCTTAAGCCAAATTCTCTCTGATAGTCAAAGAAAACAATGAACTTCTCCAATCAAATAAGCATAAACACTTTGTGCGTCAAAGTCACATAGAACTAGTGAGTAATACCATAAATCTAATCAAAGCTCAACCTTAGTGGCAAAAACTAGCTTTGTCATCGTATCAACTGGATTATCATGCGTACTTATCTTACTGACCTTAATGTCATCCTGAGCAATGACACCTCGAATAAAGTGACATCTTACGTCAATGTGTATTGTTTTCTCATGGAATATCTGACCCTTTGTAAGGTAAATAGCGCTCTAATTATCACAAAATATTGTAATGCAAGATGTACTTTCACAAAGTTTAGTAAACAAGCCTCTTAGCCAAATGGCTTCTTTTCAAGCTTCTGAAATAGCCATACACTCGATTTCTGTAGTGGACAAAACAACAATAGCTCGAAGACTTGCTTAAAAGCTAACGACACATCCTCCAATAGTGAATGCATAACCAGTAAAAGACTTCTCTTATTCAAATCTCTAGCAAAATCTGAACCCACATGACCAACAAGTCTATCTCTAGATTTTTCAAACTGTAAACAAGCATTATAAGTGCCTTGCAAGTATATGAAAATCCACTGAACTGCTTTCCAATGCTCTTTGCTAGGATTAGCCATGTATCTACTAACAACACTCAATGAATGACATAAATCGAGATGAGAACATACCATGGCATACATAAGTGAACCAACTACATTGGCATATGAAACTCCAGACATGTACTCAATATCATCATCTGACTGTGGATATGAATCTAAAGAAAGTCTAAAATGTGTAGCTAAAGAAGTACTTATTTTATCAATATAGCCTTTCTGACTTCGGTATAATTTTCTAGAGTGTCTCTCTAGTAATCTCCATATCAAGAATCTTATTTGCTGCACCAAGATACTTCATCTCAAATTCACTGCTCAATTGGCCTTTAATTTTGCAATCTCTGCCTTGTCTTTTACAGCAATCAACATATCATCAATATATAGGAGCAAGTAGATAGCTGAACTATTAACTATTTTTAAATAGATACAACTATTATAATTTGATCTTCTAAAACCTTGAGAGATCATAAAGGAGTCAAACCTCTTGTACCACTGTCTTGGTGATTGCTTCAAACCACAAAGAGATTTCTTTAACTTGCAAGCAAAATTCTCCTTTCCTAGAAGAATAAAAAATTTCAGCTGCTCTATATTAATGTCTTCTTCTAGCTCTCCATGTAAAAATGCAGTTTTCACATCTAATTATTCAAGCTCATAATCACATGGGGACAACCAAGTCCTCTGCATGCAAGCTTGAGTTTTCACCAGACCATATGTTTCATCTTCTCTTTAGCATGCAATGCTTCATAGACTTCATTAAGGGTACGTAAGAGTATCTCGGCTATATAAAACAGTATAACTGAAAGTAGAGTATGAACTAGGTAGCAAGCATAAAATAATAAGACCAAAATCTGAGATAAGACTTTACGATCCTTGCGTTTGCTTTTCATCAGCGGACCATACCACTGTCATCTCATCAATCCCCAAAATAGCGTCATCTAGGTCTATCTGTGCCAGAACAACCCGCATCTTGACTTGCCAGAGAGAAAACATTGTGTCACAGAAGATCATACTTCATGGAATCCATTGATAAATGAATCATGTGAGCACAAAGTAGTACAAAACGAAAAAAACGAAAGAACTATTCCAGATAGAATTAATTTGTGCCGGCAGTAAACTTCATGGTACCTTTCCTAGGGAGGATATTGAACTTTCATGGTACCTTTCCTTGGGAGGATATTGAACTTTCATGGTACCTTTCCTTGGGAGGATGTAGTAAAAAGCAGAAACTTGGTTTCTTCTTATAGCTTGTGATTCTGCTGTTCACTACTTCACGTTACGTCGCCTCCTCGGGACTTGATTTTTATTTTCTTCCGCGTCTGGTTGATTCGCCTCGCTTCTGATCTCTCGTGCTTCTGCTGCTGATGCGATTTCTTGCCTCGCCTTGGTTTGGTCTCACTTTCCTTTTTCTCTGCCTCGGTCTGATTAGCCCGTCTCAGATCGCCGTGCTGATTTATACCCGCGGCTCTGGATCGATTTTATGTCAGTGTAGATTCGGACTCGGTTACGACTGTAGGGATGGGAGCGGCTGCGCTTCGGACTTGTGCGAAGGAGGCGACTTGATCTGTTGCGGCGCGGACGCGACGAAGTAACGAATTGCGCGAGGGCAACGCGCGATCTTCCGGCGTGAGCGAGAGCGCCGGCTGTTTCTTCTGATTAGTCTATATCTGATATCACTTATTAACATATCAGAGATTGATCTAAAGATAAGAGATAAAGATTTTTACATAAAAAAATTTTACGAGAAAAAAATTATAGACACATGAAAACATGATTTCACTATAAGGGAGAAATATTACAAACATGAGACGATAGACCGTCTTTAGGTGTGACTACATGAGTACATATGTAGGGAGTAATTAATAAGAGACCTTGTTGTACTAGGTTACACCAGTACCAGCACGAATCGTCGCACCACACGATGCTACGTCTAGCGTGAGTCATCGCTGTATTCAACACGATAATCTGAATTCGGGTCACTTTTCAATAGAAAAGATAGAATGAGAGGGAGAGAGGAAGAAGCGCAACAAGATTTTTTTTCAATTCAATGAGAGAGGTAGAATTTTTAATTATTTCGGGTGGATTCCACCTTAGGGTTCGCAACATGCCCTAAACATGGGGTCTTTATACCGAGCAAAACTTAAGGATACGGAGTGGACGTTAGGACCTTGGTGGGCTCTATGCATTGGAGATGCCCCTGTATATTTGGAACTATGACTTGCTTTCTTAGTCATCTATAAAATTATTATATCTTAGTCAACCGAGTTGTATATTATCAAACCTACAATTGCATAAAAAAATTGTGCAACTCTAGGTCTATAAATATATAACTACCCATTTGCACATCTCTAAACCTGAAGTTACATATAATTTTTAAAAGTGTAACTACTTAATTAACCGTTGGATAAAGAATCAATATCTAAGATTGTTGACTTAGAAATAACTATTTCTCGATTGACTTACAAATATACACTCCCTATCGTTCCTGAATCAGCTCTTATTAAATAAAGTTCCACGTAGGCCCTGTTACTAGCGTGGTTCAAAACGAAAAGATCTTTCCAAGATTGAGGTGGGATCATCCTGTTATTGCTATGTGGATTTCTTCGCTTCCAAATGGATCTAGCAAAAAACTCTTCTGCGGTTCACTTTCTCCTTTCTTTCCTCCGTCTTCAACCTCTACTTTGCTCCCAACCCTCCGTCTCACCCGACTTTTCCTATCTCCCTCCCCTCCATTGGCCTCACTGGCCGAAGAGGGGAGCGTGGGGCTCGGCACGCCCTCTCTGTACATATCAGGTTTTAGTTTCTTTACCTGTTGCCTTAGAGGCTCCGGCCTTTCTGGTCTCGTCATCACGTCGGTAGGGAGGCGACTGGCGGACAACCGTGGTGGTGGTCCCCTCCTCATCATCGGTGCTGAGGGCTTTAGCGCCGGTGCCATGGTTCATAGACGCCTACAAGAGAGCCTCGATAAGAAGCTTCTCCTTACCTGGATACCCCAGTGCTATCGCCCTCGTTCTGAACCTCTTCCGCATCCGTGGTCAGACGTCTGGAGCTCAGGAGGTTGGCTATGGTGGCTCCGATCCCTCCACCCCGTGGTGGCATGTCGTTCCTAGTATTGTGCTACTCCGCTTCCCCGGCCTCCTTCCCCCGTCTAGTATCCCAGTAGACCTCCTTTCGTTATTTTGCTCATGGATTTCTCTTCGATCTGGCCAAGTCAGAATTTTTTTTTCTTTTGTGCCGTAAGAATACTCCTCCAGCTTCCAAGTTGCCACTCTGCGTGCAATTGCCTGGTGCAAATCTAGCCATTTTAGGGCCTTCCTCATCGGCAGGTGAGCTTCCACGTCATCTGATGCCCCGATGTGCAACCTCCGGATCTGGGATGTCCCAGTCTAACGGAGGCCATGGGTACTGCGGCTTCCTTGCACTATTGCACTAAGACAATTCTTTGTATGGCCTTAATTTTTCACCACATGCACCAAATAAGTAGCAGCAACAATAGATGTATATAGTGGATAGATAAATATGGTGAACGAATTTAGTAGAAAGAAATACAGAAAAACTAGATAGGCAACAAAAAAGCAAAAGAAGATTCTTCGACCCTTACAAAAATATACAAAAAAATAAAACAGATAAGACTCTCTTCGTGTCAAGGTTGCTCAATCAACCTCAAAACCTTATAAACGTAAGGAGATATAGAAACATGGTATTTTGGTCATCCTCAACACGAGTGCTTTTTACATTTATTCGTAACTTTGAAAAAATAACAAAACTCCACCCCTGTTATATTGGCGTCCATTGCTATTTACACTAGTAGCCGATTAGCTAATCTTGTTAAGCAAACAACTAACATGATCCGGACACTTACCTCTACGCAACCAAATTAAGCAAACTATATTTTTACATCTCAGACTTCCTATATTTAAACTAACCCGACCCAGAAACAATCTGACTTGTTTCTTAATTGGTGCGCTCCTGATCTTGGATATCATGCTTGAGAGGTGGCAACCCTTAATGCATACAGTACCTGTTTTCCCGGTGGATGTAGTCTTGAGAAAACGTATAGTTAAACTTTTTAAACTTTAACTATTAATAGGTCAAAACATATTAGATTGGTGAGAGGCAAATAATATTATTAGATTTGTCATAAAAAATATTTTTAAAATATAATTCTTCATATATATATATATATATATATATATTAACGGTCAGAGGTGTGTACGAGAAACTAAGTCAATATCTAAAATAACAGCAATCTGAACAACGCTACTGCATGCCCACAAAAATAGGACTTTTTCCATGCGTTTAAACCTCCCACGCACAGCACGCCTTCTCTTGGTTTACCTCTCAAAATATTAGAACTAAGCGCCCTAATTCAGTTGTATGTATGTACGGTCCCGAAATTCGGAAATAAGTTCCATGTCAATCTTAACAGGTTTCTCTCCTTGGCCCATGCACGTCATGGACAATTCATGCATCAGCATGCTCACACATGTAATATCAACTAATACTTATTCATCATCATACCCAGCCCTCAGGTAATTAGGGACGTGGCAATTTTCACTCCTATAGAACAGGTCTTTTAAGACTACTACAGAAAGGCTCATCCAGGACGTGTCATCTCAGTCGGGCAAAGCTCAATCGCCTCTGATTCACTCATCACAAGCGGGTTGCCACGGGGACTGTCTCTGATATCGATGTTGTGTCCCCAGATGGAGACATCGGAGTCGGTTTGGAGACCAACCGTCTCAGATGAGTCATCTGAGGCGGCTCAGATGTAACACATATCACAGGCGGTATGGTGTGAACCGCTTGTGATGACTGTTTGAGGGATATCGCAGTCGGCTTGAGTGACCCAACCGACTATGATAAATGTCGCCTTCATAATCGGGAAGTCTTTTAGGTTTTCCCTCATCTGTTCTGTTGGGTGGCGGCTGGTTCGGGTAGGGACGATTTTGAGGCGATTTTGAAGGGAGGGAGAGTGGATGCTGAGGAGTAATTGCATTGGACATTGAAGAAGGTTAGTACTACTTGCCCTTCTCTCCCTATTTTGCTTTCATTTCGTTGGATGAGATAATTAGGTTTAGTTGTTTGGAGATGATGAAGTGAAAATTAATCATATAGTGAGGATCTTTTAGTATGTGGTAGGTTCATAAGTCTCTTGCATATGTATTGTGTAACAGTATGTGTGAGATGGATCGAAGTTGGATGTATCCCGAGAACCGTGTGACCCAAGAGTACATTAATAGTGTAGATAATTTTCTATTAGTAGCGCGAGACGATATGTTGGCAAAAGGAGCCAAATTTATGTGTTGCCCGTGCTATGATTATAAGAACGAGAAGATGTTCAAGGAGACAACCCAAATACAAGATCATTTGATTCATAGGGGTTTTGTAAATGGCTATACACGGTGGACCAATCATGGCGAGACGCACATAATTTTACCGGGTGGAGATGAGTCGACTAGCAACGAAGATGATGTTCACGGTGAGTCCGATTGCGAGGAGGATGAAGATATGCAGCCGGTCGATAATGAATTGGAGGAAATGTTTGATCTGCTAAGACTCAACGTCCTCGAGCAATCCCTCTTGAGATGCTGGACATTGTAAGTCTGCTCACTCGGATCATAATTGGAATATCTACATATGAGATGCTAGTTATAATATCGTCCTACAATTTTCTGTAGATACATGTATAACGAGGCCAAGACGCTCAAGGAACCGGTTGGTTTCCTTGACCCATGCAGGGTCACGGACGAAGCCATTAGGGACAATGAAGAATTCGTGCTGCAGTATGTTACAAAGGCATTGTTGGCTCAGAAGGATAAGGAATACTTCATGTTTGCATACAAACCTGGGTATGTATTCCGCTATTTGGTTATTTTCAAACCAAATCAACATTTTGTAATACCCATGACAGCACATCTATATATGCAGCTTCCATTGGGTTTTGATAGTCCTCGTACCAAGACGTAACAAGGTGATATACCTTGATTCTTCGATAAATCCCACTCGCGACTTCAATCCCATTAGGCAAATACTTGACAAGGCATTCTTGGAATTCCGTGCTCGGGGAGGGAAGGGCAAAGGATCCAAGTTATCGTACAGATTTAACTTTCCGGTAATATATATGTTATTATATCACATCTCCTCTAAGTACCGTTTCAATGTATATAACAATACATTCATTTCTAATTGCAGTGCAGACAACAAGTTAAAGGAACTAACACTTGTGGATTATACGTTTCCCTCCACATGGAGAAGGTGATGAGTTTCATCACAAGGAAACAGGATATCAAGGTTCGTTATTTTTTAATATATATTCATATATGTATTTCTATGTCAGATAATTTCTCCTCTCCGTCGTTTGCGAAAGATTTGGAAGGTAGAAGATGAGGGAGGCCCACTTGATGATCAAGCATTGCTAGCGCGAATTAGAGGGATTTTTGTATTCTTCATCAACACTCAAGTCCTAAACCCTCAAGGCGATTTCTATGGTGGAGGTGTAGCGGAGTAGCTAGCTTTGTTTCAAAACTTGTGATTATTTCAGAACTTGTGATTATTTCAAAGCTTGCGATTATTTCAGAACTTGTGATTGTTGGTTGTGAACTGTGATGTGATTATTTGCTTTATTGTGATGTGATTATTGGCTGTCAGTTGCTCTATTCTATGAATCTGTCATTATGTATGTGCATCTGTCAATTTTCACAGGGCATGGCTAGCAAAACCTAAGGCTAGCCCAAAATACAAGGAAATCATGCCCTCTGGACAGAGACATCAGAGGCGGGTGGTATAAAGGCCCGACTCTGATAAGAGTCATCACAGCCGGTTGTATAACGGCCCGACTCTGATGTGAGTCATCACAGCCGGTTGGTATAATGGACCGACTCTGATGACTTCGTCATCACAGCCGGTTGGCATAAAGGACCGACTCTGATGACTTAGTCATCACAGCCGGTTCGCCTAAAGGCCCGACTCTGATGACTTAGTCATCATAGCCGGTTCACCTAAAGACCCGACTCTGATGACTTAGTCATCACAGCCGGTTTTTTGGTAACCGACTGTGAACTTAGGGGTCATCAGAGACTATCTCACACAGTCGGTTGGGCGAACCGCCTCCAATGATCATTTTCACCCGCCTCTAAAGACATGTTTTGTAGTAGGTACCCCTCAGCGTCCACAGTTTGGTCTAAACCGTTACCAATGTAAACATCACACACGGTCACCATGTGCCATGGCAAATTGGCCCCTATGTGATGTGCCTACATCGCACACAGTTGTTTCCTAGGAACTGTGTGCGACCGTGTGCGATATCTCGTTTTCAAAAATTTGTAACTTTTTCATATGTGGAGTCGGATAGAAATAAAGTCTATATGAAAATTGTAGCTCTCGATGAGATCTACAACTTTGCAGTTGACAAGTTTCTCGTTTGGAGCCATATAAATGTCCAAATATTAGCCGGAAGTTTCAAGTTGAAAGGGCACATCGCACACGATTTTTTCTGCGCGACCACGTGCGATGTCTCGTTTTCGGAAATTCGTAACTTTTTCATATGGAGTCAGATGGAGACAAAGTTTATATGAAAATTGTAGCTCTCGACGAGATTTACAACTTTTCAGTTGACAAGTTTCTTGTTTGAAACCATCAAGATGTCCAAATATTAGCCTGAAGATTCAGAATGAAAGGGCACATCGCACACGGCTTTTTCCATGCGACCGTGTGCGAAGTCTCATTTTCAGAAATTCATAACTATTTCATATGGAGTTAGATGGAGATAATGTCTATATGAAAATTGTAGCCCTCAATGAAATCTACAACTTTACAGTTGATAAGTTTCTCGTTTGAAGCCATATAGATGTCTAAATATTAGCCGAAAGATTCAGGTTGAAAGGGCACATCGCACACGGTTTTTTCCGAGCGACCGTGTGCGATGTCTCATTTTCGGAAATTCCTAAATTTTTCATATGGAGTCGGATGGAGACAAAGTCTATATGAAAATTGTAGCCCTCGACGAAATCTAAAATTTTGCAATTGAAAGTTTTTTATTTAGAGCAATCTAAATGTCCAAATATTAGCCGAAAGATTCAGGTTGAAAGGGCACATCGCACACAGTTTTTTTCACGCGACCGTGTGCGATATCTCGTTTTTGGAAATTCGTAACTTTTTCATATGGAGTCGGATGGAGACAAAGTATATATGAAAATTGTAGCTCTCAACGAGATCTACAATTTTGCAGTTGACAAGTTTCTCGTTTGGAGTCATCTAAATATCTAAATTTAGCTAGAAGATTCAGATTGAAAGGGTCAAAAGGAATAGATATCATATCTAGTCATAAGATTGTGTTTAGGTGAGATGGTTAGATATGCTTGTGTGAGAGTAGGAGGTCATGGGTTTGAGTCTCCAAAACCGCATGCGCATGTATTTCGCGTGACTTGTGACTTGTGAAAACTTGTAAATTGTATATGGTGGGTTTTGGGTGGTTAAAAATATTTTTGTCTTTTTTCCCACCCTAAATAACTCGTCTATATGTAGCACATCAGACACAGGCCAAACTGATAAACCGTATACGATAAGCTTGTTTAACCGTGTGTGATGACTTTTTCTGCATTAGTATTTAGTGTAACAGCGACTATGGCACCATCTTAAACGGCAGGCTGTGCAGCATCAACAGTACGTGTGCTAGAGATAGACATAGCCAGCGGTCTTTGCCAGGAGAGCTCCTGGTGCCCAATGAATGCAAAGCTGCTATTCTTCCTAACTTCAATGATCAGCGAATGTTGTTTCTTCACTTATAATAAGCTATTCACGTACAATTTATATATTTTGAAGTGTTCTAAGATTCGTAAAAGATACTTTAACAGTCATTACACTCATTAATTTTTATGATTTTAATGATATGTTCTTGATTGTTTTAGAGAGAGATGAGAATGTACTTTCATGCATAATTTGTTCATGATTTTTCTGCATGATCAAAAGAAATCATTAAGATAATATTTTATTCATGAATGTGGAAAATTTTAGGTCATGAATGTGAAAAAAAACATTTTTTTTCTTGATTGTTTCGTCCATAAACATGGAAAAAAAACATTAGCACAAGATTTTTTTTGTTTGAATATGAACACTATCAAATGAACTAAATCCCCACAAAATGTTACTAAATATTATAATAGTTTTATTGTTTATGAATTAGTTGAGTGCTCTCATACTCAGGAGAGAGAAGATGGTAGATAAATAGATGAATTGAATCGAGGACTTGAAAACAAGAAGAGGATTAATTGTGAGGTTATTTATAAAATAAAAGAAGCTATATAATAAAGAATGGATAAAATTAATCATATTATAAAAACTTAGTATAAATGTTAAAAACAGTTTATATGATACGGATAGTACATAAGTGAAATTACGTTTGTCAACAACCAACCATGTTCTGGAGGTTAGAGCTCATCACCAGTGAGTTTCAACGGCCCAGCCGCTATAGTTGTTATCGGCGCGTGGCTAACTCCTGCCCGAGTTCGTCGCCTCATGTCTATAATGGTAGTGTTGTAGTTCTGCATTTATGTTGTCCTTATCTGTAAGAGGTGGTGGATGTTTGGCTCTTTTGGGATTCTTTTACCCCATCAAACTTTCATACATTGGCCTAGGTTCTTAGAAAAAAGGATCATAGACTTCCATACATTGTTAGACCGTATATATCGACTAGAGGTGAATTGCCCTATAAGAAAAGGATATCTCAGAGCATGCTTGATTCGCTGCTAAATGTGCGTGACTTTCCACACTTTGTGGAAACCAGTACCACCTCGCTTGTCACAAAGGTCAAAAATGATAACATGATACGTGAGCTTAAAGTTAGACATAGAAAATAAAGTGTAAGGACCAGGAACCGCATAGATCTAGGCTCTGTTCTCTTACATAATTGGTCGGTAGGTTTATGACATACTATTGTGACATGTTCACAATTTGATAGGGTGTCAAAATCTAGAGGTCTTAAGTTTGAGGCCTAGTCAACGCAGTATTAGTAAAAATATTTCTACCAATTTCAAACGCACATCCAAGTCATTAGGAATGAGTGTTGAAATATATTATATTTTCGTCTGCTTAAACTCTTCGATGGCTGATTGATATATAAAACTCAGAAGTCATAAGTGGCCGCCCTCTTTGGAAGAGAGAAAAAGTTAACTACCATGTACTCTCTCCAGTTCACAAAAATATAATATTTTAGATATGACAAACTTTTAAAACTTTTACTAGTGATATTATTTTAAATATTTAGATTAGATACCTAAAAATCATATGTATAGGTTTGTTTTAAAATGTACTCTTATAATATCATAATTTTATTAGATTTTTTACATATATTATAGTAAAAACTAGTGGTCAAAACTACACTTTAAAAGCCGTGTGTACAACTCGCTGCCTTTGCTCCAGGACAAAGGCAGGTACGCGTCATACCTACTACTTGTACCTGAAAAGATCGGCATCAACCTATAAAATGCTGTTGCTCTACCGAAGCATGCATGCACTCCCTCTATATATAACTGGCATTTTCTCTTCTTTGGACTAGAAATCTAGAATACAAGCCAGGGCATCAAAAGAATTCTTTTCGCACTTTGTCGATAATTTTCCTTTTAACTATGTTGGTCACAATGTACATGGATCAAGCCTCTTATCTGTGGCTGGACACTGCAATGACCATGCTTGGTATCCAGGGAGAGGATGATCTTATCTATGGCTACAACATGATACAAGAGGGTACAGAATGAATAAGCTAATCTTCTCACAATACGCACAGAAAGAATCGACAATGCTGATGATGCTTTTGATCATCTGGTTGCACTGAACAATTAACCGGTTAGTTGTCAAGAGGACCACTGGTCAGGGACGGTGAGGAAGTACTTGGACATGGCTTTCCTGAACCTCTTCTTGTACTGCATTGGAGATATAACTGTAGGGGATTCATTCTTGGGGCCGCCTAGGATGCCTGAGGCCTTGACCCAGGTCTCCAGCTGTTTATCCCAGGTGTACTGGCGCAAGTAGTCGATGATACCAATAACGAGCTCTTTCCTCTCCTCGTCAATTCCAACAAGAAGCGAGTAGTCCATGACATCCGCTGACTGATCAAAGTAGGTCGAATGCAACAGTCAATTTTTCAGTAGTGAATGTCACTTGCTCGGATAAGACGAATTATGCATGAGTGCTAAAATGACGCATATTATGACTTGACATGGTTTGCAGTGCAATTTACTCCAAACTATATAATGCAATACCATTTCTAAAATAAATATATAATGAGGTGAGCAATGAGTTGGATTAACATGATCATTTGAGACAAATACTTCAATAAAATTAACAGAGGAATAAGATTGTTTGAACAAGCCGACGAATAAACTCATGATGGTGCTTGTTACATGACTTGCAAACTAAAAACAAGGGATACAGCCTATGGGAAGACAAAAATATCACAGAAACATGGTGTTCTTTCATTTAGAGGATGAAAAAATTATAGTTCATACATCCGTAATTCCCAAAACAATCATGTTGGTTGAACAGTATGAACACAGCAATATGTAGTACCAAATGCAAAATATGGCAAAGTGCAATTGGTGCTAATAATGTGGCAACTTGAAATTTCATTAGATCTTCAATCAGTTGGTTAAACAGTATGCCCAAAGCAATATGACAACATACCGCAAGAAATGAAGTATCATTCCAGACAGCTCTTTCCAATCTTCGTTTTGCGCGGCCCCCTAGAAATATAGGCTTTGTATGCAATGCCTCTATGAGGTTTGAATCTAACAAGACTTTACTGTCACCAGATGTGTAGCGTGAGCGTAATGAACCCTTCAGATCATACACCCTAGGTATATTCCTTCCAAAGAAAAGATTCTCCATCACCATCAGATCCATCTTTACTTCTCTCCCACCTTTCAAGCCCTTGACATTAACCTGAATTCAAGCAAAGCCAGCAAATCAAATCTAGGTAGCAGTTGGATAAATCATGCGACAACAAGTGAAGAAAAACAAACCTGATATAATCCTACTATTTTTGCCAGGCAAGTTGGGCTACCAGAGGTCAAGGATTCCATCAAATACTTGAAGTACTGAGGAGCAAATTCTACAAAAGAGTCCAGCTCTGTCCTGGTGACTTGTTTGATTATGAACCTCTCATCCAGTGTCCTTGCAAAGTAAACATTGCTTTTTCCACCTTGTGCACTCCATCTCTTGCAACGACTTAGTGATCGTAGGTAATCAATATCCTTTGGGCAACATTTCTTTCTAAGCGCAGCAAAATGCTTTGCAAAATAACAAATCACAGAGAACTTTGCTTTATCTGCAGAAAGAGGTGTTTCATCATCAAAAGAAAACTTAAAATGAGTTCCCTGAGAATCCAGATAGTCTTCTTGTGAGGGCAAGGACCCTTCAAGACCAAGGTTGAACTCAGTGGCATTTGGAAGATGTGAAAAACTCAAACTTGAAGTTAGTTTGTGTTTGACTTGCTGCACATATTCTTGTGAAGTCATGGCGTATGCCACAATACTGGTGGGCTCATCATCATAGACTGCAACAACAACATTTTCATTGCCAATCTGGGGCAACAGCAGCCGTGCCCCATCATCAACCATACGTGAAGCGGATGAGATATACGTGGGTGCACGAGTAAGAATAACATTTAATTTCTCTATTGCCCCAGGAGATCTTTGAGAACAAGCCCTCCGTATGTTTGGCATTGGATCTTTCATGATGCTTGTTAAACCCCCAAAGTACTCAGCAGATCTGAATGATGACAGATGCAACGAAGTAGGGGCTAATCCAGTGAGTTCTCGCTGACGCAATCTCAGTGTAGAATCAAATGAGTGAATCCTAACAGGGGCATTCCTGTAACTTGGATGGTCCAACAAATCAAAGGATCCATTTTCATCAATTTTGGTGAAACCTTGAGTAAGATCATATTTAAACTCACTAGATCCAGTCCATGCCAAATCAATATTATCAGAAAAAATAGATGCAAGTGAGGGTAACCTCTCAACAGGTTCCATATCGATGGAAGATTTAGTAGCTGGCCATTCTTTCTCTCCACTGAATCTGCTGAAAACTTTGTCAAGATCTTCTGTATCATCTGCAGAATGATCCACCAGACCAATCTGCAAATTTGTCTCAGCCATGCTGTATTCATTATCATTCAAGCAGCCCTCTCTGGATAACAAAGATTTTCTTGGACTTCCTAAATTTTTTCTCGGACTTCCTGGTGAGTGCAATAAACATGTGGATGTTCCTATATCTTTATCCACCTGAAGCAAATCAGCTTTCCACTCCTTCAGTCTGATGTCTAAGAGAATTTCGGTATTAGCAGGATTGGTCTGTGAAACATGACCATTTGTTTGAAGAAATGAATCTATGTAACATAGCCTCCGGTCCCAAACGAAAGCATCAAGAATAAGACCACGCCTCAAGCGGTTGAGTTCCAGAATATCAATTGATGCCTGCATGTAGTGATTACTATCTCTAATAACTGGCAAGAGCAAAATCTGCAAAAAGGAAAGAAGTGGGGGGGACAATATTAAAGTCAACATAAAATATTTGTAACGCTCACTAAATATGACCTTATGACAAGAAAATTCAATTGCACTACCTCATATTCATTTCTTTCCATTTTAAGCAAATCCTTCATCTCAATTATCTGCCTTTGAATACCTGTCTTCAATGGTTCATCCTCAGTTACAATACTCTTTTCAATACGATCGAGAAAATCAGTTATCTCCCAATGTAAGGATTTCATTTTGCCATATACCTTCAAAAAAGTATATAGACATAATATTATTCTTCAGGCCACAACAAATTAACAAAAAATACAGGATACAGATAATGAACATGATTATCGTGAGAAAATCACAAACCTCAACTGCCACCGTTTTTGTCCAGTCTTGTGGACCGCGACTGTTGAAACACAGTACTGAGGGGGGTAGGTTAACTGATAGAATATCAACAGGAGAATATCTGAAGAAAGCCACCATGTTTCCATACCTGATAGGTTAGCAGGTAAGTTCAAATTTCATTGGAGGATTGAACAACGCTAATTGGTAAAGAATATAGCAGACGTATACCCATAAAAACGGAGGCAATCCCTCTGGAGAGAATGCCCGCAGCTTGCAATTCTGTTAGCAGTAGCATGATTTGAAAAGCTTAGCTCCAGGAATTTCCCAAATGACAGGCCCCAAGCAGCATCTGACATAATTACCCTCCGCGTAGCAGGTGGTACACCATCCTTTGGTTCGCACTTGAGGCATCTATGCCACATCCATATCCTCCCATCACGCTCACCTGGCAACTTCTGAGATAGAAGCCGCCTAACACTAATTGTTAAGCTCCCATGCTGATGAATATAGCACCTTACATGTGATTCTGATGGTTCTTTACATGATGGACAGCAATATGCCTGATGAAGGACACGGAAAAAACATTATTCTCAAAAACTATGATGAGAAGTTCCGATATGATATTGCACATATAAACAAATATGGGACGTACCTGATCAAATAAGTCTTCCCGGAGGTATCTCCCAAGTGGCTTATCAAAGCTACCGTAAAACTTAATTCGGACAAGCTGGGAACGCTCACAAACCAAGCTTTTGGGGATACAAGTGCTTGACAGGGAAACTAAGATGCTCTGATGGTTGTCAGTATTAGGAAAGTATTCAACAGAAAAGTCATTCTGATGATCTAGGTCTCCTATACGACAGCCACGACGTGGTTTATGATTCCAATGGTCTACTTCTTGACATTTCTTCCCTGATACCACATCTTGATGGTTACTATTTGCAATGGGAAACTGTGCAGAGTCATGAGAATACTGATATTGCATCACAATACCTGAAGTTCTTGAATCATGATCCAAGAAATAATGATCATGGGAATCCATATGATCAACAGGAGATTCAGATTCCCTATGCTCAAACATGACACCCTCGCCTTCCTCATTCAAAGATAATGAACTAGGCGATACAGAAATATCCTCAAATGTAGCGTCGACTGTGCTAGTCTGTGAATCATTGCCTTGTACAGGTTTAAGTCTATGAGGCATACCAACATCAGCAGTTCCAGCAAAATAATCCGTACCACTTTGTATATCTGGCACCACTATCACAGGTGTTGAAGGAACTTTAGGAAGAGTTGCGCCTTCATCAGCAAAGAATGATGTTTCAAGAGAGAGGTGATAAGCGGCAAAGACTGCAAGTTGTACTGCACACTTAATTTTCTTTAGTTCCTCCCGACAAGATCCTCTCAGAAGAACCTACATAAAATGAGGCACATTTATTAGAAATCTAATAAAATGTGTAAAAAGAAAATTAGAAATTCAATTTCAAAACTAATTACATTCTTAGTGCTACTACTCTGTATAATTGATCTAACAACCAAGTATTTCATGTTTGATGTTAGCAACATGATTCCAATCAAATAGATAAATAATTACCGTGCAGCCCAGACGCCTTGGGCAGCCTTCAAAGAACATCAGTGTCTTTGTTGATCTCCTGTTTATCTGTTTTCCTGATGGGAATTCCAGAACTTTCTGCACCTTGAACATTTCACACTGGCCTAGCCTTGCTGAAGCAATATTGTCAATTGATGAGGCAATTTGTGCTCCTGTGCATCTTGATATCCTCTCCAAAAGCGGCCTCTTAACATTCAGAACTAATGAAACTTCTTTTGCCAAGAGCTCCTGAGCATAAGATGAGACACTTTTCTCAACTAGCAAAACATTTGGTCGCCGAGACTCTATCTTTCCAACAATGGTTCTCAGGTGCTCCTTCTCCTGCATTAACGGCATTCTTTCAGCAAAAGGAGAAACAGAATAAATGAAGATGCAAATGAATATGAGTAAGCGCAAACCTGTTCAAGTATAGTGTCAATGGATGCTAGTTTGTTATTAACCTTCTGATACTCAAGTGCTCCCCCTAAAATGAGCAATTTCGCATTCCTATGCTCAGAGATCATGCGTTTATGTTTTATGTTCTTAGAACAAACGACTCCTCTAACAAGATTGCTGCATTGAAGGAATTACTCATCAGTTTCACATGATGACAAGTATAATAGCAGTGTAAATAGCAGAACAAGTAAGAGCAGACCTATCACTTGGATTCCCTGATGCTATACATTTGACTTTCACATAATCAGTAGGATCCATGCTGCCACCTTTCTTGGTATTTGGTCTCACATAGCTAGCAGCTTGCCAGGCTAAGGAGGACGCAATCTCAAGCCAACTTATACATCCATTGTCATTTCCAACACTGATACCTTCTCCCTTCAGTAATTGAGCCACAAGAGCTCGGAAATGGCCAAGTACAGCATTTTTCAGACCCTCTTTATGGGCTATGTCTGGGACCGTGTCAACACCAACTATTTTGTTATTGCTAAAGCAGCCAAGAGCAAGAAGATTGCTCAAGCCCCCAATATCATCATCATCATCATCGAATCCAAATAATCTCGATTCAGCATCATCACCCTCATCTTCCGGTGGTGGTGGGCACCAAATATTGGCATCAAAATCAACTGGATATTCAGTCATGTCACCTTCCCCACTCCTGCCAGCGACGCTACCATTTAGCTTAGTGTCATACTCAAGAGAATCCAAGCTGAAGTGGCCGTTCCTCCTGGACGTCCACCTGCTGTCATTCTGCCTCGCCATCCAAGTCGGGCTGTCCAAGGAGCTTGGGGTCATGGACCGGTTGATCTCGTTAGGGGTACTAACACTAACTGAGTCAGTATCTGAGAAGTCATGTAAGTAGTCATTCCCTGGGGTGAAAAACTGAACCCCGGGCTCATCATCATCCTCGCCATCTGCTTGCCTGTATCCACGAAAACAAGTTCTACAACGATTCAGCACAACAAGTTGACCGATTATAAAACACAAGGTCAACAAACATAAACATCCATGAGGGTTACTCGCATGCTGCATCCCCTACCCTCGAACAAGTCAAGGATTTTCTCCTTTTCCTCTTTCCTTCTTGTTAAGACGTTGAGCTGTTTTACTTGCTCAAATCCAAAACACTAAGCAACATCAATCTCTCTTTTCGCTTTTCCTCCATAGCAAGTCAAAAAATATGGAAACTTGTACTGTAAGTAGCACCTTACAAGGCGGTGGAAACGGAGCCGTAGCACCTCACCTGACAGCGTGGCAGCGGAGCAGCTGCGGCGAGGAGATCTGGCGGCGGAGGGCGATGGGACGCCGTCCCCCGGATCTCGCGGCGGGCGGCGGCGAGTCCACCGGGGATACGCCCCCGCTGCGCGATCCCGGCGTCGGGGCCAACGGTGGCGCGCTCGCCTGGCGGTCCCCTTCGTCGGCGGCGGGTGTGGTGCCGGCGATGAGGGATCTGAACTTCTGCACCGCCCCCAGCACCGAGAATTCGACCACTCCCATCGCCACCAAACCGTGAAAACCACTCCGAAAAAAAGATCACTCTAAAAAAACCTAAAAATATATAAAACTGCACGCCTTCGCGTCCGCCGAGGCTAAAATTCCTCTCCAGCGATGAGAAGGCGGCGGCGGCGGTGGTGGCCCGATCCGTAAAACGTGCGGGGAATCCTTCTTCTTCTTCAAATTTTTTTGTAGTGTCTATGCACAAGTGGCGGCTACTCAGTGTGAGGCATTTGGGGGTCAGCCAATGCCCGACTGGTGAGGGAGCATAGGTCGGGTCGCCGGCCGGCCGTCGTGCGGCTGCGCTAGGTGCGCGCCAGGGAAGCTGGTGCCGAGGCGTGGGCGGGCGGGGTAGCAACGGAGAGGGAGGAGAGCATGGCCGGAGCAGAGCTGGGAGCTTGGAGGAGGAGGCGAGAGGAGGAAGCTTTCGGCAATGGCGGTCAGAAAGAGAGAAGAGAGGTAGGACGGAAGTGGGGGGTGGGGTCTTTAATTGCGGATGGAGGAAGGGTGTTAAGACTAAGATATGGATGGTATTTATTGCCTACATAGAGTAGTCTACGTCGAGGGATTACTGATTTATAAACCCATTTGAAAAGTTGGAATGTTGTGAAAAAATAATATGGACGTTTTTAAAATATATGCCGGCTCTGATATCGACAAATAGAATAATCCTTGCACTACAAATATAACGAGCAAGTTAGAGCAGCTCCAACCAATTCTCTAAATCTTACTTCTTATATCTTCATATAAAAAATCTCTCTAAAAAATTCCCTTTCTATTTTCTACATGTTTCAACCAACTCTCTAAATTTTACTTTCAATATTGTACTCATCTATATTTTACTAATATCTTGTAAATAACATTCTTCATCTTTATCATGTTATATACATCCAATCATTTTATTGGAATGGTTAGAAGACCAAAAAAAAATACTACAACACACTGCATCAAGACCATTCCTCTCACTTTGATCGGTTTCCAAAAAAATTCCACCCCAATCAGTTTCCTCGATCCATCCCCAACCCACCCTGATAGGTTCCCCCTTCTACATCTTGATCCTCTTTTCCATTCCTCTTACCCCGATGCCACAGCCTCCCACCGCAGGTCATTGGAATGCCCGGTTCAGCCTAAACCGCCTGGCCATGGCAAGTAGCCCGACCTTGACCCCGACGCACACCGCCCTCTAGCCTCGTCCCGCACCCATCCCCCTCGTCACTGACACCCTCGCCTTGCCCCTCACTAGCATGCTACCCTTCAGGAGGACCACCACCTCTGCCACTACAACCACTGCCTGCACATATGACACCCCCTCCTGGTGGCACTCCACGTGCCATCCCCCCAGCCCCCTCTCAATACTTTATTAGTGGTTTTGTTAGACCACAAACAAAAGTTCCTAGATTCATGGAGATATAGAACAGCATATAAGTTATCATGCTTGTATATCCATCATTTGAGTCTCCAACAATTATTCCAATAATTACATATCCGACTCCTTTGTTTCCTTTTTAAAGAGTGGCATTCTATGTCCAATATCTTGATCGAAGTATGGAGGTCAAAATAAATAGAATAACGGTGAATGAAAAAAAGAGAAAAATCCTTGTAGTCCCGAAGAGTTTGGAGGGATAGGGATCTTAAATACCAAAATGATTCCCCGCCCCCACTGTCCTCCTCGTCCTCACCATGGAGGGATCAACGACATGAGAGGTGGCGGCGGAGGGGACGCCGCCTCCTCCACCTCCTGCTCCCCCCTCCAAATTTGGCGCGGGGTGGCAGAACACGGCTGGGACTCGACCAAGCACAGAAGCGGCAGTGGTGCAAGCATAGACAACGTGGTGGCAGAGGACAAACCAGGAGATGGCATGAGGGAGATTTCCTTGGGGGGGGGGAGGACAGTTGCTGGATGCCAAGCACATCCTCCTTCCTAGATGTGGTGAGCAAGGAGGAGAGGATAGCGATCGAGGAATTTGGCGAGTGAGGTTGCCAAGCCAGCTGGAGCCCGTTTTCTGCTCCAATCACCAAATTTGGCTAGCAAGCTGGTTGTCGATCTGGATGGAGATGCTCTTATGAAGGGACGAAACCGATCAATGGGGTTTATGGCTTTTTTTTTCTTTTGAGATCCATGGATATATGGCTTTTGTGTTTCGTGGGGTATAAGAAAAGGAGATAGGAATCAGAGATGAAAATACTTTCTATTCTATGCGAGTTGTCAGGTGTAAGACTGTTTCTTTGGTCTTTCCCTGTATTGCAAGATAATATTTTGAAGCTTTCGTTGACTAGTGAATTATTTTTGTTGTTTTTTATTGGTTCTTGAGTGAGACATAACATATGAAGATCGTGGTTTTATTATTTCGAATCTGTCTTCAAATCTGTTTTTTCGAGATGTGCGTCTTCAAATCTTGATTTTACAATAACTTTTGGATTTCCTTTTATTGGTTTGTCATAACAATCAAAGGAATTAAGTGAATTTACGAAAGGAAATTCTCTGGGAGATCTCAGTACAGGTTCCTTTCTATCTCAACGAAGTGTACAATTAAATTTGCTGATTCGTTAAATCAAGTTTTGTGGAAAAAACATAGGAATAAGTATGTACCTGATTATACATTTTTATTTTATTTGGACATAATTTAAGTAACAAATAACCAATATCATGTGGCTACTTTATGTGATAATGCTAAAAGAGATGCTATGTTGCCCTCGAAAGTGGGGGCAACTCCACCTATAGTGCACTAACATCTTGAAAATGCGTGATACACAACATTTAAAAGACACTATGTACGTGTTAGGAGCAAATTGAATAAGTAGTTGATGTAATACTACTGATCTAATCAATCAGAAACTCGTGCTGTTTCTACTAATGGAATTGAGGCTTGCGATCTACAACTTCCTGTGTCCACATGTCAGTGCGACAAGTTAAACATGGACCACACATGTATGTGAATTAAGTTTTTTTAGTGTATATAAACTAAGGGATTCAAATCGGAATAAGATTACTTAGAAAGCCGTAAGTGGATAGAGGACCACATTAATTTTCTTTGGCTATATATAATAGGTTGTTGGTTGTGTGAATCGCGGTGAGCTATTTTGTCTTAAAAGAGTGAGTAATTTGTACTATATATAAAACTGTGATATACAATCCATATCCATATCTTACAAAATTAATAGTAATCAAGTAGCAACAACTGTCGAGGTTTCAATTGGTGCTATATTTGCTATTGCTTGACTGATTCTTACTTTTTTGAGTCGAACTGTTTGATTCTTACCCGTTCTCCAAAATTCACAATGGTGCGTCAGGAATTTATCCATTAATTAAAGGCACCGAACTCATGTATTTGAGCGAACTATATCGAATTAGATAAGGAATATCAAAAAATTTCATCGCCATGGAATAGTTTCACCGATCACCGTCCGGTACCTCGGCCACTCAACTGTTGCTTTGTCTCTAAAATTTACAATGGTGTATCAGGAATTTATCCATTAATTAAAGGTATCGAACTCATGTGTTCGGATGTAATACATGGAGTTGGATGAGGAATAACATATCTTTCATACCAGAAAGAAATTGCGTCCATCATCATTTTTTCTCTAATGTTATACTTTTTAGTTTTATGAAACTATATATCCCGATTTCCATATGGTAATTGATAGGGAAAAACATCTACAAAATGAAGAAAAGGTAGAAGCGCGATGTATTTATTTGCCGTGACGAAAATAACAAGGAGATATCCTCTTCTTCAAGCACAATACACCAATAAGAATCAACACATTTAGTAAGCATTAATATTTCAGCCATGACAGCCCTTGCATAACTGTACCGGTGCTAAGCTTCACTGCTTGACAGCACTTGCATAGGGCGGCTGGTAGTTGTTCGCCTACGAGCCTAGGAGGTACCGGCCATTATGGTTGGTTCATTCCGTTGGTTAGGACAACGTATTGACGAATTAATCGCCGGCAATCACCCAGAAGCTAGAGGATAAGGTTAAATACCCTCATCTTACACGAAGGAATTACCTCTATTATGGAATAGATGACGTATTAGATATAAACATGACCTAACATACGACTTTGACAGTTATTTTCATAGAAATGTGTTAATAAATATAAGTTGTTATATTATGAAAATGTTTTTTTGGAAAGTCTAACGGCACTTTTGTCACCTAATAAGTCTAAACAATTTTTTATATTAGAGAAGTTGGCTGATTTGAAGGTAAACGTTAGCTTTGTTCATCCTTTATATGTGCAAGACACTGTGAGAGTGGCAATGCAAAACAACAGCTTTATCGGGACAAACAACTATAGATCGTCGTCTAAAGTCTAAACAACACTTTATTTCACAACATGAGTAAACAATATTTTCCGGCTGCTATGGGGAAAGCTATAATCATACAATCTTTTTGGTTTGGAACACGGGAATATCACAAGATGCCTAAAGAAATTATATTTTTTCTTGTAATATCCCTGGTTAAAAAGGACATTACGCATAAAACGGTACTGACTCCTTAGATGGTGTGTTTGTACTGGTCAAACTCACGTTTCAAGTTCCTCGCGAAAAGAAAAAAAACTCACGTTTCAAGTTGGCGAAACAGAGCGAGATCTTAACGTGCAACGGTAAAAAAAAAGCACGTAGAGGTCAAATTAAACAGGACGGTCAAATGCCCAGAATTCAGTTCAAAACATTGGTACGGATCCATCTAAAATTTTATGTTTTAATTCAAATAATAACTGATAATGTACCGTTGTGAACTCAGATCCTTGCACCGCTAATCTCGAACGGCTTAGGTGGCGATAATAACCCTAGTGCCGCCAGCCCTTCTCTGTGGCCCTCGTTGCCGCCTCGCGAAGGGGGTCGGCAATTTGCTCCTCGCGGTGGTTGGCAACTGGCTCGTGAGTGTGGCGAGGGCAAGCTTTCGCGCTGGACGGCTCGACGGCGCCTTTCAGGCGGCTAGGCAGCATCTCGGTGGCGCCCTCTTCCCCAGCTGCTTCCCCGGCAGTTGTCTGCACCCCATGGTGGTCCAAATCTGGCACCCCTCGTGGCCATCCAGGTCTGGCACTCCCAGGCCCTGGGCATGCAGCTAGCGGCGGGTAGAGCAGGGTCAGAGGTGATGAACAATGGCCTGGACATGGGGGACTCCAGATTCAGCGTCTCGAGAAGGTGTTGTAGTGTGCTCAAGGTGGCACTGGTGGTGCTCCGCAGCCGGATGCCAGGGCGCAGGTTGCGGCTCTTGCCCTCGGCCTTGGCCTTGTTGTTGCTGGTGGCACTGTCTTGGGACTAGGGCTGAGGTCGGGTTGGGTGATGCGCATGGTGCCGAGGCAGCTCTCGCTGTGGTGCGCGTGGAAATCGGGGCGGGCACCCTCGGGCGTCGTTCCCCTCATTGGACACGTCAAAGAGCCACGCTCACCTGCCTTGGGCCTTGTACTCTCCGGGTGAAAGCCCCAAACCCAACTTGGTAGATTGTGCAATGATGACGTCTTCGATGTTGCTTCTTTCTTGGAGGCGTCCTGTTGGAGGCCATGGCTTGCAATGACAGTGTGGATGGTTGATGGTTGCAGGAGGCTGGCAGCTCTGGTTGCAAGGCCTGGCCTGTAGGATGCGACCGGCATGCAGATGATGCTTGCTCGAGGTGCGGCGTGGTTGTCGTCTCCCCTTTGGTTCGAGAGGTTTGGACCCACTCTTCTTTGGTTTGACTCCTCTATCCGTCAAAGGTGGAACCGATAGACGTGTTACTCTCATGTCCTGTACTATGTTTGTGTCATCTGACGATGCTTCAGATCTAGTCTAGCTAGTAGTGTGACCGTTGAGTCGTGGTTTTATCCTATTTTTTCTAATTAACCTAATTTTGTTAGGTCTTTAGCCCGGTTTCTTTTATAGATAAAGCCAATTCTACTCTACTTAATGAATTACACATTTCTTTCTGTTTGCTCTGTTTTTCCGTTGAGTATTTTGAGAGGTTTAGACCTTTTTTTAATCCTCATTTATCAGATCACCTTCCGTGATCTCCAGGAGGCCGTGAACCTTCTTACTTTGCTGCCTTTCGACCATAAGACATCGGCAAAGGAAAATAGGACAATTTTCGTTTGTGAGGATATCTTTCATCTTTTACACTAAACATAGAAATACACTATGAAAGAGAATCAAATTGTTACTTGAGTGTCTAATTGATGTAACTGTACCTCCTATCTACCAAGATCAAACTTCAGACTTGTCGTTATTTGTGTCTTACTAAACAAAATATTTTCTTAGTGCTAGGTGATGTACTCATCAATAGCAAGATGTTCGTGGTCATAAGACTTCATTAATCTTTAAACTTTACAACTCAGTCTTCATCAAGCATTGTATAACTCTGCGTGTTATACTAGGTATCTAATATTCATTAAATATATGTGCCAATCAGAACTCTATTTCTCTCTCGAAAGCAAGTTATAGGGCCGTTTCAAATTGGCCCCTGAGAGGCGTTTGAGCCACATATATTGCACTTACCAAATTTGTAAACTATCTTTCTTTTAGCTTTGTAATGTAAATTTTGGTTGTACCAGCTACCATCGTTTGTTTATTCGTATATTTTATTGTAGTCAAACTTAAGAGTTTTTTTTAATATTATTATTTTTTAGAAATTTCAGAAATAATACCGCTACTGAAAAAATTGCAAAAAATAACCTTCAATCGCCATGGGTCATGGCGGTAGGGTCCAATCGCCATGACCCGTGGGCGATTTCTGCCTAACCGCCAGCGCACGTGGCGATTCAATACTGAATCGTCAAGCGCCATGGCGGTTGGACGTAATCGCCAGAAGCCATGGCGATTTCCCGTAATCGCCACGAGCCGTGGCGATTTTCCCTAATCGCCACGGCTCGTGGCGATTTCGCGCCGAAAGTGGCCCTGCGCCACCTGCCCCCCTCCAGTGTCCTTTTGTCGCCCGTGAAGGTCACCTCCTGCCTGTGAAGTGAGAATCCTAAGCTTCCTGCCGCTCTCCTGCCCGCTCTCCTGCCCGCCTCATGCGCGCTCTCTATTTATTCACCCCTCACCTGTCTCTACCTTCCACCAATTCATGGAAAATTGAAAAATCGATACAGAGAAGAGAGGGAGAGGGATTAGGGTTTGGGAGCGAGGTGAGAAGAAATAAGCTCTCGGAAGTAGGGTTTAGGGTTTAGGGCGGTGTGAGGTAAATAGTTGCGTTATTATTTTGTTTAGTTTCCTAAAAATAGTAACTATGGCGTATTCCAAAATGGCAGGAATGGCCTCATCTGGTGCTGACGAGATGCCGAAGCAGAAGATGGTTGCCGACCTGCCCGCAGGTGTCGAAGTTCCCCATTGCTGGTGCCAAGATCCGTGCAGACTGATGAGGTCGGATGAGTTCGGCTACACGTACGGAAGAAGGTTCTTCATGTGTGCTAACTACGACGAAGAGCCACCGAAGTTTGGCATGCGCACACGGCGTGAAAGGGTAAAACTCGCACATACCCGCATTTCTAACACGATGCAATACTATGGTAACAGTCGTTTGCTTGCAGTCTCGACCTACTATATGTGACTACATACAGTGGCTGGACGTGACCCAATCGAAAGAGAATGAGGAAGAACTCAGGTGGATGGTTGTCTCTGCTCGAGGTCGGATTGAGGAACGCATGCACGAGGAAGAGGAGGAGGAGAAGAGAAAGCGTTGGCAGGAGATGCAACGCAAAGAAAAGGAGGAGGCGGAACGTCGAGCTGCGGAGGCACGTGAGGCCGAAAGGGCGAGGAAGCGCGAGATGGCGCGTCGCGCGAAGGAAGAAGGGGAGGAAGCTCACGCTCGTCGTATGAGGAAGGGAAAATATCAGAAAGGCCCTGAGTAGCTATTTCAATATTCTATTAGGTTGTTTGGCTGTATGCGAATGTTATCATACCGTGTTGTCACGCCATGCGTAGTGCTAACGATGTATCGAACTCTATATTTCGAAGAAATAAACTGAGTGTTCCATGCAATTCAGTAGAACAAATGGTACTCGAAATACGAAGTGCTGATAGAATATAATGTAATACAGTACTAAAGTGCTGATAGAATATAATGTAATACATCATGTTAGAACAAACGCGGTGGATGCTCTAACGGAGTAAATTTCCCTAGCCCTAACAACACTATCCTTCCGCTGGATTTATCCTGATTTCATAGCCCTTTTTTATTCGCGTCCTCCCCCTGGATCTATTCCAGCTGTGTCCACGTCCTCTGCCTCCAGCATATGCCTCTAGCAACTAGAGCTGTATCATCCTGTTCATCATTGAGCATATGCCTCTTATCACACCAGTTCTTTTTGCAGTTGCCCCCTCGTCGGCCGACCAGCCAGAACGATATATTATTGAATCGCCAGATGCCATGGCGATAACTGATTTGTCAGTAATCGCCAGACACATGTCTTGGCGACTTGTCAGTTATCGCCAGAAGCAGTAGCGATTGGTCATAGTCGTGACGACCAAAGGCACCCCTTGTACTATTTAACCGGGTGAGCAGACGCTCCCACCCCGTAGATAATCTTCCCTGGGTTATTCAGAAAAAATATTGGTATCTCGGAGTAGCTTGTTTAGATTTCGGAGTAGAAGAAGTACTACTTCGCGGGTGGATAGCGACGATAGAGGTAAGTCTTGTAATATTTTCCTCCTCATATGCGTTGAAACATTGTATCTACAATTTCTGTTTTGTCTAATAATGAATTTGCGTGCAAATTACTAGATGGCAGTGATGTTGTCTGGAACCCGAGAATGGACTACGAACTTCTTACTGGTGCTTCTTTGATGAGGTGGAGGTGTCAAATTATGCGTTCGCAGATCTTTGAGGACGTTCATACCCGTGCTCTTGCAGATGTGTTAGCGAGAAAGGGTTTCCCTGGATTTACGTCCAAGCAGGTGTGCAAGCGGTTGAAAGACTTCCAGAAGATGTGGGAGAGGGTGGAGGAGCTTAAAAAAACTACCTGGGGCGAAGTACACAAAAGGCTTTTTCCGCGAAGGAACGATAAGTATCCCGCAATCTCAGTACAACAAGCACATAAGAGTTAGTACAATTTATTTGTTCTTAGTTGTAACCATTTGATGCAACATTTTTGTTTGATACATCACATTCTCTGTGTGTAGGCACATCCGGAGGATGTAGGGTTGCTTAACTGTGAGATCCCAAATTTCGGCCATGTGGACCGATATTGGAGAGACCCATTTGCTAATAGAAGACACTTAATGAAGACAACATTTGAAGAAGAGGAACGCAAACATGCTGGGCGCACGTCTAGAAAAGATGCTCGATCATCAAAGGATAAAGGCGCATGCAGTTCATCGAAAAAGGGGTTAAACGAGTGCTCGTCGAGTGACGAGGACTTCTCGAAGCTGTTTTGCTTCAAAGCCCCTGCTGAAGGGATAAAGGCGGCAGCAAGCGATAGCGAAGATGATTTCATGTAGTCGTATTAGATGTGGTAGCGAATAATTGCTTGTTCTACCGACGATGCGTGTACGCAACTATTAATGTCGCAGTGTAACGTGGCTCTGTAACCTACGCTTATGTAATCGGATTTAGATGTTATTTCGTAAGTCTAATATGGATCGTCCATCACTATGTAGAATAAACCACTATGCATGGACTCTGCATACGTATTCTTCTACTGATTTTGGTTGTGGTTGATCAAATAAGTTGATTGGTGTTTGCTAAAATCAATTAGTAAGGATGAAATATGTACGTATTCTATAAAACATAGTTTTCTCCACATGTCTGTTCATGCAAGAGTATGTCGTGAGAAGTGGTGTACAATCATTTTGTCTTCAGGTTTGGTTTTAAAGATTGACAGATTGCATCTCCATGATTGCATTGCATATCGGTCATCCATGAGACGTAGCACAGGCTGATACTGACAGGAACATGTCTGTTATATTTAATGTTCTTCTGCTGTTTATCTCTCTGTTTTATTCGGTCGTTCGTTCGGCTTCCTTACCTTCCCTTTCTCTATACCATCCTTCGTATGGGGTTTAGGGTGAACTATGGTGCGAAACATTCTTGATTTGGCTGTTAAGCTAGATTCTCTAGAATCTTTGTTGTATTTTTCTCAGTAAAAACAGGAAGGTGAATACTCGTGTAATCAACTGGGTGGTGAGGATTACGAGATGATAGAGTCCATCGGGGCTAACGAAGCCATGAGTGTCGGGGCTAACGATGTATGGAACTCTATATTTCGAAGAAATAAACAGAGTGTTCCATGCAATTCAGTAGAACTAATGACACTGGAAATACGAAGTGCTCATAGAATATAATGTAATACAGTACTAAAGTCATGGACGCCTAGTCTTGTTGTCGCCTCTTCCTGATCAGCGACGGTGAGTACCTCTGCCTAGGCTGCCCCGCTCCCGCCCTAGGAGCCCTGCCCACCGGAAGTGTCGGGTCAGCCTGTGTATCCTGCGTGGGCGCTGGTGGCTGAGTCTGCTGCGTCGTGCCGAACTGCCCACGTGGAGTCAACTGGGCCGCCTCGTTGTCGTCCTGAAAGCTGAAGCCCTGAGTGTCGGGGCTGTTGAGGATGTAGTCAAACGGACTACCTGCCACGTCAAGCGGCACGTGACCTGCATATAACCGGAATTAGTGAGCACAGCAACGTAAGGAATAATGGTTTGTACGAGACGAGAAATTTTTTTACCTTGTGCACTCATGGAGAATGGGGCCGCACTCTGCTGCCACGCAGAACCACCCGCCTCTGTGGGCCCCGGCGGCTGGGAGGTAGGAGGCTGACGGTGCGTCGTCTGTGAAGGACGCGGTGGTCTGTGTGCTCCCCGGCTAGAGCTAGCCCCGGCAACGACGTCATCAGTGCGCGTGCACCTGAACACGTCCATGATCCTCCTAGTAAAATCCGCGACCCTGGACAAGCCTGCGTGGTCATCGGTGCCGGGTGGGTGACGCTGCAGCAGTCTTGTCACCTCCGCGTTCGCCGATGTCGCCCACTGTCCCTGAAAGTGAGAATCATAGATGCTCACGTAAGTTGTACACAAATAGACACGGAGAAGTGGAGCACGAAATTCACTAACCGCCAAATCTAGAGTTTCAGCCGCGAGGATCGGGTACATGTCTGTCGTCTGTGCCGCCGGCTCCTCAAGGTCCTCGCTTCCACGAATAAGGTGGATGCGTGTACGTGGCAAGTACCACTGCAAGTAGGCGTCGAAGTCCGCGTACCTGAATGCTCGCTTCTCGGGCAGGACGCTGTCCAGAGCAGTGGCCCACGCGGCAACAAAAGGGGCCAGCCGTGATGCCCACTGTGTGTCCCTAGTACCCCCTCCCTTGCGGGTCCACCTGTGTACGTAATAAATTTGTATCTCGTAAAAGGAATAGCCATTCGAAATCTATATCAAATTCTAAAACTTGACTTACGTGTGAGCGTTCGGCTGGACGAGTGGTACGTGTGGAGGCGGGTACTGCTGGTACAAGCCAAACTGCCTCATCACACGGTGTGGTGAGTGGTCCTCCACGAAGATGTCGAAGACAATCTTCGAAGTGGTCCTCCAGTAGGTCTCGTCCCGCCGGCACAGTGAAGACATCCCCCGGTGCGGTGCACGTCGCGCCAACGCATCAGGGGAGTACGGCTCCCAAATGACGCTCTGCGCAGGGAGGTGCTGGAACTGCTCCGTGAAAGAGAGGTAACAGCCTCGTACCTGTGCCCTCGCCCACTGAGGCTGCAAGAAGTACATCATACGAGAGTCATACTCAATGAACTTACGAATATTATAAGCAAATACAAGCTGATGAAGACAAAGTAACTCACTGTTCTTCTTGTCCACATGGACCCGAAAGTCGGTCCGTCCTCCAGCAATTGGGGGCCCTCCTCCACGGTAGAACTCCGCGCCGTAAGTAGAGTCGTCGACCCATGGTCGGCCGACTGGGAAGCGCTCGAACGACCACAGCTGGAGAAGAAGCGGACACCCTGTGAGATTGGCGTTGGCCAACCTCCTCTTGCATGCACCGCAGAGCGCTCGGTACAAGCCCGCAAGCACCGCAGACCCCCAGCTCGTGGGAGGGAGCTGATCCGCCGACTCAGCATCTGCGATCTGCCGTGCTATGCCGATGTAGCGAGCGTCTACGGTGTCTCCGTGGGCACTCGTGAACATCACGTACCCAAGCAGCCAGAGCACGTACGCCTCAAGTCCCCGGTTCAGCTGGTACACGTTGAGGTCTCCCTGAAATCTGTGCTCCAGTGTGTCCAGCTGCACGAATATGTCAGATAACAGAAATATGATGATTGCTGAACGAAGATATCGAACATCATTAAACTACATACGTACCTCAAACTGACGAAGCCACATCAACCTGGGACCGTGCTTCTGGCCGGCCTTTACCACCTCAACCTCAGGTGGCCCAGGTGGTAGAGCTGCGCCAAACCTGTCCGCCAGTGAGTCAGGCCAGTCAGCAGGAGCCGGCAGCGGACCTACCGCTGCTCCAGCCACTGGTAAGCCAAGTAGGCAGGCCACGTCCTGCAGCGTGACCGTCATCTCCCCCCAGGCAAAGTGGAAGGTGTGGGTCTCGGGCCGCCACCTGTCCACAAGTGCGGTCAGCAAGGAGGCATCGAAAGGAAACCTCCTGGAACGACCCACTCCAGCAGCCGGCTGTCCGGCGTCCTCGTCGCCCACCGCCTCGACCATCCGTGCGAGTGGTAGTAAACCGGACCACGCGAGCCTGTCAGATCACATAAAAGGTCCAGTTAGTACTGAAACAAGATGATATAGATAGAACCAAATAATGTACCTCTCGATCCACGACTCGTGAATCCTCCACGCGTGATTAGGTGTACGAGTACGGAACACCCCGAGATCACGGTCTCCTGAAGCCAGCAGCCTAGCCCGGTGCTCTCGGTCCTCTCGCTCATCTATGAGCTCGAAGCGAGCCATATCTGTTCATGCGATAAAAGTAAACATTAAAGTAACACGAAGTAAATATAACTCGAATACATCAAGATAAGTTCATCAAATACATGCAGCACACGAAGTAAATATAACAAGAATACATCAACATAAGTTCATGAAATACATGCAGCACACGAAGTAAATATAACAAGAATACATCAACATAAGTACACGAATCACATGGAGTACACGAAGTAAATACGACACGAAGTTCGAATGCATTAGCAAATTACATGATACAAAGAGTGCGACAAATAGTACTAATGGCCTGACCCAGAGGCACCACTAGCCGCCGCCTCCTCCTCCCTTCTTTTTTGTCATCTTTCATCTTCGGACATGTCTTCATGCGGTGGCCGAATTTCTTGCAATAGCTGCACTGTTTGGTTGGTCCACCAGCCTCCGCCTCGTCCATCGTGTTATGAATACGGCGAGTCCGGCGTCGTCCCACAGAAGCTCGGAGGAGGCTAAAATCGGGGACATAGACCAGTTCGCCTGGATGTACCTGCGTGAAATTATCCACCACACGGTAACCATACAGCTCCCCTGTCCAGGTATCACGGACAGCCTCCTTTGTGAAGTAGTACGACACGAACGGCCTCGTGTCCATCTTCGTCTTGGCAGCCGCAGCAAGGACGTGAGAGCAAGGCTTGTGAAGAAGCATAGGCTTGTTGCACGTACAAGTAGCAGAGATATTCGGTTGCATATGGAAAGTAACCTCCTGAGTAATCTCCTGTGCGCAAACCCCGAATCCGCTCTTCTGCTTCAAACATACCTCGAACCTACGTTGCACATTACCCGTGCGTCTTGCCTTGTGCATTTGCGCCTTCTTGGCCTTCTCCTCCATGTACAACATAGTCTTACCACAGTAAGGTGTTCCACCGAATTTTTCCATATGCAGTACAGCCTTGCACGCCTCTCCTGAAAGTACCTCATTGTGCCGTGAAGCGAACCCTCCACGATGGCGACCAGGGTAAACCTCGTACCCCCCTGAGAACAAAATTGTAAACCTCAGCAAAATTGCTAGTCATGATCCCATATCTAGCGCCGTCTGTGTCATGGAGGAGCGACCACTGCTCAAGTGGTTCCTTACTTATCCAGTCCGAGAAGCACTTCACCCTGCTTGATGCCTTCCTCCTAGTGTTTGGTTCATCAAATCCCAGAAGATCACAAAGCCTGTGTGTTACCTCCCCAGGGTTACGTTGTCTAACCTCCTTCTTCGTGAACTTGTCCAGTCTCCTCCAGTACTCGTCGAACTTTCGATACTGGTTCTGTTTGCATAACGTTTTGAAAAGGTTCATCAACTGCTTGTTCTTGAACTGGCGATAGAAATTGGCCGCTAAGTGACGGCTGCACCACCTACTCCGGATGTCGTACCAACTGCATTCTAATGGCAAATCTTCCCCCTCCGGAGTCTTCGCCGCTCCTTACTGCAGATGGCGAATTGCTAGCAGCAGCCCTGCATGCCGATCATGAATAACACACACGTTTGGTCGATCCTTCACAAGACCTTGCTTCAGACACTGAAGGAACCACAACCAGTTGTCGTAGTTCTCGCAATCAGCGAAACCCATTGCAAGTGGCACTAACTGATCATTTCCGTCTGCCCCAATTGCGGTAAAGAGTGTCCCCTTCAGCTGGCCTGTCATGAATGTCCCATCAATACAAATAACCGGCCGAATATGTCTGAACGCTTCTGCGCACGGGCCAAAGCACCAGAAAGCACCATTCAACATAAGTTTTCCAGGTATGTCCGGAGATGGCAGTAAGAGACGGCCAACAAATGTCCCGTCGTTCCTCTGGCCCAATGTGTCCAGAAGATATGGCAAATTGTTGTATGAATCGATGAATGTCCCGAACCGCCGCTCCAGCGCGATCTGCTTAGCCCTCCATGCCATGGAATAACTTATGCTATACTGGTATTTGCTCTCTACAGATGTCTGTATGAACTGTGCTAGAATGCAGACATTCTTCACTATCTCGTGATACATCAACCCAGCCACGAGTTCAGCACTGATATTCCGATGGGTGTCAGGAACTCCGCTTATCACACATGTATGCGGCACGACCCGTCGTATGACCCACTGCACTTCATACTTCCTCATGGACGCATGCACGTAGCCCTCACACCCAGCAGACTTGCACTTCACTGAGTACTGATCCCTGCAACTTTTCTGCACTCGAAATGTCCTCTGTGTCGACATCGCCCAAAGCTTCACCGCCTCTTTCACCTCTTTCTTCGTGTTGTAGAATGCGCCTTGGACAATCTCGTTGGGTTTGTACGGATACCTGTCGTGACTTCCGCCCTCGAGATTCATTCTGCTGGACATGTCAAGATTCCACATACTAGGAATCGGATCGACGCCTCCTTCTTCATCCTCATCTTCGTCCTCTTCGCTGCTACCGTCTTCGACATTCGCCTGTTCCTCTCTAGCAACGGCATCATCATGCTCCATGATCTGCACTAGTTCAGGACGTATCTCCCCCTCGTCCACCGAACCGCTCAGGTATTCAGTACCTCCTGTCGCGGAAGGTCCAGCGGAAGTTCCACCGACTTCCACTACAGTGCCTTCTTCGCCAACAACTTCCTCCGCCGCTGGGTTGTTCTGTCCTCCGCCTCCGCCTTCTTCATTGCCTCCGTCTCCGCCTTCTTCATTGCCCCCGCCTCCGCTGTTCTGTCCAACTTCGTTGCCTCCGCTTCCGCCTCTTCATATGACACCTGCTTAGGTACCGCCTGAACCAACAGATAATGGGAACCGTTGCGTTTCTTACTTGCCGTCAACCAAGCCTGCCAGTCTTTTGTCAGATCGAGCGGGAACAAATCCCACCGGACATGCTTGCAAGACTTGCTAAAATACGCCTGCAAGGTTACACTTGCGACCTCCGGATCAAGACCAAAGGCCCGTGTGAACCATTCTTTAATATTACTGATGTGGTATCTGTGGGGATCTCGCATACGTAGTGTCGTTTGTTGGAAGCTACTAAGATCAACGGATCCAGATTCATCTATACGGACGGTACCAATACCGTAGTAGACTACAAATTCTACTACTTCTGACATTCCTGCCATCCAAAACGTAATAATTTAGACTACACAGTCTAAGATTTTCCGTGCGTAAATATTTAGTCTACTCGATTTCTAAGTACAGTACGACTGGATACAATTTGGACTAAATAAATTTAGTCTACTCTATTTCTAAGTATAGTACGACTGGGTACATTTGTTCTGTACTAATTACCTATGCAATATACCAAACGTTTCTATTTAAAATATCACCATATTTCTACACATTACGAGATCTAAATACTATTAACAGATCTACCCTAAATTGCATCTTCCTACAAATCTATACTAAACCCTAGACGATTCTAGATCTACTATTATCTCTAAATACTACGAATACATCTACCCTAACCCTAAGTTCTTTTTTCTACAAATATCTAAACCCTAAACCCTAAGTTATATTTTCTACAAATATCTAAACCCTAAACCCTAAGTTATATCTTCTACAAATGTCTAAATACTAACTACCCTAAGTTATATCATATACAAATATACTCTAAATCTACCTCTATTCTATATCTAGTAAAACATCTACAAAATTTAGAAATATACCTTCAAAGTAGTGCAAAAATACCCTCTCCCTTTCTCTCCTCACTATTTTTTCTCTCCTCTCTACCCGAAATCTCCCCTCTTCTCCTCCCGCGGCGCCCGAACTCCCTCCACCGACGCCGCAGTCGGCAGGCGATTGCGCGCTTATATAGGCCCGAGCCTTATCGCCACCACTCGTGGCGATTTCCCCGTAATCGCCACGGGTCGTGGCGATTTCGCCACATGGCGTGGCGGTTACCTAATTCCGCGCGGAATTAACTTCCAATCGCCACGAGTCGTGGCGACTGGATCCTTATCGCCAGGACGCATGGCGATTGGATTTAATGCCGTAACGGCCCGCGGCGATAGCCAGAAATCGCCACCACCCGTGGCGGTTACGGAGAAATCGCCACGGGTCATGGCGATTGGACCCTACCGCCATGACCTGTGGCGGTTGCAGGCTATTTTTGAAATTTTTTCAGTTATGGTATTATTTCTAAAATTTCTGAAAAAAAAATAATATTTTAAAAAAAGCTCTTGCTCTCAAACTTAATCCGATCGATCGATGCTGTGTCTTGCATGCGTGAGGCCATGTCAGATGAAGCAAGCTAGCTGTGCCTTGCTGATGATAAAAACAAATATTTTAATTCACTTGGAAATTTTTTAATTAATCACCCTGAAAATATGTATGAATCTATCCATATCAACTTAGGAATCATGAAACGCATCCAAATTACGTAAAAGTATTGTTTTTCTTACCAGCAAATACAATAAGTCAAATCGAATTATCTCGTCGTTTCGAACATGGATAAGGGAATAACTCGCGCGTGCTACCCGTCATCGTCACTAAGAAAAAAACATGGACCCAAAAATATTATAATCAATCATTTCATCGAAAAAAAACGAGTATCTATTGGTAAGGTGACACTATGCACCAATGTGCTGTGCACGCAACACATACGAGCTAACTAACTAGCTAGCTAAATAATAGTACGACTTTCTAGTTTATGTCATAAATTTGCTTTGATTCTGTAGGAATTAGGTAGCCGAGCAGCAACGCCAAGGGTCCTCGCTAATCAGCACGTGAAATTGCGGGCCTTTTGCACGCGTTCGCTGCAGGGTTTTGTTTTGTTTTGTTTTGTTTTTGGAGCGAATCAAGAGATCCCTTAGAAAAATTATGAGAATCAGGCAAGATCAGGAAGGTGATCAGTAGCAGAAGGCGCGTGATTAGTGATTGGTAAGAGCATGTGACAGCGTACCATTAGATGGTAGACTAAAAATTGACCGTTGGGACCACTTTTGATTGGTGTATTCGATTCGACCGTAGAGAGCTCACTCTACAACATTAGGATAAAAGGTAGTGAAGCTAAGAGCACTTTCAATACATTGTATCTTAGGTTATATCTTATTGTATTAAATAACTGTTTAGATACAATATCTAAAACATTCTCATTTATTATATTTTATGATCTATACTACTATTTTTAACCTTGTAACCTGTTTGTGGCATAGTTCTAGTACATCGTAGTACATGTATGAGCCACATAGAATCACTCAAGAATTAATTTACATCGATTACACTGCTAAGAGCCAGTTCTAAATTAAAAGACAGTTTCCTTCTCTTTCTTTTATAACTACCCTGCCACATAAGCTTTTTGCCTAGGTGGCATGATTTAAGAGACAGCTGAGTTGGAGCATTGGGACTGCCCGAATGATGCTCCACAGTGCAAACTAATGTACTTTCTGGTTTGAGTATTGCTTCATTGTGACGGTAATCAGCCGTCATTTTGTATTGGAAAAAAGTTATCCCTATGGACATCTTTGATTTGTAAAATTCTATAAATGCATAAACAAAAAAATATAGAAATTAAATATCATGGCATATTGTATTCTACAGGATTGAAAATGCATAAATAAATAATAGAAGTTATTTGGTTGCACCACAGAAAAAATGTTAGAATTTTCTTTATGAAATGGATGCACACGATAGGTGCCGTAGATACAATACAAATTCCAAGAGGTTGAGCTCAATGAAAAAAATTTCTTGGTAACTGAGTGCAAAATAGTCCATAGGAAAAATGTCTAAGGTTTCTAATTCTATAAATCAAACAACTGCTATAGAAGAATCATAAGGATTGGAGTCCTCAAAAAATTCTTTGAAATTATTTTGATTTAAAGAGGCCTAAACTATAAAAATGATCATATTAGATCCTGAACTTTATGAAACCGTTTGTCCCAAACTCTAGCCCGGCTCTTAATGCTAGTTTTTAATTTTGGGGTTTCTAGAAATTTGAAAGGAAGTCATGGGTGTATGTTATGCTATAAAATGGGAACATGCAAAATGCATCAAAAAACATTACTATTTTAGTGCTCTAAAAAGGATAAAAAGATAAATGAGTTTCTCTTTTCTATTTTGTAGAGGACAAAATAGTAATCTTTTATGAATACTTGCTGGTTACCATTTTGTAATAGTTCGTACGTCCAAGAATTCATTCACATTTCTTTGTACACTCGGGGGTGCAAAACCACCCTTCAAAACCGGATCCTAAGTCACTAAAAAAATGCAAAGGAAAAAAAGCAAGGCTCTCGAGTCACTCCCACATTGACTGTAGGTGCGCCTCGATACCCTACTCCAGGTCCCTTGATCCTCGCATCTTCCCGCCGCCACCGCCAGTGCTCACTGGTGGCGGTAGGCCTTGTTCGACAAAGGAGGTGGGTGACTTTTTAGCATATCACAGACGAGCGGCTTCAGGCGGTGCCGGTGGCAGCTTCACGGGCACTGATCACCAAGACGGCGGGCCCGATAGGTGGGGGTGCGGCCTCGACGGCGGAGCAACGGGTTCAATGGCAGGGCAATGGCCTTGCAGGGGATGACAACTAGTGCTGAGCAAGTGGTGTTGCCTTAGGCTAGGCGGATCTGGGTGTGGGCAGCTCGCGCCTGGTGGTGCCCTCCTCCTCGGCTCTACGTAGGGGGGCCAAGACGCGGGTGCCTGACAGATCTGGCACCGCAGTGGTGCCGAGCATCCGGTGATGGTGCTGTGTGGGGGTCCTCAAGGGTTTGCGTCATGGGCGGCTACCGCTCTGGATCCAGCGGTAGGGTTCCAATTCTGAGCCCCTGAAGGTAGCATCGCTGCTTTGTCATGGCGGCAGCAGGTGCCTTCACGCGATGGAGTCTAGTGGCCTAGGCGTGGGATCTGCTCTAGGTCCGTAGATCTGCTATGTGTGTTCATCGTCCAGGCTGCGATGACGGTAGGGCTCTGCCCCTGCATTTTGGCTCGTGATGTGGTCCCTCGCAGGCACCCTTTGGCTTAGTAGTAGGGGGTTGGGAGAGTGGCTTGGGCAGAATCAAGGCTTGCAAAGCAAGGTGGAGGCTGCGAGAGCATGGCGTCGACACGAGTGGCCGATGCGACGTTGGTGGTGATGGCCCTCATGGTAAAGTCAGAGCTCTACTTTGCGAGTGGCGCATCGATTGGCAACGATGTTTCATGACGTGTGAAGTCTGCAGGAGGTGGAGGTTGGAGTTCGGGCATGTTAGCATGCTTGGGGGACATGCGAGTGCCCTGAGGCCCTTGGTGATGCAGCTCACGTGACAACGATGATTGGTGATGAGCGGTGTTGGTGGACGGTGTACGGCGCATGATTGGTGTTGGCTTTCTGATGATTTAGTCGGGTGTTCTCGTGCATCGGTCAACATCGACGTGGTGAAGTTAGAGCTATTGTGTCATGGAGGGCGACAAAGACAGCAATGATGACATGTGCCAGGTGGTTTCAATGGGCAGCACACTCTAGCTGTGGCAGTGGACTTGGTCGACACAAGATGCGGTGTTTCGCTATTCAATGAGGCAAGTTGTCGAAACTAGAGCTAACTTTAGTCATTTCGACGGTCAGTGGCGGTTTCTCGACTAGCGCAGGGTTGGTGCGATCGTGGTGTTGATCGGTGCATCGGTGGTTGTCCATGGTGAAGTCGGATTCTCTAAGTCGCGAAGCGATGGGTGGTGACCATGACGTCCGTGGACGGTTTCGATGGATGAATCTTTTCATTAGTGTGTGTTGAGTTTATGCTCTATTGGACATATTGGCTAATGGTGCCTTTGGTCTAGCCGAGCTAGATTATTTTATTTTTTACATTCTAGCAACTATTCATAGTGTCTAAAACTAGATACTTCACAACTCCCTCCATCTAAAAGTATAGATTATCTTATTTTTTACAATCTCTAATATGAGATTTTGACTTAACTTTAAGTCATAATATGCTATCCAAAATGATAAATACACATATAATATGAAGTATTTTTGCAAAACAAATACGATACATGATTTTCACATAGTCAATTCATATTTTTTTTACGCACACTACTTATCAAAGTTTTTAAAACTTAACTTCACGCATACTAGGATGACTTAAATTAATTTGCAATGTGTAATCAAAGTTTTTAAAAGTTCACGGAACAAACAAATGCACTAAGCATATTTACTATTCGCTGCTGTTAGCATTGCTGATCGATTTGGACACACTTCGATTTTAATCCGACAGTGGGAGCAGGTCCCTTAAATTACCTAGAGAAAGAAGACGATGGGCAGGTGGGTGGCGGCGCAAGCGGCCTAGTGTGCTTGCATGGAAAGCGAGCGAGCCCGCTCCAAGATCCCTTGCGTTGCTCGCTTGCCAGCTTCTGCTTCCCTGGGCGGTGCGCTGGTGCTGGCGACGAACGCCACCCACACACATCCCCAGGTGCAGGTGAGGTGCCGAGGTGGCCTCTGGCCTCCGGAACCAAATTAAACTGCGTGCACACATCACCTTGTTTCCAACGTCCATTTCACTCGATTCCACCGGTGCTTAATTTCCCCTCTCCTCCGCAATATATGCATCGTATTTTTTGTAGTTTACCCTCTCGGGAACGCTAGGATTTTGGTTCATATAATCCAGCTATGGGTAACCCTACACTTAGGGCGCAGGTTAATATCGACAGTTCAGCACCACCCACGGTGGCCATGCAAAGCTCTCAAAACAATTCCAATCATACAGCTTGCTTGAGCTACTTAACCATCAAACTATAAATGATTCAAGCTCATTCCATGGCTACATTTGGTTTCCTACAGCTCATGAAATGTGTAATGGCAACTTGTGAGAAATGCAGATAAGGAGGACTGGAGGAGAGAGAACAGGGGTAGATTACAAGTGTGTGTCCTTTTCATAGAAATGCTTTCATGGACTGATATTGATTTGTGATTTGACTGTATGGCTTTGGGGGTTCTCCAGTGGGTGAGAACTGTGAAGGGTCTGGATTTTCATTTATTCTGACAAGAATCAGGGGTGTGAGTAAGAGCTGATGAAGTGATGATGGCACCAGCTTGGATCGATGCCCGTGGCCTGTTTGATGAAGTGATGATGGCCCCAGCTTGGATCGATGCCTGTGGCCTGTTTGGAGGGAAATATGATAAACTGTGATCTGTGGACGAGTATTAGCAAAAGATCATGCTCCCCATCGATCCTAGGTGACTCAAACGGGGAGCTGTAAAGTTGAAGGGCTGACTCAAACGCCTCCATCACTAGGATTTTTTGTAGTTTACCCTCCCGGAACGCTAGGATTTTGGTTCATATAATCCAGCTGTGGGTAACCCTACACTTAGGGCGTAGGTTAATATCGACAGTTCAGCACCACCCACAGTGGCCATGCAAAGCTCTCAAAACAATTCCAATCATATAGCTTGCTTGAGCTGCTTAACCATCATACTATAAATGATTGGAGCCCTTCAACTTTACAGCTCCCCGTTTGAGTCACTTGGGATCGATGGGGAGCATGATCTTTTGCTAGTACTCGTCCACAGATCACAGTTTATCATATTTCCCTCCAAACAAGCCACGGGCATCGATCCAAGCTGGGGCCATCATCACTTCATCAAACAGGCCACGGGCATCGATCCAAGCTGGTGCCATCATCACTTCATCAGCTCTTACTCACACCCCTGATTCTTGTCAGAATAAATGAAAATCCAGACCCTTCACAGTTCTCACCCACTGGAGGACCCCCCAAAGCCATATAGTCAAATCACAAATCAATATCAGTCCATAAAAGCATTTCCATGAAAAAGACACACACTTGCAATCTATCCCTGTTCTCTCTCCTCCAGTCCTCCTTATCTGCATTTCTCACAAGTTGCCATTACACATTTCATGAGCTGCAGGAAACCAAATGTAGCCATGGAATGAGCTTGAATCATTTATAGTTTGATGGTTAAGCAGCTCAAGCAAGCTGTATAATTGGAATTGTTTTGAGAACTTTGCATGGGCACTGTTGGTGGTGCTGAACTGTCGATATTAACCTGCACCCTAAGTGTAGGGTTACTCACAGCTGGATTATATGAACCAAAATTTGGTCAGGTTGCCTGTGTTGTCAGGATCATCTGGGGCCATACGTCCACCTCGGTCCCCCTTGTGGATGTCCGCTAGACAAATTTGACAGCCTGGCAGTTTTTAGCTCTCCCTTTAATTTGCAGCTTTGCTCTATATTCACATAAAGAAAAGCAAAGTGTAAAAGTGAATAGCTGAAAGATCTGCAAGGAATCGACTCAACCTGAAAAATGGGAGAAGCAAAGAAAACTAAATTTCTGAACTTTGAGGGCAAAAATTAGCATTTGCAAATGAGGGAAGCCTGCAAGATATGTAGAAAAACATCAGGCATTATTTTAAAGAAAAAGTTAGGCACACGTAATGTCACTGAGAAGATAATGTTATCTTTGGAGCTCTGATGCATGTTTGAACAAGAAGGAAAATGCCAAGAACAAAGTATTGAAAATAGGAGGAGCAAACTGTGCAAGACAGCCATTCAGAGATGCTAAGGCCCAAACCTGGAGGAGACATCAATTCACCACCGAACATGCTAGCCTTTCAGAAAACAAGATCAGCTGATTAAACTAAGACGCGCAGAAACAATGGATCAGCAGTGTTCTGGTCTCACCTTTTTCACGAAAAATCAGATCCTTGTCATATCACAAGTCACACCAGGATTAAGCCATTAGGTCGTCAGATGTAATGTTCAGAAGAACATCATGATTAATTAATGTCAAAGCAATCACGATTACTTTACCATGAAAAACTATTATGCACGGGCTTATCGTAGAACTGGAAAAGATGAGGAGAAGTACACATGTTCATCTTCTACTTCCCTCAGCGTCTAGAACTGAAAAGCTTCAGAAATGTAAAGCAAACGACTTTGGGAAGAAGTTGGCAGACAGCAATGGCTAGCTCAAGAAAAACAAAAGGAGATTATTTTTCAGAGGAGATAAATCGCCATTGAAGATACTTTATAGGATACTAGGATTATCTAGAAACCTACAAGCTATCAGAAATGATGGGTAAAAGGAATCTTTCACTCTTTCTCATTGTGCGATGACATGTGCTTCGGAAAGATCTCATAAAGTTTAAGATGGTGGGAGGAGCTGTATTTGCAAAAGGTTAGTGCCAATTATGCCTAGAAAAGTGATGGTAGATGTTGCGAATGATCAGGCAAAAGGAAGGAGTGAAAGATCTCGCTATCTTCTTCCTTGTGATTCATCATAAGTTGTATTGAGTCCCGTGTGCTAACCATTTCGCCCAAAATCTGAAGCTACTAAAACAAAATTGGTCAACATACTTAATTTTAATACTTCTGTTCACATTTAGGCACATTCAGAACTATAACGTGAGATCAAAGTGGGCCATAACATTCCTCAAAATAAAGTGGGATATAACTAATTTTTTTCTTAAAACTACGTCAGCAAACTTATGGTCTTTTGGCTTTGATGGCATATTGAGTTTTCTTATACGAAGCAGTTTATTCAAAAGTTTAAATTATTAGCGAATTGTGGACAACATATTCATACTGCAACAAACCGGTTATCTATGGCCATGCTTTGCATTTTAATCCGAGGTTGCAATGCTCAGCTTCCTCAGTAGCCAAGAAACTTGATGTAGTAAAGTGTATGAGCTTACGGGGAGTTGGTATTGTACAGTCTTAGAAAAAGGAAAAAGAAATGTGTTTGCTGCAGGCATATTTTTCGTGTATTTTGTTGTTGTTGTTTTTTACGTTGTATCTTTCTTTTACTATGGTTCAAAATTTAAAACTAAATATCATTTGATGAAACTCAAATAAACTAAAGCAACATCTGATAAATTCGAAAGCATATGTTTGCTTTAAGGAACAAGCTTTTTGAGTTTTTTCTAGAGGAGCTTTTTGGGTTCTTGTACTAGAAGTTTCGTCATGTTAATCTTATAGTACTTGGTTTGGAGTCGTTTGGGCCTCGTGATGTACTTACTAGATGGGCCGGAACTTTGGGCCTCAACAAAAGACGAGTGTGCCTAGAGCAGAGAGGATGAAATTTATAGGTCCACTGGTCAGTATCATTAGGCCCCAGATGAGCTATACCTTCACCAACAGTTGTGATCATTCGAATGAAATGTTTGCGTTGTAACAATATCACATAAATAGCTCCCGAGGCCACTGAAAGTGATATGCAGATACCTGTGAATCTTTTCTCCAGGACCGTATACCCCACGGTGAAATTAACATAGCAAAATCCTCGTGCCAATGACTATTTGCAACTATTACTAAAACAAAAAACAAGTCTGAAAGAAAATAGCATGCAAATCGAAGGCGTAATTTTTAATTTTAAACATTAACTTTCGAGCCATTGTATTCTGTGCACGCGGTTCCTACCGTGGAATTGACCACATGGTTGCCAATTTCAACGGCCCAAGTGGTCCAGGTTGATTGTGTCTTCTTCAACCTTCAGTTCGATGCCCACATTCTCCCATGTCGCGTCACATTGATGCCGCCGTCGATGCTAGGCATAACCAGAATTATGGCTAGAGTTGTGGATGGGGAGCCGGAGACCTCGCGGGTGAGGTTAAGGTTAAGGGTTAGAGTGGGAGACTGAAGACCTTGCCAACATTCTTGTGTATGCTCTCTGGACTTGCTGGGATGAAGAAGCTGAGGAAGAGTGCAACCGAGGAGAATAAGGCGATGAAGAAGCATGTTGTGGTCACTGGTGAAGAAGAAAATCAACGTTTCGCTGGTAGAAATCACGCTGGCTGTAGGGATGGGGAGCCATTGTTTTGTGAAAAAAATGATATGATTAACCTACACTCATCTACTCTCACCGTTTGGATGTGTAAGACATATTTTAGTTGTTCAAGTTTAAGTTTGATCAACAATTAATCCAATAATATATACGCTATGTGACACAAAATTGATATCATTCCATTCGTATTCAAATTCACTTTGTTATTATTATAATTTCACAACTATTAATAAAATATTGTAAAAAAACTTACAGTCAAATCTTGAAGTTGAACATCAAAATATGCCTTATATATTCACCTGGACAGAGTATACCCCTTCGGGGTTTTTGAACTTGCAAATTTTCAAAAATGCTCAAAAATTTCATAGTGATACATAGGGGCGAAGTATAGTCACCTATAACAATGCATCTAAAAATATGACTATCATTTGTCTTTTTTACATGACACAAATGGTTATTTTTGAGTGATTCTTTGTAGGTGCACATACTCAACCCATATCTATCATTATAAAAGTTCTTAGAATTTTAAAAAATCCTAATTCGAAAACTCAAAGGGTGTAGATAAGCGCGGGTGCACCATATCTGTTTTATTGTGTTGCGTCCATAAAAATAACACTTGGAGGGGCAAAATTACGTTTATTTCATGCCTGTTTGCAAAATGTTGGGTGGGGCTTGGTCGTATGGGATGGTAGTACAGTTGACCGAACCGTCTAAGATAAAATTCCTGAGTTTTCCCTTGATTCCTCTCTCTTGAGCTTCCGGATAGGCCCACCCACAAACAGGGCTAGTGTTGTGGTCCAAACATTTTATCAGTAAAGCAAGCAGTCATGGCTATGTAGGTGGATTTCCAATTTTCCATCCTTCGAGTTGAGAGGAACAACGGCTAAAACGTACGTCAAATAGAAATGTCCCGTGAAAATGTGAATTTGGTGAAGTTCTCAGGAAATTACAAGAGGGAAGGATATATCTCTCTCTGAAAAATCTAAGATCAGACTCATTTGGTTTTATGAGATACGATATAGGCAAATACTTGGTCAAACAAGTGAAATACCATTGTTGCAAGCATTTATATTTTACACAACTCGTAAGCGCAGTTGAGTTTGATCTTGATATTTTGTACATATATAGAGGCACCCTCCACTCTATCGTTATCTTACAGAACATAACAGCAAGCCCCTACATAACAAGACGAGGGGGTTCAAGTTAAAAAATACATCGCTAATTATTGTAATGGTCTTTTTGGCCCTTATGTTTACAATCAATTTTTCATGATTGAGTCCATAGCAGATAACACACCCTCAAGTTTTCGAGGTTGAAAATGAGCTCCTAAGATGGATTTTATAGAAAAAGAAGTCAGAGATGGAGTGTTCCAGATGGGACATGATAAAGCACCGGCCCCCAGTGACTTTCTGGTAGAATTTTAACTGGTATTTTGAGATATCATAAAGATTGATTTGATGGCTCTCTTCTCTTATTTCTACAGTGAATTGTTGCCTCTTTTCAATCTAAACTTTGGCATCATCATTGTCTTACTCAATAATTCGGATGTTAAACATAACAATATAGATTGATTTGTCTATTGGATGTTAGCTTTAAAATTTTCACTAAAATTGGCATCAATTGTGTATTTATTGTGGCTCAACAAGTTATATGCCTGACCCAAATGACTTTTATGCCGGGGCGCTATATTATGGAGGGCATGGTAATTGTTTAAGAGGGAATGCTAGCATATCTTGAGGTTAGCCAATAAACAGGAAAACTTGGTCCCATATAACCCCATCACAGGTGGTTCTGTAGCCAAAACCACCTGTAATGAGGTCATATTGCAAACGGTTATGGGCAAACACATGGCATATCACCATATCCTAGGCGGTTATTTATGTGAACTGTCTATGATATGACCTTAGCATAGCCGCCTATCATGACATTGGGTCATCACAGACCCTTGCTTACAGGCATTTCAGGAAACCTCCTGATTGGGGTTTTTAAATTGCTTGTAATGCGAATATGGCCCCCCTTCTAGACGGCTTCGGCTTGTGCATAAGCCGGTTTAAGCTTAACTGCACCCAGGAGCTCCAGTGTTGGGAAGCCTTGATAAGCTTGTATCCTGTTCTAAACAGCTTCTGAGATTTGAGCTTATGGTCTGAGGTGAATGGTGAAAAGTCTATAATACCCTTCAATTTACTTGTTTGTTGTTTGAACGCTACAAATCCATCTTTCCTATATTTATTGGATGATCCGGCATTGTTTGGATGATCCGGTAGGGTTCTTAAAGATTATATTTTTCTTTGCTGCCAAGGATTACAACATGCACAATTGCATCAACTCCTTTGTATTTTGTCTTGTTATTAGCAGTTCTCGACAAGATTTCTCCCATCATCTGGTGGCTAATGGGAATAACATCATCATGCAGGACATTTACAGTTGAAGGCATTTTCCTCTTACTCATGGTTTTTACCTCTATGTGGAGTTCTTAGAAAATCGTGATGCATATCTTCAGAAGCAAATATGTCGACAGTAGATTTTGAATTAGCGGCAGAAAAATCAAAATTCAACAATTAGATTATCACTTCTTAATCGCATTACTCTGTGTATGTTCAAAACAATTCAACAATTATATTATCATACTGGACATTACGAACTGGAACAAAAAACAATTCAACAATTAGATTATCATACATGAATAATTAGAACTATCAATTATTCCTACAACCTTAAACAGATGCCAATTGGGAGCAAAGCAGAGGATGCCAAAAGGTAGACACCTCAACAGTTAATCATCTAGCTCATACTACCAATTAAATAATGCTCCTCCACTCACATCTAGCTCTAGTCTTTACAACAAATTTAAATAGCTACATGATCTAGTGATGATCATGCAATGGCGAATTAACAAAGAATAGTCTTGTATACTTTGACAAGAGTTGCAACACAGGATTTACAATTGTTTGGGTCCTAGCTAGATGGAGAAAAACTCATTGTGCACGGATGGGACAGCGAGTGGGAGGCGAGCTCGTCCCCGTCGTTGCCCACATTGGATGTGGGCTTGGTGCGGCAGGGGCGGGTGCAGGTGCGCACAAGCCGGACTATGGCGGAGGTGGAAGGGAAGGGGCGGCGGTGGATGGTCATGGTGGTGGAGGCTAGAGGAGGGCGGGCACGGGTGGCACGGGAGGAGCAGATCCGTGGGAGGAGCTCGTGTCCGGCGGGGGAGGAGCTTGGGTTCGGCAGTGGGGCGGCGCCAGCTGGTACAGAGGAGGGTGGGCACGGCCAGCACGGGAGAAGCAGATCCGAGAGAGGAGCTTGGGTCTGGAGGCGGGACGGCTCCAGCAGGTACGGAGGAGGGCGGCATGGGCTGGAAGGGGAGGAGCAGGTCTAGTGCCAGCTAGGGCAGAGGAGGGCAACGCCGGCGGGGAGGGAGGTGGATGGGGAACGGTGGCCGGGGGGAGAGGTTGGCGAGAGAGAGAGAGGAGAGGAGGGCAGAGAGCGGGTGCGCAGATTGGGCTCGGGATGGGGGATAAGGTGGAGGGGGCTAGGGAGAGGAGGATTTATTTTATATACTCAATGGCATAAGCGGAAAAATTGCATGAAGTAGTGGGGATAGAATGGTAATTAGAATAAATAGGTACTGGGAGAAGCTTGGGAAGCCTCATTTTTTAGGCTTTCTCTCACCAACAGCAAAAATAGGTACTTAAAATTTAAGCTTAAGCCAAGTTTTGCCCTCTAGACAGCTTATGGCTTCCTGGGGCCATAGCCAACCCATAAGCTGTCTAGAAGGGGGCCTATGTGTAGTAGTGACCATAATAGTAAATAGGGACTTACCAAATGGAGCATTTTGTGCCAGACAAATGATCAGGTGGGATGGGCATTGAGAACTTAAATAGAAGTGTTTGTTGAGCAAGTGACTATTTAGATTATTAAATAAGGGGTATGGCAAGACCTACTCCACCATAAATATTTGATGGGCAAGCCTTTATCACATGTGGAAAGCAAGCATGGGGATTCCCCTATTTGGACCGAGTTGATGAAGTTAAACATCATTTTTTCTTGTTTGGATCTTTTGAAGCTAATGGTGTAACAGAAATGAGATTTTAGGATGACGTATGGTTCGTTTTAATATCACACCTCAACATGATACATTTAGATGTATAATGCCCTAGGAAATTTTTGGTTTCAATTGATCCATTGGAAACTCTTATGGAGAATGAAAATCCCCCTAACAATTAAAATATTTTTGTGTATCTTAATCAGGATAGCAAACAATGTTGTTTTCCTTTGAAGAGGAGACAATTCAACATATTTTCGTTGATTGTTAGTTCACCTGTTTCGCATGGTGGTTGATCTACATTGCATTTAATCTTCCCTCTCCACATATTATTCTCAATTTGTGTGGGAAAGCTAGGGGCATTAAAGGGGTCTTCACATTCACTTATTCTTGTGGTGTGGCTATTTTGTGTTGGTCGATTTGGCTATGTCAAAATGATATTGTTTTTTACAAGAATAAAATTTATGATCCTTTGCAGGTTAGTTTCTTATGTATCAGTTTGTTACAATCATGGTCTTTACTGCAACAGCAATAGGGGTAGGAATTGTTGGTTACTGGCACCAAGACTTTGGAGTCGGTGGATTTATATCCTAGCTTGAGTGGCAGTCATGCAATCTTTTCTATGCAAATTTTGTGGCGGTATGCATCCTTGATGTATATGTCAATGTTTTGAGCTCTTTCCCCCCACCCCAAAAAATCTACTAGAAAGTGTAAGTGTAGCCACCTAGATTCCCGATTGCAAATTGTCGGGCACTCGGGAAGGTACCGAGTGTAGGCAATTGCATGAGAATCACTCGGTAGACTACTTGTTTCCCAAGTATCCGCATTATGACACTCCGTAGAGAATATAACACACGATAGACCATGATTGTGCCACCTTTACTAGCGAAGTTGACACGACCACAAACAAAGATTCATAGTTTACCGAGTGTTTTTTGGGTAGCACTTGGGAAACCTATTGACACTTGTTAAAGTTTTGGTTAGAGAGTAAATTTCAGTTCACCGTGCCAAAATTTGTGCAGTTCGGCAAAATTTTGGTCATTCCTGGCTGCAATATTTTTGGGCTAGGCAGGATATGTTTGGCCCACATCATGTTGGAGGCAAATATTTTAGCTCTCTCCCCCCAAACCTCCCCAACCGATTGCACCTTCCCCAAATCCCCAAATGTTGCGTTGCCACTACTCCCCTACCGACGGTGCCTCACCATCCTCTTCAGCACTGTCTCGTCCTTCGTATCCGACCCTCCACCGCCCTCCCCCAATGTCGCTTCACTGTTCTCTCTCGACGGCACCTCCTTGTCTGTCTCCAGCGTCGCATCACCGTAGATGACCCACAAGTGTAGGGGATCAATTGTAGCAATTTTTAATGAGCAAGCTTGTCGAACCCACGGGGAAGCGTCATTGGATCACTTAGTTCAGATCTGAAATCACACTGAGAAAATGAAATGTGAGAGTTGAGATGCACGGCTACCTTTCTCAAATATCCATAAAACTCAATAATGCAATGGGGGAATTTAAATGAAACTGCTAGACCAATGATGCAGTTTCTAATTTTGAAATTAAAAAAAATAAGCACTACTATAGGAAGACCTATCTAGGACACCTCATCTTAGGTAGTTCCGTGAACCGTCTGAGATGAACAACAACATAGACGGTTCACCCACTTAAATCCTCAGTGTTGACTTGTCACCAGACCATAGGGTCTGGCACGATAAGTCATCATATACGTGTGGATGATGAACTATCTGAGATGACTCATAACAGATGGTTCCTATCGTGAGCCATATGTGATGTGGATCCACATCATAGATGGCTTTTAGCCAGATTGTCTGACAGTTCATCCTCCTCTGAACCATCTGAGATGAGTCGTCACAAAAGGGTTAAGTGTCTCAACTGTATGTGATGACCTGTAACATGCAGTTTTCAGACAAATCTGTTAGGGTTTCCCAGATCTGTCGCTATGGTGGTGGTTACTGCTTTGTGGAGTGGCAATTTTGAGGCGATTTAGAGGAAGGAGACCAAATTTGGAAGACTTATTGGGTTTGTAGTTATCTAAAGTTAGTAAATTGGTACTCTAATTGGCCTATATTCATTACCACCTAGCTAGCTAATAGAGAGGAGAGGAAAGATGGTTTAAGTTATTTAGATCTATCATTTTTGTTGAGAATCATGTGTAGATTTAGCATTTTAGAAGCTTGATGGTTTAGATCTAAAACTCTAAAAGAGAAAATAGTATAATTAATTTGTAGATAGGTTAAGATCTAGCATATATATAATTGTATGAAAAAATGGTGCTTGCACTCTTAATTAGTATATTTATGAGTAATTAATGTATGTGTAGTACTAACCTAGTGTTTATATGTGTCGTAGCATCAATAAATCGAAGCTAGATGTACAATGTGATGAATCGAAGCTAGATGTACAATGTGAGCCTTCTGACCCAAAGAGTACATTAGTAGAGTGAACAAATCTTTAAGAGCATTGAAGGAGGATATGTTAACAAAGGAAGCTGAATTTATGTGTTGCCTGTGTTTTGACTATAAGACTATGAAGATGTTGAAGAACACATATCAGATACAAGGTCATTTGATTTAGAGGAGTTTCATAGCTGGATATACATTTTGGACCAATCACGGTGAAAAGGAGACAATTATAGAGGGGTCTGATGAAGTGACGAGTGATGAAGATCAGCAAATATGCCGGATGATGTTGATTTTGAATTCGATCATGAGAATGATAATATGCTTCCCAATGATAATGATCTCAATCAGATGTTGCATGATGTTGAAGGTAATGACCTTGATGGGAGCAAATATGATACACACATGGCTGTGGTGTCACCATACATTGTCGAGCACATCGACATGCTAGAGCAACAAAATCTGGCAAATTCCACAACTTGGGTCATGTAACAACATAATTCGCTATTCAACCAATTGATAAGGGGCCCGATCACGGATAGCTCATCAACTAATGAAATTCTTATATGGTCAGCAAGAAAACCATATTTTTAGTCCAGACATACCAAGGATATGACAAAAAATGGGTATACATTTTATACGAAGGCTCAAGATGTAAAAAGCATATATTAGAATAGTGGTGTCCACATAGATGCTCTCGATCCAGCTAGAAGGAAACACTCTTACTATGGGTTCATAGAGGAGATTTGGGAGCCTGACTACGTAAAGTTCAATATCCCCATATTTCGGTGTCGTTGGTTCCATCTTCCACATGTGAGGGTTGATAGATACAACGTGGCTACCGTGGACATTGAACGTGTTGGCTTTAAAGATGAACCATTCATGCTCACAAAGCATGCTCACCAAGTCTTCTATATAATCGATCTAGCAAATAAGAAGCAGCATATCGTAAGGAATGGAACAAAAAGTATTATAGGAGTCGACAATGTTGTCGATGAGGATGACTACAACCATTTTGACGAGCTGCCTCGTTCCGGAGACGTGACATGCAAGGAAAAACATCATGAGAAAACTAGCTACACTGCAAAGATTATTATGAAGGGCTAATTTTCAAAGGAAATAAGCAAGTGTTGTAATGCATGATGAAAAAGCAACTCTTATGTGTCATTATATTTTTTGGGATGATTAAAAGGTACTTTTATTTCTATTTGAATGACGAAAGCTACTTTGATGTGTATGTGAATATATACATATATATATATATATATATATATATATATATATATATACATATATGTTGTTAGCTAGCTACTTCTATACTTTTTGGTATATATGCTATGAATAAATCTGTTGTGGTGTGTTAGCTACTTTGATGCTGTGAATATCTAAACCTTCTACTTTTCCTAACCTAAAAATATGTATAAACCTATCCTTGGAAGACATCCTCACAGACGGGTCATGGAACTAGCCGTCTGTGACGTGACGCTCATCATAGACGTTTGAGTCAATTGACATGTCTGTGATGATGTCATCACAGACAAGTTCCTCGCTTGACCTGTCTGTAATGAATTTTCTATATATATTCACACTTACAATTTTTTCTCCATACCGTCCTCACTCTCCATATTGCAAATGCTCGAACCACCCGATACGTGCTCGTTGTGGCCGCAATTTCCACTTCCTCCTCCATCTCATGCTCGTCGTCACTGCTGAGTCTTCCTTGCAGCTGGCTATCCTCCTCATCCCCACTGAGCTTGAGCCCGAGCAGAGCACAGCCGCTGATATCACCGACCACCTCCTCACCCTCCCGATTTCTCACCCTACCTACGTCATTGGCGGCCTCACGCCCTCCCCAACGCTACCGACCACCTCCAAGCCCTCCCTGACCCTACCGGCAACCTCCTCTCCCTCCCCGACCCTACCAACCTCCTCACCCTCCCCGACACCACCAGCTGAGGTATGGCCCCCCCCTCTCTAGCCTTAGATGTGAATAATTTGCTATATGTAGAAATGTAGATTGTGTTACTGTGTTAAAATGTATTTTTATGTTATTTTGTTAAAATGTATTATTGTGTTAAAATTGTATTACTGTGTTAAAATATAGATTGCAATATATATGTGGATTACAATACGTGTTTGCTTTATAATTGTGTCAAAATTAGATATGCCTCCATTTTAATTATATCTATATATGCATGAGGATGTAGATTGCAATATGTACATTGTAATATGTGTTGCTTGAAAATTTGATATGCCTGCATTTAATTATGTCTATATATGCACGAGGGATGTAGATTGCAATATGTACATTTTAATATGTGTTGCTTCAAAATTAGATATGCCTCCATTTTAATTATGTCTATATATGCACGAGGGATGTTGATTGCAATATGCGTATGTAGATTACAATATGTACATTTTAGTATGTGTTACTTCAAAATTAGTTATGCCTCCCTTTTCTAATTGTGATCGATACATTTACTTAGAAATGGTTGCTTTACTATGGTAATGTTTCTTCTATTACATTATGAATTCGACTATCCTTTTCAAATTTGTCTATATATGCCTCTATTTTTATTTTTGTAAGTTTGGTTTTCTAAAGATGTCGAATGCATAATCCTCTTTGAATTCCACATCTTCTTTGCCATACCCATCTTCGTTGAACCCTTCTTCATCGAACGATCAATCTGCCAGTTGTAAACAAATTCGTAAGCCTAGAACAATGTCTAAGAAGCCTACTCAATGAAAAGTTATCACCGAGGTGTCTACGAAGTCTAGGGCCCTGAAAAAACCCAACAATGTACCTTCAAGATTCTAATTATTCTACGGGATACTGGCACGGGAGAAGGTTGGCATCACTTTAGATAGCTGGATGGAAGTGAGAAATGCATAGCAAGATGTACAGATGCAGGATTACTCCAATGGTTCGAGATCCCCGAAGAGCATGCTGACTGTGTGCGACGATGTGCATTGCACACTATTTCCAAGGCATGGAGGAGGTGCAAGAGCGAACTCACAAATTTTTTTATGAAGAAGGGTCGTAGTCCGTTTAACACGTTAGTTTTAGAGAATTCATATTATGAAGTGTATTCAATGTAAATGTGTACAACTCAATACATACCAGAAAGTCGAAGAAGTGGGTTAGCTTTTAGAGCCAGCCCTTGACTCTTTTCCCATTGCAAGCAAGAAAGACTTGGTAGCATCTTAATCGTGATACAAAAGTTTTCAATAGACCAATGACCTAATACAATAGAGTTATATGAGGAAATTTATTTACCTGTCATGTAACCTATCGACCGTTGAAGCTAGTTTTCTTATTCAAATAAGAATCCAAGAATAGAATTGACGTCTTTTAGTATAATAACAATAAGAATCCAGTGGAAATGACATGGTCATTAATCCCAAGTTAGTTGATGTTGCACCAAAGGTACAAACTGAACAAGTAACACTTACACTTTATTAAAAGGATGAAAGATGAATTATTAATTTTGGTTGGCCTCCTCAACAACCCTTTCACATTCATCCATGGATTGTTCACATTCATCCATGGATTGCTCAGAGCCAAGGTTTGGGTCTATGAATCCTATCAGTTCTTTTGCTTCTCTCGCTGGAACAAGAGAGAACCTACATATATGCGAGCAAAGAGTTTTATATGAATGAAATGTATAGGAATTGTACTAATATACATGAACCGTGATTGTAAGCATTTACATTATGAAGCATATCAAAAGTCCCATGTCCAAGGCGCTTAGTTTCTAGAGAAGGAACAAGTCATCAAAAGTGACCAGGAATTGTCGAAGCCCGCATCGTCAGCATCGTGGAGGATGTGCTCATATTTGAACTTGATTGAGATAGATGAGGTCTGTTGGGACTTCAGTTTCTTATAATTATACATGCAATACTTTTGCAATTGTGCACAAGGCCACTCAAGCTCGGAGGCGATATCCTTTCTTGAATGCCTAGTGAATCAGAGCCTCCGGGAGTCTCCCTCCACAGTCATATATTTCTTGTATTTGTTCAATGGTGATCTCCTTGCTACCAGCCATCACCATCACTTGCTTTCCCGCGCCATGCTCTCTACCGGTGCCACCTTAGGCTGTTTCTTGCCCTTGGTCTTGGCCTTGGGCTTGACCCTGGCACTAATATTTTGCGATGTTTGTGGAGGTAGCTCTTGCGCTTGAGGTGAACAGGCTGGCATTACCAATGGGGAGTGCATCAAAGGGACCTGCCTTTGATAGTGGCACCAAAACTGTCATAGTTTATTGCGAGTAGTCAAGGAAGACGTCCCTCTTGGGCCACTAGATAAATTTCCCCTTAGAATCATCTAGAGTTTTGATTTCGTCATTTGGGGGAATCGGAAGCTTGACTCCCTTGAAAGTGTCATGGACCTTGATGTTCACCCTAGCATACTTAGGGGCTTGGGGAACATTGTGTACCATCTGCTCTCCTGATGTTTGATACACTAGCCCCAGTAGCCTCCATAGGCTCATCCAAGCCCAAGGTCCTTACTTTAATCTTCCATTTTGTGGAAACCTATATAACTATGAAAATTTTAGCCAAGGGGTCTAAAGCGTATATGTGTGGAGCAATGCAAAGATATATCAATTTTACCTTGATCTCATCACACGGAAACGTGGCATCCGTGTCTTCACCAATAGCATGGTTGTTGATCAATGGGCAGCTACCATGAAAGTTATCAGGTCTTACATCAATGTGTTCTTCTCGCAATTCTCGAATCTCCTCTCTTAGCTCCATTCTCACATTCTGTAACTCACCTCTCATCTCCTCTTTTATCTCTTCTTTAAGAGCTTCATGTTGTTTTTTTCTTTGAGCACTTTCCTGGCTTTCTTGCCTTCACGCTTTGCCTCCAAAGCTAGGCTGAGTCCCTCTTTCTAGGGACCGAGGGCCCTTTTACCCCGCGTGCGACCCGAGTGCTCCAGGTTTCCATCTCCCGAGAAGGTGCTGGCTTGAGATGCAGCATCAAGTTTGAGCTACAAAAGTTGGAATTGTTATTTCAATTGATATGAGGCTAATGGTATGCTCTAATTAAGAATTAGGTTCTTCCATATCTCACCAAGCATCTGTAATCCTCCTCATCAGCGGGGTTGTCAAATTTGGGCTCACCCATAGCCGAGATGGATGTAGGTGCCCTTGCTCTAGCCCAAGCTTTGGTCCTCCCATCATTTATGTTGGAAAATTTAGTGAGAGCATTCTCCTAGGATGCCTCCTCATCCTCCATCTCCCATTTCTTGGACATACCCACGTACTCTACAATCCCCATATGGTGGGGGTGCTTGTTTCTATTTGAGAGCATCATGTGTTGACTCTTTTGCCAGAATTCATTCGAAGTCTTCTTCCCCACAAATTAGTGCCAAGCCTCGGGAGTAATCATATGCCACTTTTCAAATGGGCTCAATCTCGATGTGTTTTGGCTATTCTTATGGCCTATAGATAATTTATATTGGCAAGTGCTCAGAAAAGCAATTCTAGCATTTCACCTCGGAAATATTCCAAGGTTTATCGAATCCACGGGAAGCAAATGGTTTGAGTAGAGATACAAGATTATCAATGCACCTAAATATTTATCCAACTTTCTTTCACTATGATGGGAGGATTTGATAGGTCGGCTGACCCCTCCATGTGATAACTCCTGCATCAGGGCCGACTGACCTAGGTTAAGTTGGTGCGCCGACCGACCTAGTCCGGAGCCTAGGGTCGGCCAGTCCTTGATCAACGATGGACATCAGTCCCCAAATGGCACGAAGGATTGCGACACTAGCAGATCTTCCTCGGGGCATCTTGGCACACACGAAGTCCCCCACATGACCAAGTGAGTCCCCTAGGCAAATTTGGTGGGCTGAATGACCCAGTGTTCTGGCCCAGCTGGCCCTCTTTCCTAGCCTAGCTTGGCTCGAAGGGTAGGGCCGGCCGTCTTACCCAGAAGGGTGATTGATGCTCCTCCGCCCCCATTTTTGGCGATGAGTTGATGAAGCCTCGTGGATGGCACTCAGTGGTGATTGATGGGTTCAAAAAAAGGTCCTTGGGACGATGATTATCTTTTTTATCATATAGTTGGTGTTTCGGGAGAAATTTTGTATTTCCGGCAGAACAAGTTAACGCACCAAAACTTGTGGAAATAGATTAGTATAGACACTAATTTTATAAAAAGACCACAATAAGTTGCCTTTTACGAGGATCTCAGGGGTTAAATATCAGAAATATCATGCATCAACAATATCCACATATTCCATCGTGCCTTGCACGCTGCCATGAGCATGGCGCCTTGCTGTGTCTCATCCATAAGCATGTCGCTTCCTGAGCTCAACAGCACTTCGCTAAGACATGCGGCCGTACTTCGCCTGGGTACACGTCACCTCGTTGCTCGGAAGCACCTCGCGGGGGTATATCGTTGGGTCCTTGCAAAAAGATAACTGTGGTTAGTTTCTTATTGGGGAACTAGGGGTACCTTGGCCCGACCGTCTCGGTCGACTCCTCCAACAATAGCCCCTCGTTGTCATAGGTGGTGATTGCGACATGGCCTTAGACAACGTTTTCTTCCTGCAAAAAGACGAGGTGGATGCCCGTCGATCTAGGACGAGGTGCCCCTTCTTGTTATAACTGATCCCTCCTTTTCCGGCCTTGTCTTCATCTCTCTCACCCTTTACTACCCTTAACACGTGTCATAATAGTCGCTGTTATGCCTATAACCTGAACCATCACTTCTGCGATCGCCACGCTGCCACCGTTATACCTCCTAGAAACCCGGGTCAGCTCCCGAGGCATATATATACCACCAGGGTCCCCCCCATTTCTTCCCCGGCCTTCTCAACTCCACCACTCCTCCATTCCCCTGCTCTCCTGACCTCTCAGCGCTCCACCCTATTTGCCCTCTCGTGACTCTCTTCGAGCTCCAGCAAAATTCAGCCCACCCGGTGGGTAGCGCTAAAGCGCCTCCTAGACGACATTGCCCTTTGGGACAAAACTGTGCCAAGCATGTCATCTAGTAGACACTTATTGCCCTGAAGCAGAAGGGGAAGAAGCCGAAGAGCACCCTAATCTACTTGCGCTAGCTCGGGAAGTCCAGCGCAATTGAAGCCACGTTGCTCGCCCTGCAAGGTGCCGGGTGTTTCCCGCTGGACAGCAAGGAACATGGCCCGGTGCTCCCCTAGCTGGAGGCCTGCAAGGCACCCCGCCCGAAGGGCACATCCTGGTGTTTGCTGTGTAGTTCGAGGCAGGGCTCACCTTTTTGGTGGCTCCCATCGTCTAAGCGATCCTAGACCACTTTGGCTTCAAGATTTCAGATCTCAACCCCACCACAATCGTCCGGATGGCAATTTACGAGTGGGCGATCCGGACGATGTAGCTAAAGAGCACGACCACTTGCTTCACTTATTTCCACGAGCCGGTGATGATGTCGGTGCTACTACACGGTGGGGGCGTCGTCACTGTACGGGCCAGTTAGCTTCTGGGTGAATCACCACGCCGAACTCTCCTACCCCGCCCATGGCTCTGAAGAACAAGTGGAAGGATTGGCACAACGAATGGTTTGACTACCGCGTCGGCAAGGAGGTTCCCGGGTACACAAGCCACCAGCTCATCATGTCAAATAGCGACATGGTCAGGCGCGATGCACTCGGGCAGATGAGTTGCCAACTTTCCTCCCGTGACTTGGTCGAGGAGTACCTACTACTACGCATTCACCCCCCAGCGACGGGTTGGAACCCAAAGATCTACCCCCTGTCTGAGGGCAAACCATATGGGGCCGTGCGACTTCTATGGCTAGAAGCCGACAAAAGGTAAGTCATCCTCCCCTTCCTCATTTTTTGGTTGTCGATTTAAGAGTTCCTGAGGTCCTCGCTATTTATACAGGGTACGACTTGCCTCGCGCGGAGCAAGACACTTTGGCTATACTGGGGAAGTACTCCATACAGGAGGCTTGCTTCGTGGCGAAGCTTACCAACGGGTGCCGGAATCGTGCCTGCGAGGTCTTCAAGTGGGAGACGCCTCCTCGCTTGAACCTATGGGCTGCCCAGGAGAGAATGCGTGCTGCATCCCCTCCGAAGAAAGGGAAGGGGAAGAAATGTGTAGTCGTGGAGGCACCCGACGACTCCGACAACGAAGAGAGTGAATAGCTGAAGTCCTCAGCACGAGGTGATGATACCGAGGGCACCAATTATGACATCGCTGAGTCGGGCGATGAAATTTTGGGGACTCGTCCTGCTGCCTGTAAAGGGCGCGGCAAGACCCAGGAGGAGTCAGTTGAGACAACGTCGTCCCCTCTCGGGCCTGGAATTGGGAAGGCACAAAGGAGCAGAAGTGGATGACGATTGATCAGCCTTGGCGTTCATCTTGGAGCTGTGCGACCTGGCTGTGTCACAGCTAGGTGCATCAGCCATGCTGATGGCAATTCCAGCAACCTGACCTTCATCTTCAGACTCTTCCTCTGAACCTGAATCATCTGACACCCCAAACTTATCCAACATAAGCTCTAGTAGTGGCTTTGTTCTTGGAATAAGTTGGATGCTTGTTGTTGAAGGTCTTCTTCTTTCCATGAAAATCCTTTTTCTTCTTGTATTGATTGTTGCCCTTCTTCTTGTTTGGACAATCAGCAGCAAAGTGGCCTTCCTTGCCACACTCGAAGCACTTGTTGTCTTTGGAGAGTCTTTTTCCTTTGAATCTGTCACTTGAGCCAAACTGCTTCTTCTTCTTGTAGAACTTTCTGAAATTTCTTGTGAGGAGGATAAGTTCACTCTCTTCTCCACTGGTCATCTCCTCATTAAGTTCTTCACTGCTGTCACTCTCAAGTTGTGAAGTTGAAGCAGTGGTCTTCAAAGCAATATTCTTCTTGAGAGAGGGTGATGGGCTGTGCTTGCCTTCTTGCTTGATTTCTATCTCATGTGTTAGAATCCTTCCTAACACTTCTGTGGGCTTCATCTGATCGAACCCATCTTTCTCTTTTAGCATCAGAACAAGAGTTCTGTAGGGTCTTAGGAAGCACTGACAGAAATTTCTTGATCACATCTTCATCATCTACCCGGTTGGAGCCTAGAGCCTTCAACTGGTTGGTAATGATGGTGAGTCTTGAAAACAGGGAGTTGATGTCCTCACCATGCTCATACTCAAACCTTTCTAGCATTGATTCCAGTAGACATCTCTTGGATTTCTTTAGAGTATTGCTGCCCTCGTAGATCTGCTCCAGGATATCCCAGATATCCTTGGCAGAGTCAATGGTACTGACTCTGTTGAAGTCATGCTCCTGTAGACCCATGAATATAGCTGTGGCATCTCTAGCATTGTTCTGAATGTTTCTCTTGTCATTTGTACTGGGTATGATGATGTCTTCCAACCTGTAGCCTGTACTCACAATTTCCCACACATCTGGATCAATGGCGATAAGATGCATTTGCATCTTTCTTTTCCAGAAGGCATAGTTAGTTCAATTAAAAATAGGTATTTTACCCTCATAGCCTGACATCTTTTAAGCTCTAGTTGTTAGGCCAAATCAAAGAGTAACCTGCTCTGATACCATTGAAAGGACCGAAGGTGCCAACTAGAGGGGGGTGAATAGGAGGCTAACTAAATTCGCTTCTCTTGGCTTAGTTTATCAATTTAAGTCTTAGCAGAATATAAGTTATGGCTAGCAGTGTGACAGATGATCAACTCAGGCAATATGCTATGTAAATTAACACGCGGCTGTCACACAGGTATGTAACACAGGTGAGCTAACAGCCTTAAGTAAATAAGTAAGACAGATAACTGTGTAACAGGTAGCTGGCATAGATAAGAGATAAGAGATACTACAACTGAGGCACAGCTAAGCTAACACAGGTATAAAGTGATCTATCACAGATAAACAATGTATATCAGAGAACACACAAGCATGCAGTTCTAATGAGTAGATAAAAGCATTGTAAGAAGTATTCAGAGAGACAAGGTGGTTTTTCACCGAAGTTCCCTACTCTTTTCAGAGAGGTACGTCTCCATTGGAGAGGCTACTCCGAAGAGATCACCAGCACTGAATCGTGTTTGTTCTCCGAGTACCTGAGTGATTAGACCTCTTGCTTTGCTTGTGGAAGTCCTTTAGCTTTGCAGCAGGTAGACTTCACATCACCTTCACAAACTACTGGTTCAGCCCACACAAGCTTGGGTGATACCAGTAACTCCTACGCCCGTCTAGGAGTAGACACTCCAAGAGTAATAGATTCAGCAGCAACAACTCTTGGAGGAACCAGTGCTCTTTGCTCAAAGCTCTAACTCTCTTGAACTAACTCTTAGGAAGTTTGGCTTTTGTTCAGGAGGTGAGAGGCTTGCAATGATCGAATGTGATTCACTGGGTTGAGCAAGGTTGAGGTCGAAGACCTCCCCTAGTCCCCTATTTATAGGGTTCACAGGTACCTGACCATTACATTCATGCCACGTAGGATTAAGTGGGTCACCGGTGACAGATACTGGTGATACAGCCAATCACAACGCACAACGGTAACCGGCTCAGGCAGATCGACACCTGTGTCACCAGAGGCACACACAGGTGAACCCTTAACTGATGTAGCCTAACTACTCAGCCCGATCTTGGCACATTACATGCCCTCAGCGCACAACTAACTCTGATCCCTAATAAGGAGAGAACCTCCAACAGTCTTCTGACTCGGCAGACAAACTATTGCAGTGCAGGTCCCTTAGCATTTACAAGCTCTCCCCTGATACAAAGATGTACCTGAGTTATAGAGCGGTAGTTCACCTGTGACACAGCTGTGTCACACAGATGACTTTGGCTCTAGGGTTTTAGACAGCTAGCACTGCAGAGTACTAGCGCAAACCAGTTTCACAGATGTGCAAAACTGTTGTTACATGGCTACTGACCTCGAAACATCAGTGTCACTATCAAACACTCTGAGCATTGAGCAAAAGGAACTTCCAAATATCATTGCTACTTCATCCCTCTTGATAGTACAAGTGTTTCCTAAGGACTCAAGAAAACTCGCAAACTTAGGTTTTACCTTCCACCAACTATAGTCACGGCCCTTGACGCATCAAGCCACCATCACCTTGCTTGCAACTCCTTGCACAGCACCGGCTTCTTCACAGCTGTGGCATAGCTGCCTAACACAGCTATCTCCTTGTCTTGGAAACTACCTTTGTACTTTTGGGTGGTCATCCTTTCCTGGATGACTCTTCTTCCTGGAACCTATTCATCCTGCTTACACTCATTGTAAACATTAGATTCTAGTTTGAGTTGCCATTAACCATCAAAACCAATTGGGGGCCTAGATGCTCTTTCAGTAGGATCTATTGGTTTGATATAATCTTTAGCCATGTGGTCTAAACACTCCAAAACCTCATTAAATTTTGTACTAATTGTAGATGCACAATGTTCAAATCGGTCTGCATCATTACTGTTAGACTAAGGTGATCCACATGTTCATAAAAGGAGAGCTAATGCTTCTTTAGAGCAAATGCTATGACTTGACTTGAGCTGATAATTATTCACTAATGTGTCATGTAACATGAAAAACACTAACCTTCTCATCCTGAACATGTCGTAGAACTCTTTTGGATCCTTCAACTTCTCTTCAACCCACTGAATCCCTATCATAAAAGGTATCTTAATAGGCGCATAGGGAGCTTTCTGACCTTCTTCATGTACGATACAAGAAAAAAGAGGCAATAATAGATCTGACTCTTCTTTTGAATTCTCAGACAATACATCATTAACACTTGACTCACTAGAACTTGAACAAAACATCTGTCATTGTACACACAAAGAGTCACACATGACACCAACAAATAAATAATATAGGTTCATGACATTACGATCTCACATAGGTTCAACACAAATCATCGCTAGGTTCATAACATTACAAGTTGGCTAGACAGTACAAATAATAAGGTTCGTGGGATAGGCTCATAATATAAAGTTCAATTGACACCGCACAAGAAGATCGAAACGTGATATCTAACGCTTCTTCTCCTCCCATATTCTCTTGAGCCATCCAAGCCTAACACGAGGTGTCTCCAAAGTGGTAAACACATCACGACATTCCTTCTTCATAAATAGTTGTATTGCATCTCTCCCATGCTCAGCTCCATCCTAAACCACTCAGGTTAACATCTCTCTAATCTCCTGCCTCACAGGATCAACAGTCACTTGAGATGTTCCAGAATGTTTGCTCTCTATTTGGTCTAAAATACGGTCAAGCCTAGTAGTACTGTCACTTATCATCTTTGATGGCGTAGGATTAGGTGAATAAGGTTTGGCTCTCTTCTTTCCACCCTTCTTTCGCATAGGTGTGCCATCACACCAACCTCTACCTCTTCAAATTCTCCACTAGAATGATCATCCTCAAGGTTAACATGAAAGGGTCCTCCCGGCACCCTCGCATGCTCATTTGTAACACTATAAGCATCAAAAATTATTATCATTTTGTCCTCACTATCAAGTGGAGCAATCAGAAACTTGGCGCTACTGGACATTTCTGTATAAATTTATCACAAAAATCGAAGAACTAAGGAAAATAATATGAAAGTGAGCATACCTGAATCTCTAAGACCCACTAATCATCGCTAGCTTCAATGGTGTTACTCACAGGATCCCTTCCTAGGCCAGATGCATGCTGGTTTAGTGACTTCCAAATATTGTAGTCCTTTTTTAGCATCTCCCATCTATTTTTGAATTATTTGCGTTCATAATTTCTCTTTATCCGCTCATTGAACTCGATGATCAAATTGTTGTAACCAACATTTTTTAAACATTGGTTAGGTCAATTATTGGCTCGCACTTCCTCCACACATATGTCAAGAAAAACCCTATGAGCGACGGCATCCGAAGTAACTTTCCTAGATTTCCCTTTATCCATCTATGTACATGCATAAATATAATAGTTCATTGTTAAATCTTTGCACATTATCATAAAATCCATTCACATTTGTCGATACAGTACTCATTACTTAATTATTGGATGAAATACACTTAAGACAAGATATTACGGAGGAAGATTGCTCTACAATTGACATGAATTTGCAGAAAACAGCAAATGTAAAATCATTGCAATACGTTGTAAAATCGCTGACTCTAGCTAAAATAAGTTTTCATAATCAAATTCATACACATTCATACACCATTCATACATAATCATACACATTTCATACATTGCATCAAATATTTTAACCATCATCAGTACGTACAGAGCTCACAAAATACATTTTTTTACCTTTACCTGCACCTCACGGTTGAACAGAGGAGGGAGGGAGCCGGGGTGAGCCGGACAGGGAGGAGGCGGTGGACAGCGGCAGGGGGCGGAGCCGGACGATAGAGGTGGGGGGCAGAGGCGAGCGAAGCAGAGGCAGGGGCGGAGCCAGCTGGATCTGGAAGAGCACGGGGCAGCTGGCGAGGAGACCGCGGGGAGGAGGAGGGCACAGGGTGGCTGGCGGTGCAGGCTCGCGATAGAGAGAGGAGAGGAAGGCAAGGAGCTAGGGGCGGGTGCTCAGGATGGGGTCAGGAGAGGTCAGGGCAGGCGTGTGGCAGTCCTCGTTAATTTGTTCCCCAAGTTGAAGGGAAATTTCATATTGCTTAGCGCAAGGAGGTCGGGAAGCAACTAAAGACCAGCTTTTCGCTACCAACGGGAAAAAGAAGAGCTTCTTGGTACTGGTTATGCCTTCTTTTTAGCTTCTAGCTTCCTACAGCCATAAGCTCCCACATAAGCTCAAAAGAAGAGCCCCTAAGTCTCCTGCCGGTTCACGAGGTACTCGCCCTATCATTGCCACATCATGTAAGCATCAGTCAACCTTCCAAAGGTTGGGAGCTGGACACGACTGCGATGCCATCCTTTATAAGGTTTCGGACGACGAAGTCTTGGTGAGTTTGACGGGAGCTAGTGATATTCTATTTCTTCTTGCCATCGCTGCAAATGTAGCTTGGTGCACTCAGGAATAGCCAAGTAGCTCATGCCTTTGTCAGAGTTTCATGCCTTGACAGAGCGCATCACCGCTTTGTCCCTTCACGATTTGCACGTCACTGCTTGTTTTTCTTTTCCTAGACGAGGACCACATCGGTCTTTGTAATAATGTGTTGGTGTTATCCTAGATATGGTATGACATACTATAATGATACAGCACTATGTCGTCACTACATCGTCCTCCTCCAAAAAAAGCAGCGACCGAGTTGTTAGATCGGTCACTCGCTGATTGTTTAATAAACATTGAAATTGTATGATCAGTTTGAGACTTCAAGGATTTAGCATATGACTAGTGCCAGCTCGCCCTCGCTGTTCTCTAGCTCCTTTAGGCCTAGGAGTTGTCCTTCACATGACTTATTGTTTGGTGATTTGCTTAGGATAACATCAGTGTCATTGTGAGCAGAGACGATGTCATTCTCTTTGGAAAAGTTGATGGTAATTTTTTTCCACAAGGTGGAGTGGAATTTGCTGTGGTGTAGATACTTCATTTGTCGAAGACGTCATCATAGGTACGGGCTGAACACGATGTGGAGATTACTCTCAGGGGCGCTGCTTTGTGCTTTGTCGCCACCTAAGGCGGCATGCGGGCTCACATCACTCTTAGGGGCCCGACTTAACGCTTCGTCGCCACCTAAGGCGGGATCAGAGCTCACGTCACCACCGGGAGCAGGTCAAATGTGGCACGGAGATTGCTCTTAGGGGGGTGGCTTTGCACTTCATCGCCACCTAAGGCGGGGTTAGGGCTCACGTCCCCACTGGGAGCGGGTCGAACGCGGCGTGGACATCACTCTTAGGGGCACGGCTTTGTGCTTCGTCACCACCTAAGGTGGGATGTGGGATCACATCACCGCTAGGAGCGGGGTCGAATGCAACATGGACATTGCTCTTAGGGGTGCAGCTTTGCCCTTCGTCGCCACCTAAGGCGGGATGCGGGCTCACGTCACCGCTGGGAGCAGGTCAAACGCGTTGTGGACATCGCTCTTAGGGGTGCGGCTTTGCGCTTCGTCACCACTTAAGCCGGGGTTAGGGCTCACGTCGCTGCTGGGAGTGGGTCGAACGTGGCGTGGACATCGCTCTTAGGGGCATGGCTTTGCGCTGTGTCACCACCTAAAGCGGGGTTAGGGCTCACGTCGCCGCCGAGAGCGGGTTGAACACGGCGTGGACATCGCTCTTAGGGGCACGGCTTTGCACTTCATCGCCACCTAAGGTGGGGTTAGGGCTCACGTCATGGATGGGAGAGGGTCAAACGCGGTGTGGACATCACTCTTAGGGGCACGGCTTTTGCGCTTTGTCACCACCTAAGGTGGGGTTAAGGCTCACATCGCTGCCGGGAGCAGGTCAAATGTGGCGTGTACGTCATTCCTTCAGATGAAGCTTTTCATACTCTACATTCATGTCAAAATAAACACATGTTTTTTTTAAGTTAAACACAGTAGTCATTACAAGGACAAGAGTCCCGGCGAGCTGGTGCAATAGCTATTTGGAATATAACAGCTATTTGGATGGTTATCAACAACCTGCAGTATGACGTGAAGTTTTGCTTTACGCGTGCATCTCATACTTTTACCCCCTTCAATCCAAAGAAGTTTCAAATCATCCACCAATGGTGAAAAGTACACATCAATGTCATTACTAGGTTGTTTCGGCCCTTGGGTAAGTACTGCCATCATGATGTACTTCTACTTCATAGACAAGTAAGGAGAAATGTTGTACATATAGATATTCATGGGCCAATTGCTATGACTGCTCATGTTGCTGAACGGGTTCATTCCATCAATGCTCAGTGCAAACCTTACATTCCTTGGCTCATCAACAAACATAGAATACATCCTATCAATATTTCTTCACTGTAAAGAATCTACAAGGTGTCTCAATATTCCATCATCATTACGCTCCTATGTGTGCCAATGCATCAGCTTGACTTCCTTTGGGTTTGCATATAAGCGCTTCAAATGAGGAATTATAATAAGGTACCACACAACCTTAATAGGAGTTTTCTACTTCACCTCTATGTCATCCTCGCCATCATCACCATCAATCTTATGCTTCTGTTGAGAAGCTTTGCACACCGGACATGCATAGAAGTTCACATACTCATTAAGATATATGATACAGTTATTCAGACATGCATGTATTTTTACTACTTCCATTTCCAAGGGGCAAGGACTTTCTTAGCTTTGTAGGTAGTTTTCGGCATCTGGTTTTCCCGTTGGAAGCATGTACTCTAAGAGAGTTAATAGCAATGTGAAACTCTTATCAGACGAACAAATGTTTGTCTTCTATTTCAGCAATTCTAGCACACTGGACAACATTGTGTACTTGGTCTTACAAACCCGGGAATAGAGGTTTCTCCAAGTCTTCCAACAAGCCATCTTGAATTCTCACGGTTTTCTTCAACATCGCGCAACATCTTGATGCGACATGTCATCTTGCAACGCATCCTCTTGTGACACGCATACATCATTAGGCGTCTGGTCCAGAGTAGTGCTATTGATAGCATTGTGCATGTTGTTGGCTTCATCGATATTTGCATGACCTTCCTTTATAATCTTCTCTTCACTGTGATGTGTCCAACATATATATACCCCTTCATGAATTCTCTATTGATCGTGTGTTTGCATCTGTGTAGGGTTTGTGAAGCTCCTCTGATTTCTAGAATCAAACCATGGACAATACATCCACTTGTCCTCTTTATTCAACCTATCATGTTTGGCTACTTGTAAAAATGCATATGCACCATTGATGTACTGTTCGCTCCCATGGTTCTCGACATACGTCCACCGTTGGTCCATCTACAACATGCACGCATATAATAATTAAATCTTATGTTCATCAATACAATAAGAAAATATTAACAACATTATATGCATATTAATTAATACGCAAATATTTTATTATCCTAAAGCAAATGTAGAGTGCAAGAAATTTTTCGTAAAAATTCTGAAAATTGGCAGCATACCAACCAAGCAATAACATGTGTCCAAACAAATAGATATGAAAATGACACTTCATTGAAGGCTGGTTGTTAGATTGCATTAATAATTCTGGAAAAAATATTATTTTCGGTTTTACAAAACAAACCGGCTGAGAAAAAAATCCCTCAGTCGGTTGATATTTTCAACCGACAAAATATTCCCTCCATCGCTCCATATTCTAGAACTGACTGTTAAAAGGTCTTTATTCCAGTCAGTCATCTTTTTGAACAAACTGAGTTATTGCCTCAGTCGGTTCAAAATGTGAACCGGCTGACGTTATATATTTTCCCAGCCGGTTATTTCTTTGCAATTGGGTCTATTAGAAAAACCAGCTTAGGTTGACATTATCACTGGCAGTTTACAGAAAACCAACTGAGAGAAGGGCCCAAAAGAAAGCCCTTACTGTAGTTGTGAAATTTGGTCTTGGGGTGTTATCGCGGCGTCCATGTCTTACTATTTTCGTTGAACTTTGGGGTAAAGCACAAAGCCTCACGGTTGAAGTTCTCCTTTCAATAGCTCAGAATTTCCTTTGAAAGCTTTACTACCTTTGTAGCGTTCCTTGTTGGAGTTGGGGGCCTTCGACCTAGCATTATCACTCAAAAGTGTTGCCTCACATGATATGGCGTTAGAAGCACTAGCAACAAGAAGGACAAGAAGATGGCTTGTTGGAGGCATACGAGCTCTTCCTTGTCTTGGATTGCCATTTCATGAGCGATTCTTCCAAGCAAGTTGGTGGGAGTTAACTTCTTGAAGTCGTCCCTCTCATGGATGAGCATCACCAAGTATTCGCACTTGGATGAGAGGGCTCGTAGAATCTTCTTGACGATGAAGTGGTCGTTGATGTCGGGACACCCGAGGGACTTGAATTCATTCACAATATGATTGAGGCGAGTGAACATTCCATTCACACCATCATTCTCCATCATGGTGAATGTAACATCCCGATTTTCAAAGCTTTTCAAAATCTTTTATTTAAAAATCAGAGCCAGAAAATTTTGTTATTTATTCTCTAATTAATTAAAGCTAATTGAAATTTCACAAATTGGACCGGAGTTAATTTGAGTTAATGCAACTTGAGTTTGAGTTGTTTTCAAACTTGGAATATGTCTCCAGAGTTTTTCTCAGAATTTTCGGAGTTCATTTGATATTCAATCTCGCTCTACTGTTCTTTGTTTTATTTTGGTTTTCTCCCTTTCTTTCCTCCTTTCCTTTATGGCCGCCATCCTGGCTCATCCCCACCTGGCATCCCGCCGTCTCATTCCTCCCTTGAGCAGCCACCCCGGCGAGTGCTGCGTAGCGCAGCATGCGTCGCCACCTCTTTTCCAATAGGGTTTGACCTAAATCTCTTTCCCATAACCTTCCTATAAATACTCCATACCCCTCCCACCTTTTCTCCACTCCCCCCACACTTTTTTCCCACGAAACCCTAGCCCCCAAACCCCCCCAAACAGCCGCCACCCCCCTCTTTGCCTCCGTGCAGTTTGTAAACAGCACATATCGCCTCCGTGTTTTTTCCAATTCCCATCGCCTCGAACATCTTTTCACAAATCCCTTCAGTGAGATTGTTCTTAACCTTTCTCTCTACCTCTCTGAAAAATTTGGTGAAGATCCAATGGTGCAATCATTGGAAAATCTCCAAATACTAACATGCTGTTTGCACCCAGATTTTCTGCACGTGCATCTAGATTGGAACAACGTCCTCGTCAGCTCGGACCTCCTTTTCAAGATCCATTTGGTGGGATCATGGATAATGTTGTCAAGATCATCTCCACAAACTTTGAAGGCAATCTAATGGTCCAATCTCCAGGAAATTAAGTTTCTTTGTGCTGCTGTTCATGTCCAGATTTGATTATAGAAACAGTAGCTCGGCATTATCACCTCCTTTGCAGTTGATCCGGTGAGTCTATCATCAATCCCTTCAGTCAAGTTATTCCTTAGGTATCTATGAACACCTCTGTAAATTTTCTCCTTGATCCATGTAGCCGTTTGGCGGGAATTGATCCATCTCCGACGTGCTGTCCGCGGATGTCCAGATTCGATCTGTAGACCACCTAATTTGTCTGATCTTTCCCTGTTGACTCGGTAAGAATTATCCAAAACCCTTTGGTAGGATTGTGCCTCTATATTTTTAGTTTCTAACCCAATTGGCGGATCGTGATTTCGTTGAGCGAGCATCGTGCAACAACCAAAACCGTCCGATCTGTCCAAAACCAATCTATAATCCGTTCCAACCATTTTGTGTTGCGAACGTCGCCACCACCCATATAGTTAATCTTGTATCATCTTGTGGCACATTATGCTATTTTTTTCCACCATTAATCTCTATCCAAAATCGCCCGCCTCACCTTATGTTCATCTATAATGTTTTTTATCATTGTTTGATCACCAAATTAAATTGCATATTATGTTAGACTATAGTTTCATATATTCGTATGCTTAGTTCTTATATAGTCCTTGCTTCTATTTATGTAATGTTCATGCTTAGAATTCATCATGTGATAAATCATGTTAGTTCAATCCATAAGGTGGTGTATACTCACACATACATGGTTAACCTTTAGGTATCGATTATAATATATGCATATATGTTGCCAATAATCTTTCTTTACTAAAATGTTGTTATTGTTATGTGTAGTACGTTTTAGGTTGATTGCTGCATTGTATACACACAATAGCATGGGTAGAGTTAATGTTATATCATAAATTGCATATTATGTATGATGCATGTGATGTAGATGCTAGTTGTTATTTGGTCATATAGTTTAATCACCGTTTGCATTATTAGTGATGGTTATTAGATTGTGACTGCACGATTATATGTTTGGTGCTATGCTATGCCTTGCCTAATCTCGATTTCATGTCTAGTCTCTCTAGCTTGTTACATGATGTCCAGTTGTATGTTACATGGTAGTTCATATAGATTGTCATGTCGTCTATTATCATTTCTTGCCGACTAGCATGTCAGTACCTTGCTTGTTTACTAGTACGATGGGTCATATTTGTTTTACTAGTATGTCGGGTTTCCATGTTTAATCATATGGTTGTGCTATTGTTGTCATCGACCATATATTGTCCCAGTCGCATATCTATCCCTATCTCGTATGTGGATTAACTTTAGTCCTTTTACATGCAAATTCTATCCTCCATAAATCTATCCTTTTTTCAGAATGATCTGATCCGGAAGACCATCTTTCGAGTACATGTACTATATCTGGTTGAGATATATAATCTCACACCTTCCTAGTTGTCTTTCGACAATCCTATCCCTTCACCTTTGTCCTTTGACACCTATCCAACCCTGCTAGTCCTATTCTTCTGGTATTTCCATTTGATATTTAATTTGGATTTATATTTATTTGCCTTGCACTTTATTGCTGTTGCGACGAATAGGAAGTAGCGAAGTTGGGTAAGGTCACGTTCTTGCAGAAGAAGACCAACTCGTCAACGAAGGCATGCCCCTTTTCTTGATCATGTTGATCCTATATTTTCAAAGTCATTATATTTTATTCTTTATAAACATGCATGCTGTTTTAATCTAGTAGCTAGCGTGTCGATTGACACACCTTTACCTTTCCGCTTGTCGCCATGTTTACTTGATACTCTGAGTAGATTAGTAGGTTTTTATTCTGAATAGAGTAGAGAATGCTTAGCCATGCTTAAAATATATCCTTAGGTTTTTTTGAATTGCCTCTACAGAGGAATGAATTTTGGATCGATGATCCTTGTTGGAACCTGTTGAGCTCGCTGAGTTAGGGCTGGATGTTCGATGTTTCCCTCTCTCTCTGTTCTTCCTATTCTACTCTGGGTGAAACTTACCATCTAATATGGTGCGGGCGGCAGCTGAATCAGTGTTGAAGGAGCATATGGTTGCCTACCCGCAGAAGGCCAGTTTAAAGGAACCATTTGTCATCCGTACCGCATAAGGCCGAAGTCATGTAATTGGAGAATTGTGTCAACAGTACAACCACATGCTATATGAGCACTGGCTTGGTCAAGTAGGTTAGTCAGCCTTTGGTGTCGATCTTGCCGTACCGCAGAAGGGGTGGACGTAGCTACGAGGACCCTCGGCACAGATGGGGGGATCAGAGGGTGAGGACGTACTCTCAACTCTGAGCCAGACCCGGTGGGCATGTCACATCAGAGGGGATCTAGCTAAAAGACCTCGTCACAATATCCCTGCCGGTACACACCGATGGGTGTGTACTATGCTGGCGACGGCCAGTGGCAACAAGACGAGATTGTGTCATGTGGGTAAAGTGTACATACTCTGCAGAGTTAAAACTAATCGATTAGCCGTGTCCATGGTTATGGACAGCACATGACTCATTCTTGATGAAAAGGACATGTCCCTCTCCCCCTTGCTATTTCCCTCTACCCCTTTGCTGATGAATCCTATGGTCGAGCTAAGGCGGGAGTCCTTGCTCAAGTATGTTGGTCGTGAACCACACCTATTGAAAACACCCCTGATATTAAAACTGATTTACATCAAAATGCTGTCTTTGAATCTATTATAAGTAATTCAATTAAGAGATTGCTTCACAGAAATAAACCATAAAGCCTTCCTTTGGAGCCTTGCATGTAGTATGATAGGACCATTTGCCGCCAGGTGGCTTGCTGAGTACGTGAAGTACTCATCGAGCATGTTGTTTGTCGGACATGTTCAGATATCTATGAGGATGATGAAGACTATGAGGTATCTTCTACGTTGATGCTGAGGTTTAGGTCACGTGGCCTCCGTCGACTGCCTGTGGTTGAGATGGAGACATCTACGCTTTATTTTCCGCTGTGTTTCTAAATGGTAAGCGACATAAGTCCTAGTTACTTTATTTAGTCATATCGCTGCTATAACTCAATTGTTTATGTTTCTAAAATGTTTCATGATGTGTGCAGTGATATTAATTCGCCTGTGTTCATCAGCTTGATCCTGGACTGATGCAGAGATACACAGGGAGGGTCTGGAAGTTAAGTCCGGATCCTCACAGTGAAGCGATCGAGCTTGCTTGTTAGAACATCGAGCTTGAACTCCTTGATGGAAGAAGTTTCTTCGTGGATCTCCATGAGTGTGTTTGATATGGTTTTGGTGTCCTCAAGTGTGCTCACTGAGTTGAATTAATCTAGGCCCAATGCGTCGAAGATGTGTTTGTCGCTTGGGCATTAAGGTGAATGTTTCGGTGATCACCATCGGTGAGCTCAACAACAACAAGCCATAAGCCATATGCTTGGGCTAAGGTCCATTAAATACATCTTTATTTTGTGTTTCCAACTAGTATAGCTTAAACCATAAAAGTATGAACCTCTCCTCACAAGCATCCCCTCACTAGTAGATATTCTATCACTCTAGGTGATGAAACCTAAGAAATGAGAGCACGAGGCTCTGATATCAATCAAAAGGATCTAAACTATCGATTAGGAGGGTGAATAGGAGATTGATAAAAAATAATACCAAAAATAAATTCTACGCAAGCAACTCAACACCTCTAAGCAAATCCTAGCATGCTACTGATCAAAATAGGCAAGGAAATAAGTATAGAGAAGTGCAAGGAGACAATCACACGAGAGATAAGAGATTTATTGTTGAAGTTCAAACTTTTGGCGAGGCTTTACGCTCCATTGAGGAAGGTTGATCCAACGATCGAAGTCGACATCGAATCATGCTCTTTAGCTGAAATCCAACCTTAACAAACACTACTAGAAATTCGTTGATCTATGACGTTTTCCTCGTGACATTGTTCAAATTTGTCATAAATAGTTCCATATCTATGACGAAAATAGCCTAATCGTCATGGATGTCAGGCGACGGACCCCAACCCCTGAAATTTATGACGAAAGAAAATTTTTCGTCATGGAACGGCTACACAAATCGTCATAGATCTTATCCGGCCTACGTGGACATGTTTGTATGATGCTTTCTGGCATATTTGTGACAACGAGCCGATCGTCATAAATCATCGCTGCATCTATGACGAACAGGCTTCGTCATAAATATGTTTGACCATGTTAGGCTGGTGTGACCCTATAACATCCTTATTTTTGGGGCTTTTAAAAAATATTTTATCTAAAAATTGTAACTGGAAAATTTCGTGGATATTTTCTTGAACTAAACAAAGCTTAATTAGAATTTTTTAATTCTTTTGGATTTAATATGATTAATTTAAACTTTAAAATTTGGTTGGAATATTTTAATTAGTTTCGACATATTAAAATATTTTTATTGAGTTCTCCATGCTTAAATTGATTTATTGAAATTTTCTGGGAATTTTTGGAAGCCATTTGGTATTTATAAAGGCCCTTTTGAATTTTCTACAATTATTGTAAATCAAAAATGTTTTTATTCTTTTTTTCTAAAGTTCCTGGGCCGAAGCTCGCTTTCCCCTCCCTCTCGGGCCCTGCCTGGGCCGGCAGCCCAGCCCGTCCCGGCCTCCCTCCTCTCTGCCTGGGCTCGGGCCGCTCGCCAGCCCGCAGGCCGGTTGCCTCCCTTGTGCCTAGGCCAACCCACTCAGCCGGTGCCTCCCGCCTCCTCTCCTGGGCCGGCCTGCCAGGCCGGCTGCTCTCCCCCTCTGCCTTGGGCCGCCGCTCCCCTCCTCTCCTGGGTCGGTGGCTTAGCCAGCCCACCAGGCCGCCCCCTTCCCCCTTGCGCCTGGGCTGCAGCAGGCCGGCCAGCAGGCTGCCACACCAGGCCGGGTCAGATATGTGGGACCAACCTGTCAGCAAGTGGGCCCACATGTCAGAGTTGAAGCTAGGAAATAATATCGGTAAAAATTGTGCCCTCTGGGGTTTGAACCCGAGACTTCACATATGTGAGTATCTTGTCTTACCACTGTACTACTCAAAGAATAGTGATAGCTTATCAAACTTTGTTTTATTTAGCACATATACACATGCCTCCGTGGCCCAATCTCCCTTGGGCCAAGCAGATGGATGGTGGGTTGTGCCAGGCCGTGCGGGCTAGGGGTTGGGCTAGAAAGTGGGATTTTGGCCCAAATAATTGAGAGAGAAAATTAAAAAGATTTCATAATATTTGAATTAAGAGGAATTGATATAAATTCTAATGTAGTTCAAATAAACACTAAATAAATTCTGAAAATTACGAAAAAAATTTAGGGGGCCAAATAAAATATGTTGAGCAGTTGAAATTGATTTCCACTCTATATTAATTTTATGAAATCGTTATCTTCAAACGAAAATTCAAATAGGCAATTCAAACTGTATATGCTCTAGTTCCACGTATCAAGGTTGTTGGCTCACGTGTCAGATTAGTTGGACCCACTTGTCATGTATGGGACCACGTGTCATTATCAGGTATGGAACCGACATGATTTGAAGTCAGAACCTCATGCTTCTCTCCAAAGTAACCATCCACTTGGCTGGGCCAAGCTTACTGCGAAGCAAGAGCATATCCAGCAGAGCGTCCATATTTGACCCTCCATAATCTCATATGGAGGCCTCGATTTCGTCCCCTGAGGCGGTCGGCAGCGCGGATTTGCGCGAGCAGGGGCAGAGGCATCATGGCGGCTTGGGGCAACGACAGACAAAGAGGAAGGAGAGATGCAGGAGGGAGGTGACGGTTGGTCGATGGCATGCGAGAGAGACGCGTTCGCACAACCCCATACAAGCCCCCACACGTAGATGAGTCGATATCGATCGTCGAGAAAGTAAAAAATGACTATTCAGCATCTTAATCCTCTGATGTCAAAGGTCAGAGGTCATAGATGAGTCGACATCGGGTAAGTCAAGTTCATCCGAGGGGAAGCCATCGATGTCATGATGGGATTCATCATATGTTTAGCAAGTAAAGTGGCGACATATCGACCCGTGAAGCTTTATTGAGGAAACTATGGGACAAATACCAGATTCCTGCCGCCGACAAGGACAGAGTCCAAGCGGCAGCCCTTCGCATCATGGCTAGGGCTCTCAAGACTTGGCGATACGACGCACAGAAGGTCGTGGACGACGACTGGGATACGAAGATCAGTACAAGATGGCCGAAGATAGAAAAGGAAGACTGGGAGCAATTCGTTGCTGAAATAAGGAGTGCGGAATTCCAAGAGAAGAGTCACTGGGGGAAGGAGCTTCGGGCCAAGAACAAGTTAGACCACAAGCTCGGAAGCCATGGTGTCACATCCCAGTTTTCATAATCTTGCTTATCGGCATAACCATGCACGTGTTAGGCATGAGTAGGGTTTAACGTGCATTCGTCTTATTCAACCCTGCCACACATGCACATTCTCCCGACCAAACCCTGATCCGAGAAAACCCTAGTATCGCTCACGCGCAGTAGACCCTAGACCGTTTACGACAACTCATTCCGGAGTATACCGGAGTGAAGAGGAAAGAACCCAGGAAACCGGCTATGCTCCCTTCCACCCTACCGTATCCCGGAACCCTTCCCCTGTTTAATTCCACTTCCAACGAAACCCTAGGGCAGTATTATACGTTGTACTGCAACCTATAGAAAAGTAAGTCAGGAAATTCCAATTAAACTACGCGGTGCCCAAAACCTACCCACGACTCCACGTATGCACTAGCATAGCCCTGACCAGCTCAAAAACCTCTCATGACCAGCGTCAAACCCGTTGTACGTGTAAACCTCATGCATGGAATAGGAAGCCAAGCAAAAAGGAGTAGGGCAGCTAGCTGCAGAGCTCTCTTCCCGATCCACCCAGCAGGCACAGGTTCACCCACAGCTCCCCATTGTCATCTACCCCTTGGTCTTAGCTCTTGAGGTGGCAAGTCCTCCCTGCCAGTCCATGAAGTCCCTTTGACTCCATAGAAACCAGTGACAAACTCCCCTGTGCTCTCGTACACGTGCATAGGCGTCCCCTGGCACCATTGCCACGCACACGCACAGCCAAGCAGACCTGAATGCGCCGATGCCACTCGGCATGCGCGTGGCCGCGCTCCGGCACTGCCCCGTGCCAGCTGCCTTTGTCAAAGCCGCGACGCCCGTCGTCCAGGGCCCCGGCCATCGCGCCACGGCGCCAGCTAGGTTCTCAGCTCGACTGCCCTGCCTTGCTTTCCCCGGAGCTGTCCCATCCGCCTGGCCGAGCGCCGACTCGACGCGCCGCTCGCCGTCCCAGCGCCGCCCGAGCAATCCCAGCTTGCCACGGCCGCTCTGCCATCTCGCCAGCTTGCCACGGCCGCTCTGCCATCTCGCCAGCTTGCCACGGCCCCTCTGCCCCGACTCATCCCATCACCTGCACCGGTGCCTCCTCGGGAGCCTCCCTCGACGCGCCGCGCGCCGGAAAGCCGCGCCGCCCGTCGGCACGCCGCACGCGCGCCTACCTCAAAGCCGCGCTGCACGCCGTTAGGCCATGTCCCGAGCTAATGTCGCATCCCCAGGACCCTCCTCCTCCCCTGCAACCTCGGCACCACCGCCCAGACCCGTCCCATCACCGGAGCACGGTGCCGCCAGCTCACCGCCGCCAGCTCCCCTTTCCGCTCGCCTATAAATAGGCTGCCGAGCACCCATCTTCTCCCCAAGCCGCAACCATTCCTTAGCCGAGCCCATCTCTCCAGCCAAGACCTCCTCCTCCACCATCCAGTGCGCCTTCTCCTCCCATAAGCCGTAGCCCAGCTCGCCGGACTTCCCCAAACCGAGCCCGTTCCCCTCCTCTGTTCCGCACAAAACCGAGATACCCGAGCCGTCCGAGCTCCTGGAAGCGCAAGGGAACGAGCCCGGAGCTCTTCTATTCCTCTCTGGAGCCGCCCCTCTACTCGGATTGAAGCTCGCTGCCGGGAGCCGCTCGCCCAAAGCGCCGCCGCCGCCGCTCGTTCCTATCAGGTGAGCTCGGGAGTTCTATTCCAAATAGGTGAGCACCCGGCTGTCTGAGCAGTGAAAGCGTTCCTTTATTTCCCGCTTCCAGCAACGCGAGAATGAAGTTAATTAGCCTGGGAGCATACTTATTTCGGTAGTTATTTCGTTAGAATCCGTGTAACCCTTTTAGAACAATGCACACGGCTGTAGCTCGCTCCAGAACCAATCTTCCTAGGTTTAGACCAGCTCAGCAAATTTTAGATAGGTCTTTTGGAAATTAGTTCCCATTCTAGAACCCCAGGCTCATTTCCAAAATGTTAGATTCAAAGGAGTTCTAATTTTAAAGTGTTAATCATAATCTAAGGAAATTAAGTTAGGACATTGTTCCAATTCTTTTAAACTCGCATATACTTCCTGCATGTAGGAATCCAGAGGAGCGTTTAATATTACCAGTGCATTAAAATAACGCTAGCACCCATTAATTCATAAGAGCCGTAGCTCGATCATGCAACCCTTATGTCACGAGCTTTCTGATCCGAATAGAAACCATCGTCATTTCATGTGACCTTTTTGCATATTCTTGAATTTTATTTGGAGTTTGTCGCTTGGTTCTTATTCGCCGTTCGTTTCCGACGTATAGTTAACGGAGTGCCGTACGTGCCGCGAGAGGATCCGACGTCACCTCCACCCCAAGATCAGAAACAGGACCCGGAGCTGCCAGGCAAGCTTTCCCTCCTTGAACATGTCGAATCCCATATTTGCAACGTTTAATTATTTTGTTTACGAAATCCTGCATGCTATTTTATTATCACCGATACTTTATGTTAGCAAAGTTATGCCGAATAGATGCATAAGCCCTAGGTTTGAAATCCGTCCCTTGTAACCCTAGGTCTAGTTAGTCGGCCGAAATCGACCGGCAAGGTAGTAGGAATATAAGCAGTAGCTGTGCTTAGACCTGCTCTAGTAAAATAAGTTTTACAAAGTACGGGAGGGATATGGGATCAAAACCTCGGCTTGTTTATACATGCCGAGGAAATCTTTTAAAAGAAATGTTTGTGAAAACCCCGCATGAAATGATGAAGGATTTTGGATTCGGGCGGGAATGCTAAGGGTGTTATGAGGATGTAGAGTGGCCGGATGCTGCTTGTGGAAGGAATGGTCGGGTAGCCGGTTGCTACCCGTGGAGCTGGTTGGTTATGGAGTCCCGCTCGAATCAGTTAAGGACCGAACCTAAGTGCCGCTGAATCAGTTCCCTCACCGTACGTCCACATGTCCTTTATGGGAAGGACTGGACCTGGTACCTCGTCTAATGCCGGAGCCCGGAATCGTGGGAAGTTAGGTTGAAGTGCTAGTGGGTCCGGTAGATCCCTAGAGGATCTCCACGGAACTGCGTAGGGGGAAAGCTCTTCATGGGTCTCACCGTATTGTGGGGGCAAAGCTCAGTAGAGTCTTACAAGGTACGTGGAACATGGTCCGACACAAAGGGGGAGAGTCCCACCCCTGTCATCCGTGATGCAGAGGATCGGGTAGTCCTCCTAGCGAGTCCGGCTCTGGCATGAACACGGGAGAAGGGTCTCGTTGTACTAGCCCTGCCAATACACCTCATGCGGTGTATCGTTAGCGCTCGGCATTAAGGGTGAACTACATCTTGTGGGTAAAGCCGTACAACCTCTGCAGAGTGTTAAAATCTATTCGAATAGCCGCGTCCTCGGTCATGGACATGAACTGGTAAGGCCACACACTGGTTAGACTGAGTTTTGTTTGTGAAAGCTGGGAAAAGGGATTAAGGACGTGGGCATGATGTGCCCACAGGGAGCAATTTACGCTACCCGGATTGGTAGCCAGGAATTGCTGAAGGAAAGGCTAGCTACACTGCCGGGGTGGTGTGAGCAGAAGCCGAAAGGGTAAGCGGTGATGAGCGCGGCTATCCCGCGGAGGAAATAAAGGAGAGGTAGCAAGGGCTACCACGGAGGACGATGTGATACGTTGGGATCGTTGTTTTACAAAGTTCGCTTTCAATCTATTACTGTTATTTACAATACAAACTTACATTTCCGCACAACATGAAACCTAGGATAGAGCTCTCCTTTGAGATACCCCTTTGCATGAACTATGCCGTATTATTTCCCCGAGGGAAGAGCTTGCGAGTACATTCAATGTACTCACCTGGCTTGTTGATTTGGCCAGATGAAGAAGAAGAGTGGTGCTCTGAGGACGAGGTCAGCGACCACGAGGGCTAGGGCGTTCTCCCCAGTCAGTTGCCTGTGGATGGGCATATTGATGGGTTAATAACTGCGCTTTTGTTATTCTTCCGCTGCTGCTTTTATTCGGCCAATCGGCCATGTTGTTGAATAAAGACCATAATGGCATAATTATGTAATATATTCGGTATTGTATGAGGATGTTATCAAGTTCTTGTGTGTACCGACTACTGATCCAGGGATCGGTACAGTAAACACGGGAGACGTATCTGGCCCTAAAACCGGGTACGCCACAGCTTGGTATCAGAGCCATACTGACTGTAGGAAACCCTAGCTAGCACGGCCGTTAGATAGGAATTCAAATAAAAAGTATTTTCTTAAGTCAAGATAAAATTGTTAAGGATAAACTTCTAGTATTCTCACCTCTTCTAGTATTCCCCTTATCCTGACCAATCTCTGAACATCTAAACTCACCTCATCTTAATTTTTAAATTTTTTCGCAGATGGCAATTGAAAGGTTTGGAGAAACATGTGCCGCCACTGCCGGAGGATTTCCTCAGCTGCTGCGAGAAGCATTAGGACGATATGGAGGCATGGCCATACCGGAATACCACATTTATCAGGAGAAGAAATCAGAGACAATAACGGATTATTGGGCCAAAGTATTTATATTCAAAACAAATCCTGAAGACAGCCGAGTGTATGCCATCACCGGAACTCGCAGCTGGTCCCACGTTCTGGCCATCCAGTTGGCCGCATACAAGGCCCTGGTGCACCTTTGTTATGAGATGCCTGAGTTGAGAAGCTTCAGAGCCACAAGATATTTCCCACAGAGCCCACTAGAAGAAAACATTCGCCACTACACTTCCCCTGACGGCGAAGACGACCCCGCAGTAGTGAGTCTAGCTCACTTTGTGGAAACACAGGACTCCTTACTGCACTGTATGCTTGTCGAACTGGATCAAGTACAAGATGAGCTACAACATGCGCGGGAGCTGTTAAGCCAAGCCACCACTCAAGTGAACGCCAATGCAGTGCCTCCAGAGCCCCATGATATCCATGTTGTGAGTGAGACCGCACAGCCACCTCCACCCAAAAGGCACTGTGGCAACACCCGAGCTTATATTCGTCGGTTCACTCTAGGAGCCGGACCCTCCCGTGCCAATCCTATCATACCCAGTCCCACCCCCGTGCAGACCGCCGCATCGGATTCAGAAGAAGAAGAAGACCCGGAGGAGATTATTCCCGCCGAAGACGATGAAGTGCAGATCATGCCTTAAGCTTGTAGGATCTCCCTTAAGTTGTTGGTTTAGGCTAGTGTGCACCAAATAATGTAGACGTTGGTATGCTCCTGTATGATGTACTACTACTATGTATGCCGTGTGAAGTACGCCACACCCGTAGGTGTTGTTTCGTACTCACACTACTAATATAAATAAAATGACCTATCCGGTCAGCAGTTGTGAAAGAATGTTTTATGGTCTACTCTTCTCCGTGAATCCCTCTTACCTGTCATTCAAAACGCGAATCTCGGGTACGGCAGGACACCTCGACACAACCCATTTATGAAGGTAGGTAGCCGTCACATCATAAGGGACATCTGTCTTCCTTACGACCAAAGCCATCACCTTCTTGCCCTATAAATACCCCCAACCTTTCCCCTCTTAACTCATTCCTCTCCGCTACCCTAAAGAGTAAGAAACCCTAGTACCTCTTCTTCTCTATACCATCTAAAGCAATGCCTCGCGGTGTGCTTTATGATGAAACCACCGCGGCAGGACTAGCAGGTTTTGTAGATGTCCTATGGACCGTCGCACAGAGAGCCCTAGGCGCCACTCAGAGGCCCGAGTACGACGTCTACCAAGAGGAAGCCTCCAACCGCAACCATGTGTACTGGGCAGACGTACACATTTACCAAGCCGGTGCCAACCACGTCGCCACTTTCCACATCGCCGGGCATCCGATGCCCAACCCCGACCTAGCTATTCAGCTAGCAGCTTGGGAGGCCACCCTTCAACTTCACCCCGTAGTCCCAAGTATGCGTCGCCGAGCCTTCAGATTCTACCCTAGCCGCGCACCAGGAGGAGAAGTCATCTACGCCAGCACCCAAGCCGAGCAGGACGTCGCCGTCGTCCACCTCACCCAGTACCCTCGTCGCCATGACGGAGGTCTTCATCCAGCTCATCGACACCCTTACCCGAGCACAGCATTCCGTCCCTCTTGTACCGCCCCGCCCCCATTCTCGAGATTCCAACCCGGCACCCGTTCAAGCACCGGCACCGGAAGACCCACCTCTGCTAGGAGTACCTGTGATGATGGGAGGCAGCTTTTTGCCAACCATGCCCGCCGATTATCTTCGGTTGTTTTCTACATATGCGGCCACCACTCGAGCCGCGCACCGCCACAGGAACACGGTCACCCCCAGAAACACCCCGATGCCCTCCGAGAATGGAGATGTTCACGGGGAGATACCCCTGACCCAGCCCACCAACCTGGACCTAGACCAGGTAGATTAGATAAGTAGGGAGTAGAGTAGTTGCCCCCGCCTAGCAATGATCTTAAGCCCCTATTTTGGTAATATTGTAATAGGGCTTAGCCCGCGCCCTTAGGCGCAATGTATGTGTAAGTGCCTCTATGTATTTTCCCTTTATGCTGCAAAATGTTTCCTTGGTTTTTCATTCGCTTCTTGGTTGGTTGCCCCAACCACTGACAATCTGTGCAATGTGTTTGACCTTGAGCTTGTGCTACACCGTAAATCCCCTCTTCCCTCTTACCTCCTGCTGAAAGAGTTCAAACACCTGACCAACCCATTTACCACCTATGCAGATCGACAATGAGTCACAACACCAACAACAACTCCCAGGCCCGCAAAACAGGAGCAGATGCTCAGGGCAAGCTCCCGAAACCTGCTGAACCAACACACTCAAAGACACCCGTTGATCCTCAGAAGGCGAGATCTAATGCCAAGAAGTCACAATCCAAATCTCACGCAGAGTCCGTACCGAAGGGACAAGAAGTGCCTCCGGTCAACCCCAGCCGGAAGGAGGACCCAATGTCCCAGTGTGCTGAATCCGTCCACCAACCACAGAATTCCCAACCCGAAGAACCAACCCTGTTAGATATACTGAGAATCATAGGACGAAGCTGCGAAGCCACCCAGACTGCAGTGCAACACGCACTGTTACTTGGAAACCCTCCCAATAGAGCCAATAAACTATCGGAATTTCAGAGGACATCACCGCCTGTGTTTACCCAATCAACCGAACCACTTGACGCCGATGACTGGCTATTGGTGATTGAAGAAAAATTAGAAGTAGCCCGCTGTAATGAGCAAGAAAAGGTGCTCTATGCTACCCAGTACCTGCAAGGACCCGCGGCTGCATGGTGGAAGAGAATTCGAAGCACACAGCCTAAGGACACAGAGATCACCTGGGCGATGTTCAAGGAAATGTTTCGCAAACACCATATTCCCGCTAGTCTAATGGGGATTAAGAAACAGGAATTTTACGGACTGAAGCAAGGAACAATGACAGTCACAGAATACCTCCATAAGTTTACCCAGCTAGCCCGGTACGCGGGTGATGACTTGACCTCAGAGCAGGCTTTAACGGACAAGTTTATGAACGGCCTGCAGCAGATCCTTCAGTATCAATTATCCTCGCAGACCTTTACGGATTTGCAGCAACTGGTTAACGCTGCTCTGAACGTGGAAGAGAAACGTCGAGGCTTGATTGATACCCGCAAACGCAAGAGCGACAAGCACTTTGTCTCAGGAGAGCCCCGCCAACGCCCGCGTTATGAGAAGAAGACCGTCCATCGGACTGCTGCCCCGCAACAACAGAGGACTATCCCATATGTTCCCCAGCACAGTACCCGCCACTTCCAGACTGCTCCAAGGAGCAATATCAGTAGCTACCCTGCCGAAGGCTCAAACAAGAACCAGGGGAACCGCAACTGCTTCTCGTGTGGTGAAAGCGGGCATTTTGCCCGAGAATGTCCTAAGAAAGCTCCAGAACACTCCGATCAACGCCCACGTCAAGGACACCCAATGCCAACCAGAAGCCAAGGATCCAAGGGAGCCCAGAACTTCAGCAAGGGACGTGTGAACCATGTCGACGCAGAGGAAGCTCAGGACGCAAGCGACGTGGTGATGGGTACGTTCCCTGTTAATTCAGTGCTTGCAACCGTATTATTTGATTCAGGCGCATCGCATTCATTTGTCTCAAAGAGATTCGTGGACAAGAACCGATTAGAAGCCCATCTTATGAAAACCCCCATGCAAGTAAGAACACCAGGATCGGTGGTTAAAACTAGGCATTGTTGCAAGAACGTAAGCATCCGTATAAGGGGGGTAGAGTTTCCAGCCAATCTGATTGTCTTAAGATCAGAGGATATAGATGTGATCTTAGGAGTGAACTGGTTACCCAAGTTCAAGGGAATCATCAATTTTGAAACCAAAACCGTCACCCTCACCAATGCTCAGGGCCAAACGGTTAGTTTCTCTCCTAACCCACCCCGAAACAGTTCTAGCACCCTTAACCATTTAACCACACCAGAGTTAAATCAAGTTCCAGTAGTGCAAGAATACCCCGATGTGTTTCCGGAAGAATTGCCAGGAATGCCACCAGACCGAGAATTGGAATTTGTGATTGAGTTGATACCTGGTACGGCACCAATAGCAAAGAGACCCTACCGGATGTCTGCCAACTACTTAGAGGAATTAAAGAAGCAGTTAGAAGAGCTTGAGGGCAAAAGATTTATTCGACCAAGCTCGTCACCATGGGGATCACCTGTATTGTTTGTGGAAAAGAAGGATAAAACACTTCGCATGTGTGTAGACCATAGAGCCTTGAATGAAGTGACTATTAAAAATAAATATCCCCTCCCACGGATCGATGACCTATTTGACCAACTAAATGGAGCCCAAGTATTTTCCAAGATAGACTTAAGATCCGGCTATCATCAATTAAAGATCCGGGAACAGGATATACCAAAGACTGCTTTTACCACCCGGTACGGATTATATGAGTATACAGTCATGCCCTTCGGTTTGACCAATGCCCCAGCCTATTTTATGAACTTGATGAATAAAGTGTTCATGGAATACCTAGATAAATTTGTAGTGGTATTCATCGATGATATTCTAATCTACTCCAAGTCAGACGAAGAACACAAACAGCACTTGAGGATAGTATTGGAAAAGCTGAGAGAACATCGACTGTATGCCAAATTCAGCAAGTGTGAATTCTGGCTCAGAGAAGTTGGATTCCTCGGACATATAGTGTCCGCAGGAGGTATAGCCGTGGACCCAAGTAAGGTTAAGGATGTTCTTGATTGGAAGCCACCCAAAACTGTGACCGAAATCCGAAGCTTCCTAGGTCTAGCAGGGTATTATCGCCGCTTCATAGAAGGATTCTCGAAGCTGGCTAGACCCATGACCCAGTTATTGAAGAAAGATCAGAAGTTTCAATGGACGCAGAAGTGCGAGGATAGTTTCAAGGAAATGAAGAAGAGATTGACATCAGCCCCTGTATTAACATTACCCGATCTCCAGAAGAGTTTCGACATCTACTGCGATGCATCCCGACATGGGCTTGGATGCGTACTAATGCAAGACGGGAAAGTAGTCGCTTATGCTTCCAGGCAGCTACGCCCCCACGAAATGAATTACCCAACTCATGACCTGGAATTAGCAGCAGTAGTGCATGCCCTGAAACTTTGGCGGCATTACCTCATTGGTAACCGCTGTGAAATATACACCGATCACAAAAGCTTGAAATATATATTCACCCAGTCCGATCTCAACATGAGACAGAGAAGATGGTTGGAGTTAATAAAGGATTATGACCTCGGAGTACACTACCATCCCGGAAAGGCTAATGTAGTGGCTGATGCCCTCAGCCGGAAACCAGCTACCCTGAACACCATACTTCAAGAAACCCGACCCGAGCTACACGAGGAGTTTGAAAAGCTTAACCTTGGTTTAGTCGCAGAAGGTTTTGTAGCCAATTTGGAAATGACTCCCGTCTCTCACGGCAAGATCATAGAAGCACAAAAAGGGACATAAGAGCATAGAGGGCATCAAGGAGAAGATAAAGATCGGTAAAGCAAACGGATTTAGGGAAGACGGTGAAGGAACCTTATGGTTCGAAAATAGGCTATGTGTACCCGACTGTGAAGAACTTAAGGGGCTTATTTTGAAGGAAGCCCATGAATCCAGATATTCCATCCACCCCGGAGGTACAAAGATGTACCAAGACTTGAAGGAAAAGTTTTGGTGGCATGGAATGAAAAGAGAAATAGCAAGTTTTATAGCCCAGTGTGACATATGTCAGCGTGTGAAGGCCGAACATCAGAAACCCGCTGGTCTGCTTCAACCTATCAAAGTCCCCGAATGGAAGTGGGACGAAGTCGGTATGGATTTCATTGTGGGACTTCCGAGAACAAGAAAAGGGAACGATTCCATTTGGGTCATCGTAGACAGATTAACCAAAGTAGCTCACTTTCTGCCGGTCAAAACCACCTTCAGAGGAGATCAATTGGCCAAGCTATACCTAGCTAGAATAGTCAGTTTGCATGGAGTACCCAAACGGATAATATCAGATCGAGGCACTCAGTTCACCTCTAGATTTTGGGAACAACTGCACGAAGCCCTGGGAACCCGGTTAAATTTCAGCACAGCTTATCATCCGCAGACCGACGGACAAACGGAACGAGTGAACCAGATTTTGGAGGACATGCTGAGAGCATGTGCATTGACCTACGGCGATAGCTGGGAAGACAGTTTACCATACGCAGAATTCTCCTATAACAATAGTTATCAGGCCAGTCTGCAAATGTCCCCGTTTGAGGCATTATATGGAAGGAAATGTAGGACCCCTCTAAATTGGTCCGAGACCGGCGAAGGAAAAATCTTCGGTCCCGATATTCTTCAAGACGCGGAAGAAAGAGTGAGATTCATTCAGGATCGATTAAAGGCAGCTCAGTCACGACAGAAAAGCTATGCTGACCCTAAACGGAAAGACATCACGTTTAAACCGGAAGATTATGTGTATTTGCGAGTGACGCCTCTTAAGGGAACTCAGAGATTCAATGTCAAGGGCAAACTAGCACCTCGATACGTTGGACCATTCAAGATTGAAGGACGAAGAGGTGAAGTAGCGTATCAGTTGGAACTACCACCAGAGCTATCCGAAGTGCACAATGTATTCCATGTGTCGCAGTTAAGGAAATGTTTGAAGCAGCCCACGAAGCAGGTTCAGTACCAGGATTTGGACATTGACAAGGATCTCACTTATAGAGAGCAACCCATCAAGGTTTTGGAAAGTGCAGAACGTCGTACCAGGAATAAAAGCATCAAATTCCACAAGGTCCAATGGAAGAACCACACCGAAGAAGAAGCCACGTGGGAACGAGAAGACTTCCTGATGGACAAGTTCCCCCACCTGTTCCAGTCTGAGGAATCTCGGGGACGAGATTCTCTTTAAGGGGGGTAGGTTTGTCACATCCCAGTTTTCATAATCTTGCTTATCGGCATAACCATGCACGTGTTAGGCATGAGTAGGGTTTAACGTGCATTCGTCTTATTCAACCCTGCCACACATGCACATTCTCCCGACCAAACCCTGATCCGAGAAAACCCTAGTATCGCTCACGCGCAGTAGACCCTAGACCGTTTACGACAACTCATTCCGGAGTATACCGGAGTGAAGAGGAAAGAACCCAGGAAACCGGCTATGCTCCCTTCCACCCTACCGTATCCCGGAACCCTTCCCCTGTTTAATTCCACTTCCAACGAAACCCTAGGGCAGTATTATACGTTGTACTGCAACCTATAGAAAAGTAAGTCAGGAAATTCCAATTAAACTACGCGGTGCCCAAAACCTACCCACGACTCCACGTATGCACTAGCATAGCCCTGACCAGCTCAAAAACCTCTCATGACCAGCGTCAAACCCGTTGTACGTGTAAACCTCATGCATGGAATAGGAAGCCAAGCAAAAAGGAGTAGGGCAGCTAGCTGCAGAGCTCTCTTCCCGATCCACCCAGCAGGCACAGGTTCACCCACAGCTCCCCATTGTCATCTACCCCTTGGTCTTAGCTCTTGAGGTGGCAAGTCCTCCCTGCCAGTCCATGAAGTCCCTTTGACTCCATAGAAACCAGTGACAAACTCCCCTGTGCTCTCGTACACGTGCATAGGCGTCCCCTGGCACCATTGCCACGCACACGCACAGCCAAGCAGACCTGAATGCGCCGATGCCACTCGGCATGCGCGTGGCCGCGCTCCGGCACTGCCCCGTGCCAGCTGCCTTTGTCAAAGCCGCGACGCCCGTCGTCCAGGGCCCCGGCCATCGCGCCACGGCGCCAGCTAGGTTCTCAGCTCGACTGCCCTGCCTTGCTTTCCCCGGAGCTGTCCCATCCGCCTGGCCGAGCGCCGACTCGACGCGCCGCTCGCCGTCCCAGCGCCGCCCGAGCAATCCCAGCTTGCCACGGCCGCTCTGCCATCTCGCCAGCTTGCCACGGCCGCTCTGCCATCTCGCCAGCTTGCCACGGCCCCTCTGCCCCGACTCATCCCATCACCTGCACCGGTGCCTCCTCGAGAGCCTCCCTCGACGCGCCGCGCGCCGGAAAGCCGCGCCGCCCGTCGGCACGCCGCACGCGCGCCTACCTCAAAGCCGCGCTGCACGCCGTTAGGCCATGTCCCGAGCTAATGTCGCATCCCCAGGACCCTCCTCCTCCCCTGCAACCTCGGCACCACCGCCCAGACCCGTCCCATCACCGGAGCACGGTGCCGCCAGCTCACCGCCGCCAGCTCCCCTTTCCGCTCGCCTATAAATAGGCTGCCGAGCACCCATCTTCTCCCCAAGCCGCAACCATTCCTTAGCCGAGCCCATCTCTCCAGCCAAGACCTCCTCCTCCACCATCCAGTGCGCCTTCTCCTCCCATAAGCCGTAGCCCAGCTCGCCGGACTTCCCCAAACCGAGCCCGTTCCCCTCCTCTGTTCCGCACAAAACCGAGATACCCGAGCCGTCCGAGCTCCTGGAAGCGCAAGGGAACGAGCCCGGAGCTCTTCTATTCCTCTCTGGAGCCGCCCCTCTACTCGGATTGAAGCTTGCTGCCGGGAGCCGCTCGCCCAAAGCGCCGCCGCCGCCGCTCGTTCCTATCAGGTGAGCTCGGGAGTTCTATTCCAAATAGGTGAGCACCCGGCTGTCTGAGCAGTGAAAGCGTTCCTTTATTTCCCGCTTCCAGCAACGCGAGAATGAAGTTAATTAGCCTGGGAGCATACTTATTTCGGTAGTTATTTCGTTAGAATCCGTGTAACCCTTTTAGAACAATGCACACGGCTGTAGCTCGCTCCAGAACCAATCTTCCTAGGTTTAGACCAGCTCAGCAAATTTTAGATAGGTCTTTTGGAAATTAGTTCCCATTCTAGAACCCCAGGCTCATTTCCAAAATGTTAGATTCAAAGGAGTTCTAATTTTAAAGTGTTAATCATAATCTAAGGAAATTAAGTTAGGGCATTGTTCCAATTCTTTTAAACTCGCATATACTTCCTGCATGTAGGAATCCAGAGGAGCGTTTAATATTACCAGTGCATTAAAATAACGCTAGCACCCATTAATTCATAAGAGCCGTAGCTCGATCATGCAACCCTTATGTCACGAGCTTTCTGATCCGAATAGAAACCATCGTCATTTCATGTGACCTTTTTGCATATTCTTGAATTTTATTTGGAGTTTGTCGCTTGGTTCTTATTCGCCGTTCGTTTCCGACGTATAGTTAACGGAGTGCCGTACGTGCCGCGAGAGGATCCGACGTCACCTCCACCCCAAGATCAGAAACAGGACCCGGAGCTGCCAGGCAAGCTTTCCCTCCTTGAACATGTCGAACCCTATATTTGCAACGTATAATTATTTTGTTTCACGAAAATCCTGCATGCTATTTTATTATCACCGATACTTTATGTTAGCAAAGTTATGCCGAATAGATGCATATGCCGTAGGTTGAAATCCGTCCTTTGTAACCCTAGGTCTAGTTAGTCGGTCGAAATCGACCGGCAAGGTAGTAGGAGTATAAGCAGTAGCTGTGCATAGACCTGCTCTAGTAAAATAAGTTTTACAAAGTACGGGAGGGATATGGGATCAAAACCTCGGCTTGTTTATACATGCCGAGGAAATCTTTTAAAAGAAATGTTTGTGAAAACCCCGCATGAAATGATGAAGGATTTTGGATTCGGGCGGGAATGCTAAGGGTGTTATGAGGATGTAGAGTGGCCGGATGCTGCTTGTGGAAGGAATGGTCGGGTAGCCGGTTGCTACCCGTGGGAGCTGGTTGGTTATGGAGTCCCGCTCGAATCAGTTAAGGACCGAACCTAAGTGCCGCTGAATCAGTTCCCTCACCGTACGTCCACATGTCCTTTATGGGAAGGACTGGACCTGGTACCTCGTCTAATGCCGGAGCCCGGAATCGTGGGAAGTTAGGTTGAAGTGCTAGTGGGTCCGGTAGATCCCTAGAGGATCTCCACGGAACTGCGTAGGGGGAAAGCTCTTCATGGGTCTCACCGTATTGTGGGGGCAAAGCTCAGTAGAGTCTTACAAGGTACGTGGAACATGGTCCGACACAAAGGGGGAGAGTCCCACCCCTGTCATCCGTGATGCAGAGGATCGGGTAGTCCTCCTAGCGAGTCCGGCTCTGGCATGAACACGGGAGAAGGGTCTCGTTGTACTAGCCCTGCCAATACACCTCATGCGGTGTATCGTTAGCGCTCGGCATTAAGGGTGAACTACATCTTGTGGGTAAAGCCGTACAACCTCTGCAGAGTGTTAAAATCTATTCGAATAGCCGCGTCCTCGGTCATGGACATGAACTGGTAAGGCCACACACTGGTTAGACTGAGTTTTGTTTGTGAAAGCTGGGAAAAGGGATTAAGGACGTGGGCATGATGTGCCCACAGGGAGCAATTTACGCTACCCGGATTGGTAGCCAGGAATTGCTGAAGGAAAAGGCTAGCTACACTGCCGGGGTGGTGTGAGCAGAAGCCGAAAGGGTAAGCGGTGATGAGCGCGGCTATCCCGCGGAGGAAATAAAGGAGAGGTAGCAAGGGCTACCACGGAGGACGATGTGATACGTTGGGATCGTTGTTTTACAAAGTTCGCTTTCAATCTATTACTGTTATTTACAATACAAACTTACATTTCCGCACAACATGAAACCTAGGATAGAGCTCTCCTTTGAGATACCCCTTTGCATGAACTATGCCGTATTATTTCCCCGAGGGAAGAGCTTGCGAGTACATTCAATGTACTCACCTGGCTTGTTGATTTGGCCAGATGAAGAAGAAGAGTGGTGCTCTGAGGACGAGGTCAGCGACCACGAGGGCTAGGGCGTTCTCCCCAGTCAGTTGCCTGTGGATGGGCATATTGATGGGTTAATAACTGCGCTTTTGTTATTCTTCCGCTGCTGCTTTTATTCGGCCAATCGGCCATGTTGTTGAATAAAGACCATAATGGCATAATTATGTAATATATTCGGTATTGTATGAGGATGTTATCAAGTTCTTGTGTGTACCGACTACTGATCCAGGGATCGGTACAGTAAACACGGGAGACGTATCCGGCCCTAAAACCGGGTACGCCACACATGGATACCTTGGGAAGAGGCCAACGTGGGCCATAGAGGACGCCAAACTGGCCGCGGCTGGGAAAGCGCCTCCTTTTGCGCATCTCAGGGAGCCACGGGCCAGGGAGTATATGAGGGCGCATACAAGCTCTGACCCTGTGACGGGGTTACCAATTATACAGTCTGAAGAATTCCAGGAGGTGGCCAACTGGCTGGTAACATCTCAACTCAGTGTCTTTTCTTACGTAGTTACGTTGTATCGAAATACGCTATCTTCTCATCATGCAATATAACTTGCAGACAGAGCTGAGCCAGCAGCCTGCAAGCTCACAGGACTCCGTCACGAGCTGCCCACGGTGGAACGATGATCTGGCGAAGGCTCGACAGAAACCGGAGCATCGGGGCCGTGTAGTAGGCGTCGGGGATGGCGTTAAGTGGGACAAGGTGTTTCCCCGAAACCCCGAGGGTCGCCGCCGCCCAAGGAGAGACAACCAGGAGTACATGGATAATCTCCGTGAGCAAATGCGAGAGATCACCGAGCAGACGTGGGTACGTATGCAAGTCTTCGCAGCGCAGGGCGGTGCGACGATGGTCCCCGATGTCCAGCTGTCTGGTTGGAGTAGCTGCGCATCCGCCTCGGACGGCCGGCCGGAATCGCTGAATCAAATCGACAGCATCACCGTAAGTTTCGTACGCTAAAACGAGTCATTACAGTAAATCCTGATATCGTTGTCCTGACTTCAGCTAGGACGGCACATCTATCCCTGTTTTGCAGGAAGCCACTAGATGCACACTGACGGTGCAGATCCCTGGCATGAAGGTGAAGGTTACGCACGGCCAGGTCTTCCCGACGCCGGAGGGGGCAATCCTGCACTGTGTTCCTATGCGGGAGCACCATGCGAAGGTGCAGGTGGACGTCGTCCTCAACGACTACAACGATGTGTTAGTCCCTGTCCCCCCTGAAGAGGAAATGACACGGCTAGGGTAGTGCAAGAACTATTTCATCCAGTGGCCGAAGAGCCAAATTATTTTAGCTGCGGCGCCCTCTCCTCGCACGGCTCCATCTCCTCGCACGGCCCCCTCGTCTACCAACCCGTCTCCATCGATCGGACGATCTCCCTTGGGCCTCAGCCAGACAGCTCCGACGTTCAGAGACCTTGAAGACCATCTTGTCGGGGACCAGTACAGGGAGACGGGTATGCAGTCCTCGACGGCGAGGGACGAGCCCATGATCGATCCACCGGAAAGGCGCGAGGAGGATCAACCTAGAGGGAAGATTTTCTCTCCCGCCACACTTGCCGAAACACTGGAAGCGGCGCTGGCGGCAGGCAAGAGTCCTGAGCCGCTGCATAGGAGGAAGAAAAGCAAGAAGAGAAGGGCCGGCACCGGCGAGAAGGAAAGAAAGGAGCAGATGAAGAAATCCTTATCCTTCTCGGCATCGACATCGTCATCCAAATTATCTACACGGAGCATGGGTCTCTGGCGATATCATTACGAACCAGGTCAGGACTTGCTCCCGCAGGACGAGTTGGACAATCTTTCCGAGGACATGAAGGTGCTGCATGAAGATTACCTCAAGATGTCCAGAGAGCCGCAAACATTCTGCCAATATTGGAAGGTCAAGGTGCCAAGAGATTACAACTTCTTCATGGAGAACGATCAGGACACCTTCGACCTCAATTTTGAAGACCTCTTCCATATGTTCAACCTCTACAGGCTCGACACCACGATGGTCAGGCTATGGGCTCTCTATCAAGCCCAAGAGTGCAGACGTCTACATGACTCCAATATCGGGATAGTCGATCCGATATGCATGAACGAAGGCTACGCTGATACCACGGACGGTCGAGACTTTCTACAAGAATATCTATCGCGTGTCTTCATCGTGCATAAGGACAAGGAGTACATACTAGCCCCCTACAACCCTCCGTAAGTCCTTTAACTCAGCACCGTATGAATTTTTTTGTTTTTTACGCATGTATCTCCGCCTTCTTACGTTCATTTGTTCACATTGACGCAGCGACCACTGGGTCCTCATTGTGATAATTCTAAGCTGGGCCAAGGCATTCTACTTCGACTCCGATGCGCAGAAGAGATCGAACTTCAAAATATCACTTCTATTTTGGATGCAGCCTTTTTCAGAGCCAAGTTCTCGGGCCATCGAAAAATACCTGCAAAAGCGACAAAATTGGTACACCATTACAAGTTCCCTTGCAGAGTTCAGCCCGAAGGTAGCGTGACATGTGGGTACTACACCTGTGCCCATATGGACCTATTTGTCCGGTACAAGAACAAGCATTGGAAGGATATGAAAGAACTGAAGGCTTGGAGTGAGCTAGGACATCATTTGTACGATTGGCGTCAGGACTTTGCCCGCATCCAAAGAGTCTTCGCCAAAATCATCAATCTTGAAGTAATCAATCCAATGGGTGAATTCTACGCCGGCCCCCAGTTTCCGAAGCTAAACTTAAGCGGGAATCAGTAGATTAGTTGTTTAAAAAACTTTATTATGTCGCTCGTCAAATATACTTGTTTTCTTTCATACCTGTGATTAACGGTTACGTGAAGTGTTATGTCATTACGAATAAGTTATATCAAATTTTATATTTGTGAATATTTCTGAAATTTATGAAAATTTGTGTATATTTGTGAATTTATGGATGTTTGTGAAATATATGACTATATTTGTGAGAATTGTGAATGTTTGTGAAATTTGTGAACATATCTGTGAAAATTGTGAATATATTTGTGCAATAGGTGCTAAATGGAAATGCACAACAGAAGCTCTACTGACGGGCACTTAACAAACGCCCGTCAGTGGTGAAGCCCATATGGCCGTTCTGCAGGTCCTACCACTGACGGGCGAGTAGACATAGCCCGTCAGTGGTGAGATGATACCACTGACGGTCGCCGATAAATAGACTATCAGTGGTGAGGTCCTACCACTGACGGGCCCGTATCAGACGACCGTCAGTGCTGATTGGTTTACACTGACGGTCCTCGTGCCCGTCGGTGGAGGTCACCCCTCCACTGACATTCCCAGGGTGACGGGCCCCCCGTCCGTCAGTAGAGGGGGTTAAGTGCCCGTCAGTAGAAGCCTGTTCTGCAGTAGTGGTACTCTTCAACATCACCCAAAGCCAGATCACCATCTTGTGATATCTCTCCAGGGATGATTGATGCTTGCTCAATGGCATGCACATTGTCAAATATAATTTCCATCTCGCTCAAAGTTAACCGATCCCCCGTTTCTATACTTTGAGTGCGCTAGGTAATATCTCAGGCCCAGGCAACCCAGGACCACCCCCGGTTGTTGGGCCAAACGGAGAACCCTCTAACCTAACTTCTCCAAGGCCGTGAAAACTAGAGCTCGGTTTGCCCTTGCACAAGGGACTTGAAGCCAGGGCTCGGGGGGACGATGAGCTTGCTGAATCCTTATTCCTTTCCTTTTTTCCTCTTTCAACATAACAATCATCTAGCTTTGCGCAAGGTCAAACACCCATATGACAGCAGCATGGTGCGTGCACTAGAGAAAAAGAAGGCAAAAGAACCAAAGAAAGTGGAATTCGCGCTAAGCAGCCAATATGTACACCATGAGTAGTGTGTGATCACACATACCAAAATGCTACAATTCTGCGGTGCTCTAGCAAGCAATTGGCCAGGGAGACAGGAAGCCATTTTCAGTTTCATATGCAGCTTCTCGTGTTCCCAGCCTGCATGCACGCAATCTCCTCCGCATGCAGAATTAACTCTCACAGGAGGAAGAAGAAGATTAACACATCTTTGCATGATGCGTGCTGCGTGGTGGTGTTCTTCAGAGACGCCAACAACAACGCCCGGGAGAGACTGCAAAACTGTTGCGAGCTCTCCACGAGATCAGAACCAGATAATCTCGTCCGGCACGGCCTCGAACCTCGCCCTCTTCTGAAAAAAATTAAAAAAGACGAGACAGCAGACTAAGAATTCAGAAAGATTCAGAAACCCAAGTTTTCTCTTCTTTTCTTTTCTTGATATCAAATCGGCAGCCAAGTTGGTTCAGTTGGACAGAGCATTATGGCCACTATCTCAGTACGTAGTGGAAAAGAAACTGAACAGGGATGGTGCGTTGCTGCCGCTGTTGCAAAGTGTTTCTAGTGTTTGACTTTATAGATTTGCTTTATATACCTAGGTATAAATGGAGGCATGGCTTTGTGGTCGCGGCAGCTTTTGAGGTTTTGCTTGAAACAAAGCTACATCGATCTACCTTTCGGTCGTGACGCTATGATTGTCCGGCCGGACAGACAATGCTATGAGTTGATTTTGTTACGAGAAAAAAGGAAAACAGTTTTTGCATGTCATTCACCGAAATATCTGGTTAACCGAATCAAATGATGTTCAAAAGGATCGGAGATGTAGATCTGAACATGTAAGAACACACGCCAGCTGATGCGTAGATGTGCAGGGATATGATTCCATAAGAGTCCAATCTCCAAGAAGACTGAAGAATTAAGTGCAGGCCACATACATATAGCTTTCATACACCTAAAAAACAACTAAATTGCTCAAATCTTGTACTACGGGTTGGGTTAGTTATGTGGGTGTAGTATAAAGCTGCAAATTTAGAATAATTAATCAGCAGGAAAACAATTATGCATGCTTCATGTTCAGTTATCCTTAATTTCACTTGTAGTCAATTATATAGAAGTTAATTAGTTCTATAAACTCTTCAGAAGCATTAGTCGATCGAAGACTTGATCTCACTAAATTATGTGCCAATATAAAAATTACGAAACTGGGCTCTGTTTTTATAAGTCGACGTGATACTATGTCTTCATAAAGACATGAACCATATGGTACCGAAGCTTCTGCGTACAAGCTAGTGGATCAGGTCCACGCTTGCAATTAAACCTACCTTTAGAAAATCAGCACGAGCCATGTCTCGATCGATTCTCGTACTTATGGTGGTTAGCTTAATTAGTCTAATTGCTACATTTCAGAATCTAACCACATGCATGGGAAGTGCACTGGAACGTACTTATGCTCATTCACCTTCTGAAGTCTCCTCTTACTCCTCGAGTCTCAACTATCTAAAGCAAACCAAGCTGATCCACTTTGAGTTTTTTTATTACGAACAACCACTTAACCACTATCACAAGTCGTAACTAGGCGAGGGTTTGTTGTTGTTCCCATGCATTGCGCCGTGCTTTGGAATCTGCTAGTTAGTTAAATAAATCTTTACTGATTCCAGTGGGATGCTTTCAGCTAATTGTTACATCCAAAAATAAAAAAATCGTAAATGATTTTAAAAATCCACCTAATTTTCAAATGGAGCCTAGCTAAGACATCGACATGGCAAAAAGGTCACTAGATCATAGAGTCAAATCCCAGAAATTTTACGATGCTAGCTGAATACCCGTGTAGCAGTGGCGGCCCAGGAAGAAAATTACCAGTTATCCGCTTACATGTCAACCTATGTAGAATTGTTAAGTATGTTATACATGGCGTGTCACTCGTATATATAGCACAACGTAGGTATCCTGCCGCGTAGTGCTTAAAAAATAACAAAAGTGAATCTAATTATATGACACATCAGTTTTTACATGATAAAAAAGAACTGACTGTTGAGTTGGAGAAAATAAGGCAACTCATAAATAACGAAATTATAAAAGTACTCTTGTGACATATTTTGCAAACTCTATAATAAAATGATGAAATCACGACAAAAAGGCCCTACCAATCAGGAAGCCTTCGATGGAGAAAAGGTGAGATAGGAAACAGATCATCACCACCAACTCGAGTATGAACAATACCCACATGCGACCGGTCGCCCAATAGGGCTACCGGGCGATCAGTCTCCTCTGTACCTCCGTCCTCCCCTAACGCTGCCTCTACCTCCCCCATCTGCCACCGCCATCCCTGCCTCCCCCCTCGCTCGCCACCGCCCCGCTGCCTCCTGTCTTGCTTTCTTCCTCCTCCCGCTCCATTAGATCTGCCCGGCCGCCCACCACCGCCGGTGGCACGTCAAGGCATCATCGTCTCGATTAGGATATCTCTCTAAGCCCAAGAGTTGCCGGTGTTGCCCGTCTGGCCACGGATTAGCCCTCGAGGGTGCCGACTGTCAAGTCACCTGTCGTTGTCTATGTCGAATGTCGCCGTCGCTTATTGTCCGTGAGTCTCCCACCTTCTCTTTCTTCCTCCTTCTTTCTCCTCCTCTTCTTCTTCCTCCTCCCCTTATCCTGATCCGATCAAATGGCATGCGACCTCTCGCGCGATAAGACTATTGTCAAATATTCATAGAAGTAAATATGTACAGTCACGGAGTCACCATGTGTAAAACGGTGAACGATTTAAACATCGGCTTTCAACCAGACAACACGGATGCCACACCAGCCAGCGATTGACAAATACTCGCTCACCTGTGCTTCCATGGCCACACTAGTGAAATCGACCTCCATTGCTCCTCCCAAATTCAGGAGGTTGGAGATGTCCGATGGACATCAATCGTACTAGGGCCTCATTAGGTACTGTTCAACTAACCAACGAAGACTGCCACCCCCATGGTACCTAGCTGTCCCTTCGTCACATGCATGTCCACATCAACCAACTGTTCTAGGCTACTACGAGTTGCTTCTTTTCCTTATCTTTTTCTTTTCCAACTCCCAAACTGGTAAAGGAGCAAGGAATAGAAAGATTCAGTTACACCACGTTACCCAACCACTTGGAGTAGTACTCGACTTCTATCCCAAGTGAACGTGGCGTGAAGAAGTCAACGGATCGTGGACAGGAGGGCACTTTCATGGCGCTAAAATTGATTTGTCATGCTCACGAACTAGCTAGCACGACGTAACTAACGCATGACTTCATCATCAGCGTCAGGCTTAGTTAGTTATAATTAGTTAGTAACGAGTACTATTTTTATTTCTATTTTTGAGAATATGCAGGAGATGCGCTTTTCAGAGTTATTTGATATGATACTCCAATAATATTAGCTTGTCATGTACATGTATGCATGAGAAATGGCATTGTCGAAATTTTTTTTAGTAAGGAATTCTGATTTCTGGTAGCGAAACAGAGCAAAGGATTGGAGAGCATATGGGATAAATATGTAGAATTTTAGGTTGTTTTTACCTCTTTCTTGCCGGCGGCGGCCATCTTCTTGTCCGACGAGGCGAGCGCCGGCAGCGGCACGAAGGGCGTGGCCGGCGCGGAGCGGTGGTCCCTGGCGACGCAGAACTGCATGATCTTCTCGGCGGCCTCGGCGGCGTCACGGCTCTCCTCGAGGAGCCGGGCCACCTCGGCCTTCGGCAGGCGCATCCGCAGCCGCACCGCGCCGTCCGCGGCGGCCTCCACGGACGACACTGGGGACACGGACGACGCCGACGCCGCCATCACGGCCGCAGCCACGTCGGAGGCCGACCGGCGTGACAGCATCAGGCTCTCGAGCCGCTCCCCGGCGCCGACGTGGAGGAGCGCGCCCGACCACGTCCTACGCGGCGCGCGCGCGCACAGCCGCGGCAGCTCCACCAGGAAGTAGAGCCTCCCGGGCTTGAGCGGCGCGTCGTCGTCGAGCGGCGGCGCACGCACCCCGAGCCGCTTCACGTCCTCCGACTCGAGCAGCTGGTGGCCCGGGTGGTCGCGCAGTGCCGCGCCCGCCGCTGCCGGTGGCCGGTACTTGTACGTCGTCCCGTCCACCGTCATCACCCTCGCCGTCCGCCGCCGCTTCCCGCCAATGGCGTTGCCCATGAGCTACCACCTGAAGCACACTCAGCTGCAGCTTTCGTCTTTCTCGATGAGTAACAAAAGAAGTTTGCACGTAGGAAGCGAGATTGGTTAACGTGAGTGAAGGTCAAGAGGCAGCAGAGAGGAGAGGAAATATAAAGGGCGCATGTGATGTGAGCAAGTCAGATAGCATGTCTAGCTACTGCTTAACCTTACTTAATTCCTTCAATTTTATATTAATTTGGGGTTATTAATATGGGCGTAGGTGTTAGCGCGACATGTTCTTACGTGGGGATGTGCAAAATTGCAAATTATTGCGTTCGCGATCCATGAACAGTAGAGTTGCTCAACTGGACATGAACAGCATTAATAATAGAAGATTTAGCACTAGTAGTAATATCAGCGAGGCCCATCCGGCCATGTGCATGAGATGGCCGGTCTTATCGGCCGAGTGTTTGTGCCGTGTCCTAAGCCAGACTCGATCGACCATGCATGCATAATCAATATGCATTAGAATTTAATTCGTTTGTGCTTGGTTGATGGCGAGCTAGCTAGCCGTCTCTTTGACGGGGGCAAACTAACAAAGTACCTCATCCGTGTTATAATGTGGATTATTTTAGAGTTTAAGAAAGTTAAATATTTTTAAATTTAACAATTACTCCCTCTGTTTCAAAATATAAGTCGTATTTTATCGTGTTGACTAATTCTCAGTTGCCTGAAATTTTTATAAATCTCAGTCACATAAATTACACATCAATTAGCCTAAAATTGCAGTTCTGAGAGTGTGCAATTTTAGTGAAAAGTTACTGTAATTTTTAGTCTGTAAAATTACACATCTTTTAGCCTAAAATTTTAGTGAAAAGTTATTGCAATTTTTAGTCCTTAAAATTTTGTTATTTTAATGGAGATGAGAGTTGTTGGATTTTGATCCAAAGGCTTAAAAAGTGACTGAGATTTAAAAAAATTTCAGGCAACTGAGAAATAGACATTCCCGTATTTTATTTGATCAAAACAAGACTTTGACCAACAATTACTCCATTAGTATATAGTTTATGTGACATAAAATTGATATCACTAGATTCATATTCAAAAACACTTACTTATGATTGTAACTTTGTATCACATAAATAATATATTTATAGAGTAATTATTGGTCAAAATCTTGTCTTAACCAAACAAAATACGCCTTACATTTTGAAACGGAGGGAGTAATATAGAAAACTTACCAATATTTATAACACTAAATTGATGTTACTTGATTCATCATGAGATATAGTTTCATAATCTATACTCTTTCTGATCACAAATGTAGGTTGCCGTGAGACGGATGTAGTCAACTTTTTAAAATTTTGACCACTAATAAATGTAAAATACATTGACACACTTTATGAAAATAATATTATTAGATTCGTCTTGCAAAATTCTTTCATTTTATACACTTCTTATTTTTATATATTAGATTATGGTTAAAAATTATAGTCAAAATGTTGTATTGAAGACTGAAAAATAAAAAATGACTTACATTTGTGATTAGAGGGATAAAGGGAGTATTTAGTTTTATTTGAAAAAATATTTATATAAAAGTTAATAGTTAAGGTGTTGTCTTAGAGATCTTGTCAACATTTAAGACGACCTGCGTTGTGACGTGACCGTAGTATTCGAAAGTGTGGTGCACTCGTTGGCTGCTTCGGTTAGCTACTAGCCAGTCAGCAAGGCTCTCGTCTCCCGGCAAAACGTTCAAGTGGAAGCTTCGTATACACCAATCATTCCGGAGTGATATAGCTAGTCCTCGGGATTTTGTCTCATCTCATCTAAGAGATACTCGTAGCATGATGACTTGTATCGAGCCATCTAAATACTTATCTGGTCTCGGACGGACTGCGCCTACCTCTATTGATTCTGATGAAGCGGTAGTTTTGCAATGTTTTCAAAGAATCGATTAAATTCCATACATGGAGGTGTAACTTTTCCTCGTCATCCGTCGTACGTGTCGTTGGTACCAATCAGTGTGTGTTCACTACTCCAGTCGATGCTTAACGAACAGTTCAACGGTATGTAACACTGTTACAATAACAGCCAACAAGTCGTAGATTCCAACCTCCGCCTCACACTGGAACGTTCCCTTTCCCCCAAAAAACTGACAGGAGGCATGTCTTTCAATTAAGAAAACTGCCATGGTCCTACCTTTCTATTTTCTTGCATTAAGCCCTAGATGATAGTTGAGCAGCACTACCAGCTAGATCACGAGTCCAGGAACTAACTACTGATGATCAGAACATATAATGGAAGAAAGATAGACGATGGAAGTGATTTGCGTGTATCGCGTGCGGCAGGGAAGAGTTGACCAAGTCTGTTCGATCTGTGTTATACAGCGCACGCTCTCCAAGTAGTCACGAATGCATGTTGTGGTATCCTTGCGTCGGTCTGGAGCTCTGGATATGACGGTGGACAAGCCGACATGGAGATCGATCGATCTGAGCCGGCATATGCACAAATTTACGATGACATAACACTATCGACGAACCGATCTGTGATTTTATTTCCTCACACTATAGCTACTTTATCTGCTAAGCTGTTTAAGTCGCTGTATATTGAGGTTACGAGTCCATTCCAGAGTACTTGACACTCTTGACGTTACATTGTTTTTCTGTACTAGTACATTTGTGAAATGTTATAGCTGATCAAATATTACGATCGAGATTCAACTGGTCAGACTAAAGAGTGCCAAATATTCTGAATCATACTACTAACTTAGTTCACCCTTTTTATTTTGACAAAAAGTACCTTAATTCACTTAACCCTAGTTATTATATGCGACCTACATTTTGTTCCCGAGCGCCAGTATAGATTTCACATGAATTCCATTCATTGGAGAGGGCACAAACAGAACTGAACTAGATCCTCTCCCATGTCATCCTCCTCGACCGACCCGGGAGCTCCCGAAACCTAGCCATCAGGCTCTCTCCTCTAGTCTCCCTCATCGTCACTGCCGCCAGCCTTCGCTGGTGGCAGTAGGGCCCGCCTCCAAATGGCAGTAGGGGTTCTCGTGCACGGAGGCTCACTGGAAGCCGAGACGGCGGCCCGGAGGCAAGCGCGACGTGTGGTGCTCGTGGTGGCCGGCTGCCCCAGCCATGAGGGCAGCGAGGTGGTTGCCAGGGCTGATGGCGGTGCCACAACGGCTCATGGCGGGCGTGCTCATGGGGCACCACATGGATCTAGTGCCTTGTGGATGGGACGGTTTGGCTCCTCCGGGTGGATGGCAGGTTCCCGAATGGTGGTCTACGACGGGCCATGCTCCTGGTGGCTTGGTGTGCTTGCTATCGGCCTTGGGCACGTGGGCGACCACGGCGATGCCCACCCCCAGATTTGGCGTGCTGAGGCAGGCCATACGGCTATGGCGGCGCGCCGGCGGCTGTTGGTGGTGCCTCCGATTGTGGGTGCCAGCACTGCTGGCATGGCTACCCCCTAGGCTCCGTGGGTAGTCAGCCTTGGGCGGCAGTACGGAATCGGTTGCTGGGCGAAGGTATAGTGCCAGCGGGCAATGGATGTGGCAGTGTGTGGTGGCAGTGTAGTGTGGCTCGCGGTCCTAGCTGCCTAGATCCGGTGTCCCACGACGCATATGTGGTGGCTCAACCGATGGGCGGTGGCCGGCTTGGTCGGCTACGAGTGGCATTGGGGCAGATGGAGCTCCAAGCGAAAACCCTGCTCCGACTTGGTCTGAGCCGATGACGACGGCGCCCTCGTCGTCGTTTCCATTCTTGGAGGTGTCGTCATGGAGCTCCAGTTTTCCACCCCGGGGTTTTGTGCTCTCCGGTTTGAAAACCCAAGTTTCTGTTCTGCTGGAGCAGGCAACGGTGGTGTCCATGTCGCTCACTACTGCAGGATGACTCTCTGCTGAACCCCTCCACTGACGGGCAACTTTTCGCTCGTCGGTGGTGTTGGTCATCACTGACGGGCAGATTTCTGCCCGTCAGTGGAGGCGATGCCCAGGCCGGTCACGAGGACCTCTACTGACGGGCCTCAAATCTGCCCGTCAGAGGAGATGCGACTCGCGGACCAGGAATCCATAGAACTGACTGAAAATTAGCACTGACGGGCCTGAAATTCGGGCCCGTCAGTGGTGTGGTACACAGCACTGACGGGCCGGAAATTTGGGCCCGTCAGTGATAATTCCCGTGGCCCAGAAGCCCAGCCTGGAGCACCGGTGTATATAAGCCTAACCCTAACCCTAGCCAGACGCTAACCCACCCCGCCCCACCTGCCCCCGCCCCCGCCCCCGCCCCTGCCCCCTCTCCATCCCCATCCCCGAGCTCCCGATTTTCTCCTCTCCCCCCGCCACCGTGCCCCCCGCCGCCCTGCCCCCTGCCGCCCTGCCCCCCGCCTCCGTGCCCCCCACCGCCTCCTCTCCCCCCGCCGCCGTGCCCCCCGCTACCGTGCCCCCCGCCGCCTCCTCTCCGTCCGCCTCCGCCTCTCCGGATCCGTCCCCCCTGTTGGGGAACGCGCTACGCAAAACAAAATTTTTCGCGCACGAACCAAACCAAGAAACACTATCGAGGTGTAGGTAACGATATCATACCTTCGACGATCACGTCAATGCAGCGGAAAAGTTGACCGATGTCGATGAAGTCCGCAGACTCCCGCAGCTAGGTTATACCTCCCAGCCGCGAGAGCGATCTCCTCGTGAATAGTTCGCCCGATCAAACGCCGAAGTATACGACGTCTCCGAGGTATCCACGCGTACCGGATCAGCGATACCGCGGTAATGTGTGGACCAGCACACAAGAACAGCGGGGATCTACGAGAAGGAGAAGCAGCAGCGCGCCGGCAGCTGTACTAGATCCAATCTAGAAGAGAGAGAAAAAGAAGGCTGTGGCCAATCTAGAGATGGCCGGCCTAGGGTTTAGTCCAAGGGACTAGGGCTGCCTCTGGGGCTGCTTGGGATACCCTTTGAGGTGCCCTGCCCCTCTATTTATAGGGGTTGGGGCAGCTCTCCCTAGGCAGGTGGAGTCCTACTCCAGCAGGGACACCCTGTTGGAGTTGGAGTCCAACTCCACTAGAACCTTCTAGAACCTTCTAGAATTTCTAGAACATTCCAGAACCTTCTAAAATTTCTAGAACCTTCCAGAACCTTCCAGAACCTTCTAGAACCTTCCAGTACTTTCCGGAACACTTCCGGACATCACCGGAACCATCCGGGACCTCCCGGAACACTTTCGAGATCATCCGAAACACTTTCGGAACCCTTCTCTCTCGTTCTCCATAAATCGTAGCATTCCTAAATGTCGCTAAAACGTTAAGCGTGTGACCCTATAGGTTCGAGTATATGTGGACATGTCCGGAATACATTCCGGTCAATAATCGTCAGCGGGATCTGGACACCCATAACGACTCCCACATATCATCGAAGATCTTTATCGAGCAAACCTTGTATTGTCGCATACAATTCCTTTTGCCTCACGATACATTACACAACCCGAGGCGAGACTTTGACGGTATCCCTGTGATCAACTCCTTGATCACCATACCTAGTTATCCTCGTTACCGGTTTGTACTCTTTTCTCGTTTCCGTATTCCGGTATCCCCGTGACTAACCTTTTAGTCACAATACCTGGCCAGGCGATGTTGGACACCGTAATACCGAGTGGGCCCAGAGTGTATCTCTTCATCGCCGGATGGGCAAATCCCAGTCTTGACATATCTAGAACCACGATATACTTTCTGGTGTACCTGGAAGTCACCTTTATAATTACCCAGTTACGGCGTAACGTTTGATGACCCCAAAGCAACCATCCGGTATCCGGGTCTATGATATTCTCATGGTCTAAGGACGCAAGTAAACGTTAACACATCATGAGAAGATACTGACAACATATTGACGAAGTGATCTCGCAGTATCTCATAAGGGGTCTATCCAACACCATTGTTACCCTAACAATGTGTTCCCATTATTGCCGGCATCCTTGTTACATTAACAATGCCCATGATCAGGAAAACAAGATCATCAACAATACATGAGCTAGTCCAGAGGCCTGACTAGGGATCTGAATGGTGTTTATTATTCCACACATGCAATTAGGTTTTCCTCTGAATCTCATATTCAAGAACCAATGCAATTTTAGCATAGAACATAAACTTAATCATGAACATGAAAATAGAATAATAACAACTTTATTATTGCCTCTAGGGCATATTTCCAACAGTCTCCCACTTGTACTAGAGTCAATAATCTAGCCAATGCTTAAGCTCCTAACACCTATGGCATTCCGGTGTTGCTCATGCTTTGCTTGTGGTAGAGGCTTCGTCAGCGGATCTGACACATTCAGATCCGTGTGTATTTTGCATATCTTTACGTCTCCACGCTCCACCAATTCACGAATGATGTGGAATCGGCGTTGTATATGTTTGGACTTCTGGTGGGACCTTGGCTCCTTGGCCTGAGCTATGGCGCCACTATTGTCACAATAGAGCTCCATAGGATCCAGCGCGCTCGGAACCACACCAAGCTCGGTGACGAACTTCTTAATCCAAACGCCCTCCTTTGCCGCTTCTGAAGCGGCGATATACTCAGCCTCCGTTGTAGAATCCGCCACAGTGTCCTGCTTGGAACTCTTCCAGCTCACTGCGCCACCGTTCAGTGTATACACTAAGCCTGATTGAGATCGAAAATCGTCCGGATCTGTGACAAAGCTGGCGTCGGTGTAACCCTTTACAACGAGCTCTTCGTCACCACCGTATACGAGAAACATATCCTTAGTCCTCTTCAGGTACTTTAGGATATTCTTCACTGCTGTCCAATGATCATGACCTGGATCACTCTGGTATCTGCTCGTAACACTTAGAGTATAGGACACATCTGGTCGTGTACATATCATGGCGTACATGATTGACCCAATCGCGGATGCGTATGGAATCTTACTCATGCGTTCTCGCTCATCAGTTGTCGAAGGACACTGATTCTTGCTCAAACTTTTCCCATGCGACATCGGCAAGAACCCCTTCTTGGCGTTTTCCATACTGAACCTCTTCAGTACTTTATCTATATATGTACTCTGGCTTAGCCCTATTAGGCGCTTTGATCTATCTCTATAGATCTTTATACCTAATATGTATGCTGCCTCGCCTAAATCTTTCATTGAAAAACTATTTTTCAACGAAGTCTTAATATTGTCAAGAAAAGATACATCATTCCCAATCAACAATATGTCATCCACATAGAGTATTAGAAATGCTATTGCGCTCCCACTTACTTTCTTGTAAACACAAGCCTCTTCGCAGTTCCTGATGAAGCCAAACCCTTTGACCACTTCATCAAAGCGAAGATTTCAACTCCGTGATGCTTGCTTCAGTCCATAGATGGATCTCTGAAGTTTGCATACCTTTCCAGCATCCTTTGGATTGACAAAACCCTCGGGCTGTATCATATACACGTCCTCGGTTAGCTTCGCATTCAGGAACGCTGTTTTGACATCCATTTGCCATATCTCGTAATCGAAATATGCAGCAATCGCTAGAAGAATCCGAACAGACTTAAGCATCGCTACGGGAGAGAATGTCTCGTCGTAGTCAACTCCTTGAACTTGTCGGAAACCCTTTGCGACAAGTCGAGCTTTATAGATGTATACATTCCCATCCGCGTCTGTTTTCTTTTTATAGATCCATTTACATTCGATAGGCCTCACGCCTTCAGGAGGGTCCACCAAGCTCCAAACTTGGTTCTCGTACATGGATTCTATCTCGGATTTCATGGCGTCTAGCCATTTAACGGAGTCAGGGCCCATCATTGCTTCCGTATAGGTCGCAGGCTCATCGTTGTCTAACAACAATACCTCGTCCGAAAACCACTGTGGTTTCGTGCGAATCCTACCAGACCTTCGTGGTTCAGCTGCTGGCTCGACTGAAGTCTCTACATCACATGTAGGGGCTTCCGTATCAGTCATTGTGGGAAACTCCGGAACCACTTCCGGCGTTGCATCACTTTGACCTAATGACGAAGATTCACCAATCTCGTCGAGTTGCACTATCCTCCCACTCACCCCTTTCGCAAGAAACTCTTTCTCGAGAAACACACCGTTCTTTGCGACAAACACTTTGCCTTCGGCGCGGTGATAGAAGGAATACCCAACAGTTCCTTTGGGATAACCAACAAAGAAGCATTTATCCGATTTGGGATCGAGCTTATTTGGTTGTAAACGCTTTACATATGCATCGCATCCCCAAATTTTAAGAAAAGACAAGTTGGGTTTCTTCCCATGCCATATCTCATATGGTGTCGTTTCAACGGATTTAGATGGTGCTCTATTTAGTGTAAAAGCGGCAGTCTCTAAAGCATAACCCCAAAAAGACAATGGCAGTTCAGTTAATGACATCATCGATCTTACCATGTCCAACAAGGTTCGATTACGTCTCTCGGACACTCCATTCCTCTGTGGCGTTCCGGGAGGCGTAAGCTGTGAAACAATTCCGCAGCTCTTCAGATGTTCGCTAAACTCGTAACTCAAATACTCCCCTCCGCGATCTGATCGCAGAAACTTGATTTTCTTGTTACGATGATTTTCTACTTCATGCTGAAATTCTTTGAACTTTTCAAAGGTTTCAGACTTATGTCTCATCAAATAGATATACCCATATCTACTCAAATCATCCGTGAAGGTAATGAAGTAGAGGAATCCACCGCGTGCAGCTATACTCATTGGACCACATACATCCGTATGTATGATCTCCAATAAGTCAGTCGCCCGTTCTACGTGGCCTGTGAACGGCATTTTAGTCATTTTACCCATTAGACAAGGCTCGCAAGTGTCAAATGATTCATAATCAAATGACTCCAAAAGTCCATCACAATGGAGTTTCTTCATGCGCTTCTTTCCAATATGACCCAAACGGCAGTGCCACAAATAAGTGGAATTCGAATCGATTATCTTGCGACGTTTAGCGTCAGTGTTATGGATGTGTGTATTACCATCAAGATTCATAATAAATAACCCATTCACAACGGGAGCATGGCCATAAAACATATTATCCATATAAACCGAACAACCATTGTTCTCAGACTTAAACGAATAACCGTCTTGCAATAAACATGATCCAGAAATAATGTTTTTGCTCAAGGCCGGAACATAGTAACAATTACTAAGCTCTAATATAAATCCTGAAGATAAATGTAGAGGTAGGACACCGACGGCGAGCACAGCAACTTTTACTCCGTTCCCGACGCGCATCGTCACCTCATCCTTTGCCAGTCGCTTAGGCCTCTGTAGTTCCTGCATCGAGTTGCAAATATGAGCAACCGATCCGGTATCCAATACCCAAGAATTACATTGTGGACCAGCAAGGAATACATCAATAACATGTATGACACTCATACCTGAGCTGGACTTTCCAGACTTCTTCTTGTCTGCCAGATATTTCTTGCAGTTCCTCTTCCAGTGTCCCTTCTCTTTACAGAAGAAGCACTCAACATCAGAAGTGGCACCAGTCTTGGACTTCTTAGGCGTGTCAGTCATACTAGCACCCTTGGATTTGCCCTTTTTCTTAGACTTGCCCTTCTTCTTGAAGTTGGTTGTTTTATTCACCATCATCACATGATTGGCGTCCTTCTGGATTCCACTCTCAGCAGTTTTAAGCATAGTGAATAATTCACTCATACTCTTTTCCATCCCATTCATGTTGTAGTTCATGATGAAGCTACTATAGCTCGGAGAGAGGGAAGCAAGAACAAGATCAGTGCCCAACTCTTGGGAGATTGGAAAACCTAGCGCATCCAACCTTTGCGCGTACCCAGACAATCTAAGTACGTGCTGACTCACTGAGCTGCCCTCAGCCATCTTGCATTCAAACAAGGCTTTGGATATCTCATATCTTTCAGTCCTTGCTTGCTTCTGAAACAAAGCTTTCAGCTCCTGGATTAACTCATAAGCAGCCCAATTCTCAAAACGCTTTTGAAGATCAGGTTCCATGGAGGCAAGCATGATACACTGTACTGCAATGGAATCATCGCTCTTAGATTGATAGATACGAGTCTCATCATCTGTAGCGTTAGCGGGGAGTTCACCGAGAGTTTGCGATAGGACATAGTCCTTCTTGGCACTCTTGAGGACAATCCTCACATTACGGTACCAGTCCGTAAAGTTGTTCCCAGATGAATTCAGTTTTTCTTTCTCAAGCAACGCGCATAGTGGAAAGGTGGTTACGGGTGCCATAGATCTACAACTTAAAAACAAATACACTTTAGACATTGTTCATGATTAAAGCAACTCAAATTAACACTTAATTAGAGTAAGCTCCCACTAAAACCAATATCCCTCATAATTGATTATTAGTGATTCAAGATCCACGACTCACTTACTCCACCATTGATGTGACATCACTGATGATGGAATAACGAGACCGGTAGGTCAACATGCCAATCATATCCCATATGACTCTTGTTCATCTTTCGATGGGTGTGTTCCGAGCCTAAGACGATCTTGCAAAGCTCGTCAAGACAACCGAGTGCTCTGCTGCGCGAACGGTTCGCGCCCGCCTCATATATGTCAAACCTATCGTACCCATGTGACATGGCGCACCTCAGAATGGCAAATACTCCAGACGGTGCTACACTTGGAAGAACACTAACTACTTTGATATTTGTATGAGGGATCACCCTATTTAACAACGTCTACCACGCATCAAACAAGGTGCATAAAAGGGATTAACATCACATGCATTTAAATTATTGTGATATGGTATAGCCCCTTTTGTTGAAGAAGACTTCTTCAACATCTTTTGGCGGAGAACTCCTTCTTCGCGTACGACGTAGCGTCGAGGTCCATCGATGTAAGATTGTCACCACCATGTCCTTCGATTACAACTATTTGCTATCACATAGCTAATAAAATAAATGCATTACATGGCTTTCTAGTTGACGCGTAGGTCAATATAATAAATAATGACAATCGTATTGGCTCCTGCCGATTGCCGTACTCATGACACGCAGGTCATGACAAAATTAAAATTACAAACACTTTGCATCTCATACAATCACATTGCATCACATAGGCTATACCACATCACATGCATACCCTGCAAAAACAAGTTAGACGCCTCTAACATTTATGCTACAATACTTGGCTTTATGGCTACGTTGCAAACCGTTTGCTACCTACGTTACCATAAGCATGATTGCTCTTGCAGTTATTTAACTGTCGGGGTGTCTGGAATTGGAGACTCGGAAATCTCGAACCCCATACTAAACTTCGTCATATGCATGACCCCCGTGTAGATCACATCTACAAGCCCGCTCATTGCAAATTTATCTTTCTCAACTAAAGTGAAACCAAAGTCATCCTTAGCATGTCTCGATCCGAAGATCGTAAGGTTCGCCGGACCTCTGAAAATTTCACGATGCCGCCGAGATCAAAATTTTGCAATGAGAGGGAAACAACAAGAAAATCTGGTGGTAGATCTCATCTAACACCCCGCACATCATATGTGCAATGCCGCATATCACATATGCTCTAGTCGTACCTACAGCTACGCATAGAACCGCTCTGATACCACTGTTGGGGAACGCGCTACGCAAAACAAAATTTTTCGCGCACGAACCAAACCAAGAAACACTATCGAGGTGTAGGTAACGATATCATACCTTCGACGATCACGTCAATGCAGCGGAAAAGTTGACCGATGTCGATGAAGTCCGCAGACTCCCGCAGCTAGGTTATACCTCCCAGCCGCGAGAGCGATCTCCTCGTGAATAGTTCGCCCGATCAAACGCCGAAGTATATGACGTCTCCGAGGTATCCACGCGTACCGGATCAGCGATACCGCGGTAATGTGTGGACCAGCACACAAGAACAGCGGGGATCTACGAGAAGGAGAAGCAGCAGCGCGCCGGCAGCTGTACTAGATCCAATCTAGAAGAGAGAGAAAAAGAAGGCTGTGGCCAATCTAGAGATGGCCGGCCTAGGGTTTAGTCCAAAGGACTAGGGCTGCCTCTGGGGCTGCTTGGGATACCCTTTGAGGTGCCCTGCCCCTCTATTTATAGAGGTTGGGGCAGCTCTCCCTAGGCAGGTGGAGTCCTACTCCAGCAGGGACACCCTGTTGGAGTTGGAGTCCAACTCCACTAGAACCTTCTAGAACCTTCTAGAATTTCTAGAACCTTCCAGAACCTTCTAGAATTTCTAGAACCTTCCAGAACCTTCCAGAACCTTCTAGAACCTTCCAGTACTTTCCGGAACACTTCCGGACATCACCGGAACCATCCGGGACCTCCCGGAACACTTTCGAGATCATCCGAAACACTTTTGGAACCCTTCTCTCTCGTTCTCCATAAATCGTAGCATTCCTAAATGTCGCTAAAACGTTAAGCGTGTGACCCTATAGGTTCGAGTATATGTGGACATGTCCGGAATACATTCCGGTCAATAATCGTCAGCGGGATCTGGACACCCATAACGACTCCCACATATCATCGAAGATCTTTATCGAGCAAACCTTGTATTGTCGCATACAATTCCTTTTGCCTCACGATACATTACACAACCCGAGGCGAGACTTTGACGGTATCCCTGTGATCAACTCCTTGATCACCATACCTAGTTATCCTCGTTACCGGTTTGTACTCTTTTCTCGTTTCCGTATTCCGGTATCCCCGTGACTAACCTTTTAGTCACAATACCTGGCCAGGCGATGTTGGACACCGTAATACCGAGTGGGCCCAGAGTGTATCTCTTCATCGCCGGATGGGCAAATCCCAGTCTTGACATATCTAGAACCACGATATACTTTCTGGTGTACCTGGAAGTCACCTTTATAATTACCCAGTTACGGCGTAACGTTTGATGACCCCAAAGCAACCATCCGGTATCCGGGTCTATGATATTCTCATGGTCTAAGGACGCAAGTAAACGTTAACACATCATGAGAAGATACTGACAACATATTGACGAAGTGATCTCGCAGTATCTCATAAGGGGTCTATCCAACACCATTGTTACCCTAACAATGTGTTCCCATTATTGCCGGCATCCTTGTTACATTAACAATGCCCATGATCAGGAAAACAAGATCATCAACAATACATGAGCTAGTCCAGAGGCCTGACTAGGGATCTGAATGGTGTTTATTATTCCACACATGCAATTAGGTTTTCCTCTGAATCTCATATTCAAGAACCAATGCAATTTTAGCATAGAACATAAACTTAATCATGAACATGAAAATAGAATAATAACAACTTTATTATTGCCTCTAGGGCATATTTCCAACACCCCCGGCCATCGGATCCGTCCCCCCGGCCATCGGATCCGTCCCCCAGCCGCGTCCGCCCCTCCCTTCCCGCCGCCGCCGGCCCGGGTCCACCTCCTCCTCCCTCCACCTCCGTCGGCGGCCACTGGAGCAGCAAGCTCGGCCTGAGGCGGCGGGAGGAGCTCCGCCCGAGGCGGCATGGCGCAGCGCGAGCGCGGGGAGCCGCCCCTCCGCCCGGCGGCCGGCGCCCCCTGCCCCTTCCACCGCCCCCTCCCGGAGGCCGGAGTCAGCCACCCAGCCTTCCACTGCTGCATTCATCTTAACACATTTGTATTCTATGGCCTTTCGGTTGTGATTATACAAACTTAATTTCTCCATTCTTATCCTAATTTCTCTGTCTGGAAACAGAAATTTGCAGATGTTGCTTATTTTGACAAAGTCAGTCAACAGGTGCTTTGAGAAGAATCCCAAATTTGATATGGCACCACTGCTAGGTGGCACTGATGCAGTTTTTCTATCTCTTATACATGCATTCAGCTGGTCAGAAGAGACGAGGATTATGGTGAGTTAATATGAGTAGCACTCAACAACTTATTTCATGTGTTACAAAGAAAATTGACAGATGGGATCGTTTCAGTTAGTTCGTTCCTCAGAGTTATAGTGCTTACTAGATAATTTGTAGGTAGCAACTGTATAGTTCTATACTACAGAAAGATGCAATTGGTTCTTAGTAAATTTTGATGCTCAGTTTTTTACTAATGCATAGAAGCTCTAATAGCCAATTAACCACTGATAAGATACAAGTGGGATTCAGATATTTTCTCGTCAAATCATTTATGTGGAAAAGAAATAAACTATGAATTCAGAAAGGTAAAGACATTTGCTAAAGATGTCTGCAAGTATGGTTGAACTAGAAACCATAAAATTTAGTCTGACTTTTGCTGTATCTGGTGCACTGTAAGGACAAAAGTCGTGGCCATTTAGTGGCATGTTGTACCTAGAAGAGAGATGAAACTATTAAGTTCTTATTCTAGTTGCTCTGTGAGTCTGAGGCCCATGTAGATTCGTCTTATCCACACGACGTAATTGTGGGATCTCAACCTCTGCAAGCATAGCTATTTAACAAAATACTGTTCTGAAACAAGGGGGACAGATATGTATGGAGGTATACTGCTTTTATCTCTTTCGTAGGACCAGCTTCTGAATGTTTGCAAATACAGGCATATGTGCAGTATACTGTTATTTTGTACGTTGAAATTAGTTAATGCTTAGACCTCTATAAATCCGAGTTGATAATTACAACCATCAGTAAACAGTTGTATCATCCATCCTATGCATGTACCCATAAAGAACCAACTCTAGCTGTTACGGTTCTGTGGCATTTTTGTCCCAGGAGTACCTTCACTATCAAGATGTTCTTGAATTTACTAGCTCGATTGTCATGGTATTCACTTATGTGTTACAATGAAAATGTTACATTTTCCTCCTTTCGTTGCAGTTCTATTTTGCTGGATAACCCAGGATTTTGAGCTGTATGCAGCCTTTAATCCACTGGCTGACAAGGTTCGTATCTGTTGCATTCAGTTTGGGAATGGGATTAGTGCATCATTTACCGTTGGTCTGCAATAACTCAATAATCTTACTCTGAGTACATTTATTTTGCAAACACAAGCGATCAAGATATGCAATAGGGTATGTCAATGGATCAGGGATTTAGAAAACGAAATATTCGTATATGGAGAGGGCACCCTTGCCTGGTGATATTTTGTCTTGTATGTAAATTCATATACTTCTGTTATCTCTTTTATTGAAAGTTTTCATGATTTATGTACTTATTATACCGACACAGGCAAGTTTTCATGATTTATGTACTTATTATACCGACACAGGCAATACCATCACTGTTGGGGAGATATATGAGGGATTAGGTTTATCTTGTAACATGTTCACAGAACTGTTGCTTTTATTCATGATTCGGGACAGTATTTTATTTTGGATGAAATGTATATTGGATGAAATGTATTGTTTTCTAAATTTTATTTTTTTAATCGCTGAAAACCTACTACTGACGGGCTTCTAAGGAAGGCCCGTCAGTGGTGACGTGGGCTCTGCTGACGGGCTTCTAAGGAAGGCCCGTCAGTGGTGACATGGGCTCTGCTGACGGGCTTCTAAGGCCCGTCAGTGGTGACATGGGCTCCACTGACATTTGCAGGCTGACGGGCCCCCAGCCCGTCAGTAGAGGGGGTTTTTCGCCCGTCAGTAGAGGCCCATATTGCAGTAGTGGCTCTCTCCTTGAAGGCGTTGTCTTGGAAATCGTGACACCCGTCGGCAATGTGGGGTAGTTTGTGGTCGCCGTCCTCTCGCGACTGGTGAGGCTTGGTGGATGTCGAGGCTGTGGCCCGAGCGATGGCTGGTCCTTTGGGCACGAATGAACGTCAGGATGGCAACCCCTAGAAAGCGATGCAGGGGTGGCTCTAGGAGGTGGGCCATGGCTTGGCATGACATGGGCGGCAATCTTCCGTTGTAGGTGCGGCGAGGTGATCGGCCTAGTCGACGCGACTCTGTGCGGTCGGTTTAGCTTGGATGTTGGGGCAGCAACCCCGAGAGTTGGTGTAGCAAACGTGGTCTGTGAACAACCATCTTGTGCGACTAAGGCTACCGAGTGTTGGGGTCATGCGGCACTATAGCTTGTGGGAGAGCAGTGGATGTCGAGATGGCGGGCCTGAAAGGTTGTGCCGATGGCCTACGTAGTGCGTAGTGGAGCGGCTAGAAGTCAAGGCAGTGACTTTAAAAGTGTGTATAGTTAAGGTGTAGGTGTTAGTCTCGTTGGCGACAGAGCTCCTAGATCCAATCTTTTTATAATAAATCTGGCCTCTTTCTTCTAGTAATAGTGGTGGCAGCGGTTAATTGGCACAATGTTTTTTTGTAGCGGCAGTAAGAACCGTTGGTTTATAGGTATCTAGATAACGTGTCCATTTATTATGCTTTTCGCATAGGTGTGTGCAGGTTTCCAAGCCCAGTTGAGCTAGACGGATTGAACCCAATTTTATTGATTTTCGGTGATTTTATTTATTAACTAGTCAATTCTTTCCTAGAGCTCATTCTTTAGGAAACATTTACATCCCACGGGCACTGGGCCCTGTGGGCTGTGGGCGTACCTACCTCGAAAGGGTTCACATCTTGCTCATTCTGCTTGCCCGTGCGTGCGTCTGTGCGTACGTAATGTTGACATACACAAAACAAGTAGCCATCAGCTGAGCAGGCACGTTTCTGTGCTGAGGTTCAGATTAACGCTTTGTCCGATGACGAGGCAGCTCGACCTGCGGTACGTGGACGGATTTAAGGCACTGACGAAGTGACACAGGCCGTGAGTCACGGGACCGCGCACGCACCCGTGATTGCCGAGACCGGGAGGAAGAAGAAGCAGCCACGTAGCTTCTCTCCTCCGATTCTTGTCCATTAGCGGTACGGACATGTCGTATGCTAATTTTTTTTTAAAACCACGGTCCCAATGACCGGAGATTCATGTCCCTATTAATTAAGAAAAAGAGAATTATCCAATTAATTAAAAAAAATAGGACGAAAACCGCTATTACACCGACCGACCTTGCCACCAGCACAACACCCCACATATCGCTGCGAAGAAGCAAACCCACAAAGCCAACTATAGCGTCATCGTCGTCACCTTTCGCCACCGCGATCCGGCGATTCCGACTTCGCCATCGAGGGCACCGAGGGCTCGAAACCCCTCAACGGTCGCACGAAGTCATGCCGGCTCATGCCAAACAATCGGCCCCGCGTCGAGGACAAGACAGCTCCGATTGGGCGACGAGCTTCACAGGAGATGGTTGCAAGCCTCGCCCCGACCAGACCACCGAGACAGCAGGGAGCGCAAGCTATCGAAACCGCTCGAGACACGTGTCATCGTCGCCGCCATGCCCACCCTGCAGCACTACAGCTCCGACTTCACCGCCAAAGGAGGAAGAGGAGCACAGAGAAGCCCTGCCGCCACGCCAAACCGTCGACGTCAGAAGGCAATCTGCAGTTGAAAACCGCGCAACGTCCCAAGTCCGCATGCCGCCATCTGTCGTTGCCAAACAAGTCGCAACGCCTAATGTACCAGGGCAGCCGCCCCCGCAAACACGGACCCGAGCTGCCATCCACGTGCGAAAGCATCCACCGGTCCCCGAGCAAACACCTGTCAGCTGGCGCAGGAATGCGGCTCCACAGCGATGCCTTCAAGAAGGAGAACGATGCAAAAGGCGCTGCCATCGCCTGATCCAGGAGCCCGGATCAGAGGTTTCCCCGGAGACGCGAAAACCTGAGAGGGGTTAGAGTCGTGGCTCCCAAACGACGCCTCCAAGGAGGTGAACGGCGTCCGAAGACGTCATCATCGCCGGTCCAGCCAGAAGGCCCAGCCGAAACAGGGCTTTCGCCCTGAGCCTTGCACCCACGCCCCTGGCCACCGCAAGTGCGCCATCCTCCAATAAAGCCACTTCGCACGCTCCACCTCCACCACCGGCCACACTCCGCCGCAACCCTCCACCGGAGCTGTCGCGTCGATGCTGCCGCTGCTGCGCTGCCGAAGCTGCTGCCGTGCCGCCGCCGCGCCACCGCAAGCCCTCCTGCACCTGCACCGGTCCACCGAAGTCCCGGTCGCAGCTCGCTGCATCCGTAGCTCGCCACAGCTTGCCATTGGACGCCGTCCCGCGCCACAACCCTTCACTGCAGCAGCTGTCGCTCCGTTGCTGCCGCTGCCACGCTGCCAATACCGTGCTGCCGCCGCCAGTGCCGCACCATTGTTGCCGCCGCCGATGCTGCCGATGCCGCTGCCGTTGCCGCGCATGACCGGCACCCGTGCCCCGCCGCCGCCGTCGAGGGCTCCTTGTCACCGCCATCGGAACGCCGCCGCGGGCGCCGCCCTCTTGCCGCCATCGTGGTCGTCCCCGTTTGACCCTCCACCCTATCTACGCCCGCGCCCGCGCCCCCCAGATCTGGGCCAAGAGCCAGGAGCCCGAGCCACGGGGGAGGGAGGAGGGGGGAGCCGGGCTGCCGCGCAGTAGGAACCCCGAGGCGGAGGTAGCCGCCGGAGCAGAAAAGAGGAGGGGGGTGGAGGCGGCACGGAGGCGACGAGCGGCGCGGAAGGCGACCGCCTTGAGGACCCTGCCGCCGCCTTCATCGACGGCCAGCCAGGCTTGCCCAGCAGTCGTCTTGGGTGGCGACGAGGGGATGGAGGGGGGGAGGGAACGCGCCGGCAGCGGGGCGGGCTGGGTCGCCCCCGAGTCGCCCAGGGAGACGACGCGAGGGCTGTACTACTTACTTTTTTTGTCTCGCAAAAGTGTCGTATGCTAATTATTGTACTTAATAACTAAGCGAGAGATGTATAATTAACCACTGCAGCCTCGTCTTGGATGTTTTTTTTCTCGAGGAAGTCTTGGAGGCTTGTGGTCGTTATCCTGGGAACAGCGGCAGATTTGTCGGGTTCGCATCGCGAAGCAGAGCAAAGCAGGGGAGTGGTAGCTAGCTCTGCCTGTCGTCTGCCTAACCGTGCCTGCCATGGCGGCAGACAGGGCGTTGGTTCGATGAGATCTCGCTCGGCTTTTGCTGCGTCGTTGGGTTGTAGGCTTGAAGCCGAGCCTGTCAGGCAGATCGACCGACCGGCCGACGGGCAAAAATTTCGAATTAATATTCCATGAATCTCGACGGATGCGTCTGCGATCTTGCAACTTGCAAGGCTCTGCATACGGAGTCGGCAGTTCGCAATTTAGTATTTAAATAGGGGAACGAAGTTCTGTTGTGGTACTCAAGGAACCACGTACGAACCTGGGATTTGGACCGGTACATACATACATCTCTCCTCTCTCCTCTCTTCCTAATCTATCTATCCCTAATATTAAAGGACGGTCGATTTCTTCGTCCGTCTTCCCTCCCCCCTTCACGCCCGCTGCGCCACCCGGCTTCTTTCCCCGCTTCCTCGCTTTCCCCGTCACAACCTCCCAGGCTTGCCGCCGCTGGGGCCGTCTCTTCGCCTCCTCCGCACCGCCGCCGCCGCTTCCGTTCCTCGTCCAACCCGGATCCATCCACAATTCCACACCCCGTCCTCCTTCCCCTCCGATCCGACGCGCACCCATGGGCCGCGCCCCCACCGCGAAGCGCAAGCGCAAGCGCCGCCGCCGCCGCCCCCGGTCCGGCAACAAGGGCGCGGCCGCCGCGCTTCCCGACTGCTTCTCCAACCTCCCCGCCGCCCTTGCGCCCCCGCCCACTCCTGCCCGTGAGCCGCGCCGGCCGTGCACGGCGTCCCTCACCTGCTCCCGCCGGGCGCCGGCGCGGCCTCTCCGTGCGCAGCTGCTTCCGGTCCGGCGCATCCCCAGCCGCGCTGCGAGCCGGCTGTGGCGATTGGGGGCCACCGAGGCCGACGAGGCCGCGCAGACGGCGACGCAGGTGAGGGTTTGCATCCCCATCCCCATCCCCGAGGTGCTCTATGTGTAGCTTCTGCAAAAAATTTTGGTTCTCTTCCATGATTTTCGATTCATAGGCATTTAGTTCTGAACAAGAGCTATTAGATTCATAATGTTGTATCTTATTCGGTGAAAAGTATATAGCAGAGATTCGAATTTTTTTTATTTATATAGCGGAGTTGGATTCTCGAAAAGAAAGTTAGATATCGGAGTTAGATTTTGAAACCACTGATTGTTCATTCAGAGCACACACAAGTTGCATACTAAGTGATGATATGACCTTCCACCGATTTGTATTAACATCTGTGGCACATACTATTTTCCGTTAGATAGTAGGTTGTTCAGACTTCAGAGCATATTCAATTTAAGCTATCAGTTTCCGAAAAACTTCATGGCTCTTGATGCATATATCTTGTGAGATTGGGTGTCAGTGGGTGTAACATTTTCTTTCTGGTTGTTTTATGTTCAGTTGAACAGCTGTTGCTATATGCTACTGCGCATGTTATTCGGGTGGTGTGAGAGTTCCGCCCTACCTTCGCTCCTACTCTTCCGTCCCCCGACACCCCCCCCTCTCCACCCCCCGCTCCTTCCCCCTCCCCGTGCCCGCGGCCGCCGCCCTCCCCACCTCCCTCCACCCCGTCGAGCTCCGCGCGCCCTCCCCCCGCGGTGGTCGAGCTCCGCACGGCGTCCCCCCGCGGTGGCCGACCTCTCACGCCCACCCGTCCGCTCCCGCGGCCGCCGACTTCCCTCTCCCTCCCGCCTTCGCCCGCACCCGCGGCCGCCGCCCGGGCGGCCGGTGGATCTGCTCAGGGCTCGGAGACTCGCCGGCGGGGCGGTCCTCTGGTACTACGCCCACCGGCGGCACGGCACAAGGGGAGGGCGGCCCACCCGGTGGCTCGGCCGGCGGCAATGGAAGCGGCGCTAGGGCGGATGGAGACGGAGGCTGGGCTACTCCGGCGAGCGGCGCGCGGGGGGTCAGGGCGGCAGAGGCGGGCCGACAGTGGAATAGGGCGCGGCGGCCGGTGCTTGGGGGCTAGCGGGGTCCTGGTGGCGGCAACCTGTGATGCTCGCCGGGGAAGGAGATTGGGGAGCGGCCTGGGTAGAAACAAAGGGGACTCGGGTTGGGGAACACAGGGGAGAAGGGAGGCGGCAGGAGCTCGGTGCCTGGGGGGGTGAATAGGGGCAGAGGAGAGCTCGGTTGCTGGTGGGAAAGAAAACAGGAGCAAGAGCTGGGAGGTTGGGGAAGAATGGAAAGATTTAGGGGCCATTTTTATCGCATAACTACATGTTTTATGGTTTCAGGGGGATTAAATGTTGACATTACAAACCGGTCTAAACATGCAAAGATTTTTGTCTGTGACATCTTACTTCAGCAAACCCGTGGCTCTCGTTCTTTCTTTTATTGCCCAAACCCATAGGTTTGATGCAGGGTGTTTAGGGTGTTCTTGAAGCTGCCTTTGTTATTTTGCAAGAGCAGCTAATTGATGGAAAATTTATTATAGCATCTGCTGAGAGCATAAGACTAAATTACTGCACACATGTTGCATGAGCACACGCACACCCTAAATTTACTTGTAAATATCATCTTAAAGAAAAATCTACATTGTCCGTATTAATAGAGAGCATGCGGACACACCGATTAGCTAGGGGTGATTTTCTTCCTTGCATAGAATTTACATGACCTAATCTATATGTTAGAAGCCAGGGTGACCGATACGAATTTACATGAACTAATATGCTGACTTATCCCTTGATGTACCTGTTCTTTACTTTGGTGCTTTGGACTGTCTGCAGAACCGTCACACATATGAGAAGCCTGTGAAGATTTATAATTGAGAAACCTTCCATCTAGGCTGCAAGCCCTTGACAAAGCCTCTTTCGAGATAGCATGCCAAAGAGGATCACAAAGTGACCTCAACAGAAGAAAAATGGCGGTTGAACATATGTCTGTTTATGTGCCCGAGGCCTATATTACTTGCTGTTGGTTGATGTTGTCGGTGTGCTTTGGTTGACGGCAGAATATTTTTTGAGGCTTTCCCTCTTGCTTGCTCCTGGCAACGAAGCAAGTGTATTGATTTTCGTTGTGTCGAGTGTGACGCCCCCGCTAGGATAGATATTGCTTTATTTGTGTAGAGCAAAGCTGGTACATAAGAAAAAGATTTTGGTAGGGGTATGTATACAGGATTATAGCCGAGACTGGTTGCTTTATTTGTCGCTCCTGTTTTCTTGTGGCATCAGGACAATGGGAGAGATTGTATAATGGGTATGGTGCTGGTTCCAATTTTCGTTGTCTGTTGAGAAATGTAAGACAATAACTGCTGCCGCAGGTAGTACAGCTTTCCTGAGTTTCAGCATAGTCTCTGTTGTTGGCATCAATTTGATTGACTTAATAGCTAATGATGATATCTATGCTACATACTATTTTTTTCTGCCTTTGTAGAATGGAAAGCAAGTAATTCCTTTCATCCAATAGTTGTGATTGGTTAATGTGCAAGATGCAACTTAAAAGGTTACAGTGTCAGCAGGTCGATGCCAATAGGGATAGTTTCTTTCTTGTGAAGATAATTTGAAGCTGTAAGAAATAAGCAAGCTGAAAGTACATTCGCCCCTTGAAATAGGGAAGATTAACGATTTCTACGTCTGCAAGGGCCCCGGTGACAAACTGGAGGAGCACTTCGCTGCCATAACTTACTGGCTTGTTGCCTGCTGGCTTCGTTGCTCACGGACGCAGTGCTTCACTCATTCTGCACGGTATGTTAGAAAGATAGTAAATGTGCCCGTGCGTTGCACAGCCGCGGGCACGGGGAGGGGGAAGGAGCGGGGGGGTGGAGAGGGGGGTGTCGGGGGACAGAAGAGTACAAATTTAGAACCGGGCACCGAGGAGTGGAGAAGTTCGAAGTATCGGGAGCGACGGACGAAGAAATCGTCCGTCCTTTAATATTAGGTAGAGATAGAGATAGAGATAGAGATTATACCCAGCAATATAAGGACCATGCTATTGTCTGTTTTGAAGATAACAATGTCTTCATGTTATTTTTGTTGGTAGCTCGTGGAGGAGGCCGGCGAGGCGGAGGAAGGCCGGGATGTGGCCGCGCGGGGTGGAGGACTCAGCGCCGAGGGGAAGGCCGTGGTCCGCGGGCGCGAAGGGGAGCGCGTGGAGGCAGACGGGATGGGAGGTGGCCGGAAGGGAGAGGGAGCCGAGGAGGCGCGGGGTGGAGACGAGGGTGACGGTGAGGCCCGGGCAGAGCTCGTGGAGGAGGCCGGCGAGGCGGAGGAAGGTCGGGATGTGGCCGCGTGGGGTGGAGGACTCGGCGCCGGGGGGAAGGCCGTGGTCCGCGGGCGCGAAAGGGAGCGCGTGGAGGCGGACGGGATGGGAGGTGGCTGGAAGGGAGAGGGAGCCGAGGAGGCACGGCGTGGAGACGAGGGTGACGGCGAGGCCCGGGCGGAGCTCGTGGAGGAGGCCGGCGAGGCGGAGGAAGGCCGGGATGTGGCCGCGCGCGAGGAAGGGGAAGAGCACGACGTGCGGGCTGGCCGATTCCTCTGCCGCCATGGCGGATGTCCCGATGGGGATGAGGGACCTCCTCCCGCCCGAGGCCGCCTCCGCGCGGAGGTGCTTCGCCGGTGCAACGCACGGGCACATTTACTAGTAATATATTAAAGGACGGAGTGTTTCTTCGTCTGTCTCGTCCGTCTCTCCCCCACCTCACGCAAAACTCAAGGGCTAAACCGGCAACCTCCCCCCAAACCCCAGTTTACCACCCCACGCGCGTACCGCCGCGATGCCTCCCTTCCAGGCGGCCACAACCGCCTCCTCCTCCTCCCACCTCGCCCTCCTCCTCCTCCTTTCGTCTTCCTCCCTCTTCTTCCTCTACAAGTCCATCAGCCTCCGCCGCCTCCGCCGCAACCCCTCTCCCACCCCCACCCCCGCCCCCGCCCCCACCCCGACCCTCCTCTACGCCTCGGCCACGGGTACCTCCAAGGCCCTCGCCGCCCGCCTCTCTGGCCGCCTCGCGCACGCCGGCGTATCTGCCCGCCCCACCAATGCCTCCGCCTTCGACCCGGGACGACCCCACCGTCCCGCTGCTGCTCATCGTCCTCCCCACGCACGACGCCGGCGCGCCCCCTCTCGCCGCCGCCTTCCTCGCGCGCTGGCTCGCGGAGTCCGCCGCTGACTTCCGCGCTAGGGCGCTCCTCCTCTCCCGCCTCCGTTTCGCCGTCTTTGGCGTCGGGTCCCGGGCCTACAGGGAGACCTTCAACGCCGCCGCCAGGAGCTTCTCGCGGTGGCTGCGCGCGCTGGGAGCCGTCGAGGTGGTCCCGGTAGGGGAGGGCGACGTGGATGGCGGGGACCTTGAGGCCGTATTCGAGGAGTGGTGTGGGAAGGTGCTGAGGGTGGTGAATGGGGAGGAGGTTGGAGAGGAGGCCAAGGGAGAGAGTGATGGATTTGATGAGTTGGAGTTGGAAGGGGAGGAGTCCGATGATGATGAAGAGGAGGCGGCCGGTGGGGAGGTTGACATGGAAGACATTGCTGGCAAGGCGACAGCAAGGAGGCAAAATGGGAAGGTGGAGGGGGGTTTACCGAATGGAGGGGAGAGCGGTGTGAGGGCGATGGTCACACCGATCATCAGGGCGAGCTTAGAGAAGCAAGTGAGCACCAAATTCCTGTTACGCTTTATCATACATAATGCACTATTCCTGTTGCAAATCAGGAGCTGTATGGCAGTGGGAAGTATCTCGATTGCATATGTAAAAGCACATCAACTCAGGAGCACATCAACTCAGGAACTTTGACGAGTCCGATTATAGCAAGTTGATGATGCATAAAGAAAATGGAGTATTGCACATTCTGTCATGATTGATCTATGCATACCTGACATACATCACAGATGAGGAACTAGAGCAAAATTTTAAGACATTTGAGGGCTAAGCAGATTATTATTCATAAACATAGCTAGGCAGCAAGTAAAGTGGTTTCCTTAGACAAATCCATTCAGCTAATATATATTCTGCTAACAGAATCTATGCTTCACGTAGAATACTTAGTTTGCTTATTTGCTAGAACGAGGTTGTTGAAGCAAGTGGTCAACCAGATATCTTCTGAAGCTTTTGATTAGGATTTTTGAAGATCTTAACTGATGCCGAAGTCATGTTGGTTAACAGTAGGGTTGTGTATTTTTTTCTCAGATCTCTGTGGTCCTTGCCTGTAAGGTAGAAGCACGCTCTGTATAGATTGGGCTAACATTTTATAGTTCTTCTGTGTAGTTGATGTGCTTGGTCTGTATATTTTCATTCTGTATATTGTGATCTATGCCCCATATAATCAATCCCCGTGTTTGTATCAGGGCTATAAAATTGTTGGTTCTCATAGTGGGGTGAAGATTTGTAGATGGACAAAGTCACAGCTCCGAGGTCGTGGAGGGTGTTACAAACACTCATTTTATGGCATAGAAAGCCACAGGTGATCTTTTTTTTTGCTTCTGTAACATGGTATTTGGAATGCTTGTTAAATAGATGGTTGGTCTTTGCAATTAGTCCTATGTTGTTTTCTTCCTTTCTGATTACATGCTCAATTTGGTAGATGCATGGAGGCAACTCCAAGTTTGGCTTGTGCAAATAAGTGTGTGTTTTGTTGGAGGCATCACACAAATCCTGTTGGCAAGAGTTGGAAGTGGAAGATGGATGATCCTCTCGACATTGTTAATGCTGCAATTGACGAACACAGGAAGATGGTTAAGCAGATGAAAGGGGTGCCAGGTATACGCCAGCCTAGGTCGGCCATGGACTCAGCGCCGGGGGGAAGGCCGTGGTCCGCGGGCGCGAAGGGGAGCGCGTGGAGGCAGACGGGATGGGAGGTGGCCGGAAGGGAGAGGGAGCCAAGGAGGCGCGGGGTGGAGACGAGGGTGACGGCGAGGCCCGGGCGGAGCTCGTGGAGGAGGCCGGCGAAGCAGAGGAAGGCCGGGATGTGGCCGCGCGGGGTGGAGGACTCGGGGCCGGGGGGAAGGCCGTGGTCCGCGGGCGCGAAGGGGAGCGCGTGGAGGCGGACGGGATGGGAGGTGGCCGGAAGGGAGAGGGAGCCGAGGAGGCGCGGGGTGGAGACGAGGGTGACGGCGAGGCCCGGGCGGAGCTCGTGGAGGAGGCCGGCGAGGCGGAGGAAGGCCGGGATGTGGCCGCGCGCGAGGAAGGGGAAGAGCACGACGTGCGGGCTGACCGATTCCTCTGACGCCATGGCGGATGTACCGATGGGGACGCGGGACCTCCTCCCGCCCGAGGCCGCCTCCGCGCGGAGGTGCTTCGCCGCGGCTGCGAGGGACTGGAGACCCGAGTCGCGCCCGCTCTTCCTCGGTGGAGGAAAGCCGCCGCCGCCGTGGTCCACGGCGAAGTCGAGGAGGCCAGCGCAGGCGGATCTTGGAGCGAAGTGTCGGATTTGTTTCTTCCGGTGCAACGCACCGGCACATTTACTAGTTTTTCTAAAAAGAAAGGTACATGCATGCACTTGTAGATATGTCCGTCCTTGGATAGTCTTTTGGTTGCAACTCGTAGCAAGCACTACATCACCACGTCGTCGTGTACACGGCGTGGCCGTGCTCTGTTTATTTAGCTGCTTGCATGGTGGATGCATCTTCTCCCAGTAACATCAGAGGTTTCCAGTTTGATGGTTTTCCGTTGGCGCGATGCCGACATTTTCTGGTGAATCGATTGATCACTACAAACGTATAGAGCACGGCCAGGCCGGGGCAGCCGTAGTCGGCCCGTGCCAATCCACGCCCGGCCATGCGCCGGCAGCCCGTACACGCGCCGCGAACATCGCACGGCGCCGCACGCGCCGCCGAACACGGACGTGCCTACACACTGCGCCGCGCGTGCGCGGCCACAGCCGAGCTGGGACTAGGGACAAAATCGTCGGCACCGAAAGTTTTAACCGCCGCGCGATGTGATCTGATCTGATCCGCGTGCTCCATTTTGTCCCGTGGGCCAGAAGTTCGCTTTAACCGCTGGCGTCCTGCCACACCCGCAAAGCGCGCGGGGCGGTGGATGGAGCCGTAGAGGACGTACGCGCGCGCCGTTGCAACTCGGCCCGTTTCTCCTTTTCCCAACTGTGCCGCGGGGCAAGTTTTGTCTGGGCGGCCGCGCGCGCCTTCGGCGCTAGCCCGAGCAGTGCGAAGGACTAGGCTGGTGGGTTTTGCGGTTGCTATGTTATCCTACTTGACCAAATCCAACGAGGTTCCAGTACTTTATGTACACGTCCGCTCGTCCTGCTGCGCTGTCTCCGCAGAAATCATAAGTGTGGAAACGGATCGGATATGGATCGAGTGATGTCCTTCCCACTTCTATTTCCATATTTTTAAAACGAATACATGTTATCAGATACAAATACGGATGTTATCAGATACGAATACGGATATTATCAAATACGAATACGGATCGGATGTTACTCGAATACGAATACGAACCTAATATATACTCAATTTGGTCAGATATAAATATACTACAGCTTTAATGATAGACTATGGTAAACCACATAACTAGATAAGTACATAAACATAATGATAAGTTAATGGCATATATGAATTGATGACATATAAAAGTAATATGTTCTACATGGATAAGTGATAATAAAAATATGTTTCACATAGAGAAGTAGAGTTTTGCTATGCTTATTGAGCTTATTGGGCTATATAATTGGGCTGAGGAGTTAGAGATTTAGAGAGAACTGCTAAAATGGGCTAATATAACTTTATTCGGATATGGATATATCCGTATCCGTATCCGTATTTATTTTATCCAGTACTATATCCGCATCCGTATCCGTTAAATAAATCCGGATAATATCCGTATCCGCATCCGTTTTTAATTCAGATGCGGATATTGCTTGCCATTTTAGTGTTTTCTCGGATGCGAATACCGGATAATATAGATTATCTGCTGCGGCGACCTTGTAGCCGCGGCGGAGAGGGGAGAAGGAAAGGGATGAAGAGGACGTCGCGCTTATTCCCGGTCGTGGTACCCCAGGGATTGTCCAGATCCCTAGCCGTGCAGCGTCCCTAAGCCGCGCCATCTCCCGGAGTAGGTCCACTTCTCCGAGCAGGTCTGCCTCCCCGAGCAGCACCGCCTCTCCGAGCAGCTCCGCCTCCCCAAGATCAGCATCCTCCTCCAAAATCCCCTCGGCATTGTCATCACTGACGTCATTTCCTATTGGAACAGCAACAAGTTGAGCAAGTTGATTTGTGCCTCGTGTAAATTTAGTTTTCCTTTTGGTTAAGAAATGGGACTGTGAGATTTACTTGTGCATTGTGATAGGTTCTTATTGCTGCTCGAGATTTGTGTTCCTTGTCCAATACATAGTTCATTGTATGTCTCGTGCTCCACTTCTGTAGTTGCATGATGTGCAATGTTGCTGTACTGGAATTGATCTTGTGTGAGTGCTAAGGTTTAAAGCACCAGCATATGGTAACTACAATCCATCAACCTCCTTACTATTCTACATGACCTGAAACCTTTCCATTTCCTATATGTTAAGTGCTTGCATTCTTACAACCCATCACTTTTAGTAAGCTATATAGATTCTACCAGTGGACTATATATGCTTTGGTTATGAGTTTTGAACAATCTTGGGTTTTAAATGATATGTGTTCCAGACTAGTGATGCTGTGGTAAGGTTCCAAACTAGTGATTCTGTGTTTGCTCCATGGTTTTGTGATTGTGGTTGCTTTGGTTACGAGTTTTCTATATTTTAGGTTGTTTGCTTTTACAATCTCAGCAGCCTATGTAAAAAGGAAGAAATTTGTTAGAATGAACTTCCTGCTATTGGGGCATATTGGATATATTAAAAACTCTTGTTGTTTGTTTGTTATTCATGCGTTGGCATGGTGAGGAAAGAAATCGATTATGTCTGATCGACTTGATGAGGAGTTCCTCCTACTCATTTTGAATGCCAAGTTTTCATGTTGGTGTGTGCGGGAGATGAGGAAGAATATTTGGTCTGTGTTTCTGATCATCCTGTGATGCAAGAAACAAATTACACTCACTTCTGATCCCAAAGTTGAGATAATTTTTATACATTTACACCCAATTGTGATCCCAAAATTAAGATCTTTCTGTTTATTGGCAGCACGGCTTGCCTCATATTTCACTTGCATTTCTTTTTCTAAATCTTTTGGTTTGGCTAACGTTTACCCTAGATATTGTGGCGTAGTGGAAGAAGAAGAGGATGAGGCGACTCAAGAGGAAGCGCCAAAAGATGAGGCAGAGATCCAAGTGGACTGACCATGGAGGAGGATCCCTACCTGCTTCTGTTTCATTGTTTTATTGCTGCTCGGTTGCCGTGTTTTGATCAAATTTAGTTTTTGTTAGCAAAAAAACATCATCCTAGTGGACTGTATCTTGAATTAAATTTCCTTTCTCGCATCCTGTTTGCGATGTGTATTGGAGACTTGGTGTTCACGTTACCTGCATATAGTTGTTAACACAATGGACTTTCAGAATCTTGTTTCACAAATCATGATTGTGTTAAAGCCAATTGCATGATACTCCAATACTGCATATCTAGATGACTTGGCTGTGGCAGTTGTTGTTGGTGTAAATAATATATTAGTTATAAGATATCAATAAAATATTGGAGAGTGGAATATAGGGAGTGAGATTTAGGGAGTCAGTTGGAGGATGAGGAGATATAGAGATGAAATCTTTTCGAGTGGCTTCCCGAATAAAGATTTCGAGTGTGGGATTTAGGTTACTGGCTGGAGATACTCTTGCAAGCTAAAAATTGCTTTGAATGAAGAGAGGGACTTGCTCATTTGGCTACCTAGGCCAAAAGGTGTGTTCTCTATTCGATCTTTATCTCCAGATGCTCACCCATCTGCCTGTTTCCCCTCACAAAGTGATATGGAAGTTGAAGCTTCCCCCAAGGATCAAAGTGTTTGCTTGGTTGGTTGTGCATCAAAGTATTCTTACCCGCGACAACCTTCTGTATAGAGGTTGAAAAGGAAAGAAGAAATGATTATTTTATGATAAGGATGAAAGTATTGACCATTTACTGTTTGAATACGACTTATCTCGTTTTATCTGGCGAGTCATTCAATGTGCTTTTGGTATGGCTAACACCCCACTTAGTTTGTCACACATGTGTGATACCTGAATAGGGCAATTTACTGAAAGTCAAAGATATTTGATTTCCGTTCGGGTTGCGGCTGTCATTTGGATAACCTAGAAAACTCGCAACAAAGCATGTTTTCAAAGCTCTTTCCCCACTAACCTTCTTCTGTAATTCATCTAATTTGCCATTGGATTGATCCATGGGCTGATTTATAGAAGAAAAAAGCGCGGAAGGCTCCCAACTCGGATCTAGAAGATTAAGGGAGGCGGCGGCAAAGGTCTTTAACTACGCCAATGGATAGGCGCCAGTCATACGTTGCATCGAACTTTGATATCGTTCAGTTTTGCTCTTTTGCTTTGATTAGATCGGTTGTGATTGTCACTTGTTTGGTATCTAGGGTGGTCCGAGGCCACTGGTAAACTTGTTTTACATTCTATTCTGTCTGTAAGAACTTATATGATATTTTAATAAAATCAAGGAGAAATCTATTTCTTCAAAAGAAACAAGCTAAAATTACAATAATATTTTATTAGAACTGTACATTTTCAAGATTGTAATTTTAGACTTTGTAATGTGCAACTTTAGGTGACCGAGATTAAAAAAATTAGACAATTGAGAATTAGAAAAAATGATTGTTTATTCTGAGAAATGAGATCCCCATTCTCACATAGCCACTAAATTGTTATGGCTAGTTTTTCAAGGAAAAAGAGAAATAAATGAAAGAGAGAGGGGCTTAATTATAGTGACTTCTATTTATTTTCGAGAAACTACAGTGGTTTCTATTTGATCGATGTTGTGAGTATAACGTGATGATCAACAGGAGTCTATACGAGCATCTATAATAGTGTGATATTCGTCATGCTACATAGGATAATTACTGATGTAGAGAAGAGAGGAGGAGGAGAGAGAACCAAAGTGACTCTTCGTGAAGAATCACTCTTAAATAGAATGGAGACTCTAGAGTCAACCAAATTGCCTTTATACGCTGTTGCATTTAATGCTGACTCTTTGTGTAGAGTCAATTTAGGAGATAATACCATTGTATGAGTTATTTGATAGTTGACTCTAGATGACGTGGAGAGATGGAAGAGTCAATAACTAACTCTACCATTGTAGATACCCTAAGTTCTTTGGTCGTAGAATTAATTAATAAGGCGTGCAACTAGATTCGGTTCGCCCATTTAGAACGGAACAATTATGTGGAAAGATTGCAAGAAAATTAACTTTCATACCTGGTAGATCCACGTGAGAAGCCTGCCTTCCAAACGGGCTAGCTTGCTTGCTACACATAGGGCTGGAAATGAGTCGAGCCTAGCTGGCTCATGGCTCGGCTCATCTAAGCTCGTGAAAACACGAGCCGAGTCAGACTTAGCTCGCCACCTGCAGCGAGCTTAGGCCACCTGCAGCGAGCTTAGAAACCGGCTCGACGCGGCTCACGAGTTAGACCTCCTTATAGACCAACCTGCATGCACGGACGCACCCAGTTCTGTCCCGACTCCCGCCTGCTTTCCTCTCCCGCAGATAGCCACTAGACTAGGGCTAGAGTGCGCCGCCACCTGCCCGCCGCTCCGCCAACCGCCGGACGCCGCCACCGCTCTCCACCCGGACACCGCTGCTGCTGCTCCGTCTCACTGGTGTGGCATGGTGTTTTTTGTGCTTTTGGATGTTGCATTGTTCATCGAGAGTTTCGGACTTTACATTTGAATCCTTGTTGGACTTGAACTTGGTGCATGTATGAATGTTGTTGCTGAGAACTCGAGACTTGAGACTAGTTGACATGTTGAGTGCATGTATTTTTTATTTCATATGTACTTGTTTAGTTATATAATTGTTCTATATATGCTTGTTATTTGTATAGTTGTTGCATATATGTTTGTGAATTGTCAGTTTTTTTAGCAAAAATCATGTCAAAAAAAAATTACTCCCTCTGTTTCATAATGTAGGTTCATCTAGCTTTTTTCACACCAAACAAGAGAAGGGTGGAATTGTCATCTCTGCCCCCTATTAACTGTAGCATTAGAAAAATCAAAAAGAGGGAGGAGTAACTATATATGGCTATTTAATGAAGGGTATGACTGGAAAAATAGATATAAATGTGCATTAGGAGTGTAAATGAACTTACATTTTGATAAAAATGAAGAGAGCTAAATGAACCTACATTGTGAAATGGAGGGAGTATACAACAAGCCTAAACAATCCTACAAACGGCTCACGAATTTTTCCACTATTTGTCCACCTTTAGCTACACGGTCACAGGGCAGACACTCGGACGAACGGGGGATACGAGGCAAAACGAATATCCGGAGCGCGATGATGCATGCAGCTACGTGTACGTCCCTTGCACGGGCACATGATTAACAAGTGCAACTGCGTGCGTGCTGTTCTGTTCGTGCTGCTGCTGCACGGATTCATTCATCCATGAAAACCAAGAGCACGCGGGTGCGGGACCGATGCCGTGCGTGCGTGCACCCGTATCAGTAATCTGCAGGTAATGCACGCACGTCGGGGACCCAACACCGAGCCGTCCGGTTGGCTCCACCGGCCGCCGCGTGCCCCCGGCGGCCATGCGCTCCTTTTTTGTGCTTAAATAATGGAGTAATGGAGTACATTGATCTGCAGCTCGCGCGTGTTAATTGAATGACGATATCTATCACCGGCCGCCGGCGCGTGATGTAAGCGATGCTTTCATTGATCGCTCCAGTGAAGAAGCAGTTTGGATATTTCGTGACTAGTTCCTTTTTCTTGGAGAGATTTCGTGACTAGTTTTAGGATTGGGTGATGCATACAATTGCCAAAGCCACGCTGCTTTAGAAGTTCGTGCATGCTCACCAAACTTTATGAATTTTACAAAGGTGGATGCGCACGCTAAGACGGGGTTACAGCTAATAAGCATTTTCACTCTAAGATCGTCCACACTTGTTACTTCCTGCGGTTCCATATTAAAAGTTCTAGACAGAAATTTGGATACCAAGGTGAGTTAATTACGGCTGCTAGTTTACCATTTTGCTCATATTAACTCAATTGCATCGGAGTCATAACTCGAAGCAATAAACGTCTTTAGGTCCGCTGGTTTGTAGTGAATCTGTGTTCCAAGAGATGTAGATTTGAGTACTATACACTCTTTTGCTACGCTATTGTGTTTTAACATCAAAACGTAAGTTCATTTGGCGTCAGTTTTTTGTTAAGTCTTCTTCTTTCCCTGTTGGAGCTTATTTCCAGCTAATTGGCGCCAGCTTTCGTCCGCCACTTTTTCTCTACTTGTACATAGCGCCATAGTCTTTTGGACTGCTCTTTTTTTTTGGTGACATAAACTTTCATCTAGCTGTCGGTATACATACACGCTAGCTCCCGGTACACATATCCGTTCCTCTTCTTTCACCCCGAGAACATAAGAAATCAAGGAAGAAAATTTTGGAGGTCGAATACCACTTGGAATAGATTTAAACATGAATCCACTAGAAGAAGTCATTCGTAGCCATGTGACACCATCTTCTAACAGTAAACTCTCTCATTTTCTCTATCCTTTTGAGCCTCCATTCATCTCTCTTTTAACCTTAAATCATTTTTGTTTCTAAATATGACTATACACGTTCTGGCTTAATTTCTAGATGCAAATGTGATTACTATCGATGATGGGATTGGTTTGGGGGCTTACATAGGTTTAAACATGGATCCACTGGAAAAAATCGTCCATAGCCATGTGACACTATCTCTTCACGGTAAACTCTCTCATTTTCTTTATCCTTTTGATGGTCCATTAATTTTTTGCCTTAAATCATTTTTTTTCTAAATATGACCATACATGTTCTAGCTTAATTTCTAGATGTGAACGAGATTGCTATTGAGGATGGGATTGGTTCGGGGGCTAATGACAATGTATACATGGATCCACCAGAAGAAGCCATTGATAGCCATAGGACACCATCTTCTAACGGTAAACTCTCTCATTTTCTTTATCCTTTTGTGGTTCTATTAATTTTTTCCCGTCTTGAATCAAAGAAATTTAAATCTAAGCTAATAATAATGTAGGCAAGAAAGATCTATCAAATGATACGTGTAGAGAAATATTACAAGCTTTGCTTGCAGAAAACACCGATTGAAAATTGAAATGGCATATTACTCAGGAAGTTGCTGCATTATTGTGGCGTACCCGGTTTTAAGGCCGGATAAACCCTTTGTGTTTCCTGTACTGGTCCCATGATCAGTAGCCAGTACACACAAACAACTTGATAACATTGTCATATAATAACGGTTTATTACAAGAATAGGCCATTAAGGTCCTTCTTACACAACGCAGCCGGATAGCTGAAATTAAACAGCAGCGGAAGATAGTAAGTCGTAGATAAAGCCCATCAATGTGCCAACCCAACAGGCAACTGACTGGGGGAGAACACCCTAGCCCTCGTAATCACTGTCGTCGTCCTCGGAGAAGTATTCTTCTTCTTCTGGCCAAATCAACAAGCCAGGTGAGTACATGGAATGTACTCGCAAGCAAATCCCCATAGGAGATTAATACGGCAATATTCCATGCAAGGTATGATTCAAAGAAGTAGCTCTAACCTAGGTTGCATGTTGTGCGGAAATGTAAGTTTTCAATTTAAATATGAATAGTAGATTCAAAGGCATTTTAAAATTCACGGCACTATAAAATAACATCTTATCTCATCTCACGGAGTAGACACTGCTACTCAACTCTCTTCCTATTACCGATAGCTCCATTTGTCGTTCGATGGCTCCATCTATCCTTGGATAGCTCCATCCATCGGCCGACAGCTCCCTCTATCCGGTAACTAGGTACTTTATCACCAGCCCGTATAGTCTTACACCATCCGGCCAGTACGGCTAGATTCCTTTCTCCTGCAATTCCTTGCCACCGCAGCGTGGCCTCAATTGCACACTGTGGACACGTCATGCCCACGTCCTTAATCCCATCGCTCAGATTTTCTCAATCAAAACTTAGTCTAACCAGGGTGTGGCCTTGCCAGTTCATGTCCATAACTGAGGACGCGGCTATTCGAATAGTTTTAAACACTCTGCAGAGGTTGTACGGCTTTACCCACAAGATGTAAGTCCCCCTCGTTGCCAGGGCCCGACGAGCACACTTCACGAGGTGTGCCGGCAAGGTTATTACAATGAGGCTTTCACCCGCTTCCATATCAAAACTGAACCCGCTAGATAAGATCTACTCAACTCCGTTTGTGCCCAGGCGGCCTGACACCATAACTCGGAGAGGACTCATCTCTGTGTCGAATCTCTACCCACGTACCGTGTAGAGATCCTCTAGAGATATCAATCTACCTAGCACACTCTTCCTACTGCCCACAGATCCAGACTCTAATACTTGCCAGGCTATTACACCAAGTCCTTCCCATTAAGGCCATGTGGACGTACGGTATGGAACTGGTTTAGCGGCACTTAGGTTCGGTCCTTATGTGATTCGAGCAAGACTCCATTCCATCCCCGTCAACCAGGTAGCTTCCAGCTACTCCATCATCTCCCATAACACCCTTACATTTCTTACTCGAATCAAATTCATTCTCCACTTTTATTTTGAGTTTTGAGAACTGTAACAACATTTTCGAACCATCACCGCGGGTGGCAATTGCCAGACTGCGGGTTTTATTCCCATAACAGAAGGGGTATGTGGTAGCTGATCAAAAACGGGTTTTCTTTCTAAGCAGGGCTAGGCGGGGCTAATGCCTATACTCCTAAATATTTTGCTGAACGTACGATGAACAATATTTAATACTAGGGTTACAAGGATAGGGTTGTCAGACCAAAGCCAATGCATTTATTAGGAATAACTAGAACTACATAAAATAACGGTGATATCTACATAGCATGCAAAGTTCGCAAATAAAATAATTAACTTCACACATATAGGATTCAACATGATCAAAGTGGGGAAATGCTTGCCTGGCAGTTCTTGCTCCTGTTCCTATCGTGGGGGCGATTCCAGATCTTCTTCGCGCACGTACCTCACTCCGTCAAGTACAAGGTGGAACATCGGCGAATAAGAAGCAAAAAAGAGCAACTTCAATAAATCCAAACAATATGCATGTTCAAAAGGGATGATGTTATTAAGGTGAGGCGCTACAAGTTTTGGTCAGGGTTAGGGTTTCAAACGACGAATCGTCGTTCCATTAAAAAGGGTTGTTAACTTATGAGTGGTTCAGTACGAACGTTGGATGAGTGTATATGTATAGATGAACTCTAGTTAATATCAGGGTTCTAGGGTTTGAGGTTCGGTCTACGGAAGCAAGAAATATCCCAGACAATTGATATATGCACATATTTCGCATGAAATGATGGTGCTTTTGATTATAGAATTCATGCCATTAAGGTTGCATTTCAAAATTATCTGCCCTATCGAATTATGGGGTACTACCAATGTTTTGGCTACGCTGCATAGGGCAGAAGGTTTATCTTGGGTTGCTCTAAAGGTGGCATATACCATGTATATGTGGTTTTTAAAGAAAAAGAAAGGTATTGCTTTAAACCTAACCCTACTGCTACGGCCTTAAAATCGCTTCAAAGTTTAAATCTCTGTGAATATAAAAGTTAGCTTTTATTCCTAGGACTCCAGAACCGGAACTGGATGGTGGAAAACCGGTCGGTCCAAGGCCAAACCGGACGGATCCGTGTAGAGCCGGTACTGACCAACCCGGTTTGAGAAAAATACGCTTTCAGCTGGGGCGGAATACGTATCCTTGTAGGGAAGACAGAAAATGGCCTGGGCGCAGTCACCAGTCCGCCCGTGGGCCTTACCCGTTGCATTGGCCCACACGTCAGTGTGTTGAGGAGTTACCTGTCTCCTGTGTTCTTACCTGAGTCGAGCAGCCCGGACGCTCCTAGTAGTTGGTCAGAACCGAGACAGGGTGGCGGCGGCGGCGTTTCGGCAGTAGGGGTTCCGGCGGTGGTGCTCGGGGGCGGGTCCTGGCGCGGTTGCTGGGAAGACGAAGGCGGAGGAAAAGGGTTCGGTTTCTTGGTGCGGCCACTGTCCAGTAGCTCAGTGAGCTCGGAGCAGTGGGTGGCGCCCGAACTCGGGGAAGCAGGTGGGAGCTCGCGGTAGGGGTTTGGGGAGGTTTGGGTTGTAGAGAAGCTCGGCGGTGGATGGGATGAGGGTTTGGGGCGCTCGGGTAAGCCCCTTTATAGGCGGGCGGCGGGGGGAAGCGGCAGTGCCGATGCCACTGCTTGCTACTCTCCAGCGATGCGATGGCTCGGTAGAGAAATTAATGGCGAGACTGAGCTGGTGAGGAGGCAAGGATAGGCCAGGTCTAGCGTGCTGTAGCTCAACGGCGAACGGCACGGGACAAGTCGATGACTGACGCAGCCTTGCCGCTATTCCGCTACAAGCCCGCGACGGGACATGGCCGGAGTGTTTTCGAGGCTCAATAGGGTGGCGTGAAGCTCAAGAGAGGTCGGGGAAGGGTCATGGCATCCGACGATCGGCTGGACGGTGCTGAGATGGCGAGCGGCACGGTAGCTATCGATGGGCGGCGCGGTTGGAGCTGTTCAAGCACGTTGCGGCATGGCCAGAGCGCGAGCTGGAGTGGCATTGGGTTGCCAACTGGTGCCCTGGCGGGAGCTGCCATGCACGACCATGTCACTGTGATTCATGGGGACGTGTTCAAGGGATCTGCAAAATTAGGCACCGAATGGTACCCTGTGCAGTGCAAGCCATGAATGCCAAGGTTGACACGGTTTGGGAATTTTATTGGGGAGGATGGGATGAGTGCTGCCAGTGGAAATTTAAGGATGCAGGTAGGTTGAGAAAACCGAGGAGGAGCTCCACAAGTTGTTCGACAGAGTTTGGTAAAAGCCTCCTCATGATTTTATGCGATGGAAGATTTTTGGCGAACGTGTTTGATTGTGTTCATTTCAGCTTTTTGCATATGACCCGCCTATGTTTCTGTATATTTGGGCTCCCGGGAAGTTGGGGATCATCGTGTAATTTTGTCAGAATTTTTGGAGATTTATTTCTAGGGGTTGCAGAGCAACGCTCCTTTTTATCCTAAGGTTTATTAATTTTGGTTGCAGACATTTTTGTACTGGACACTATTCTTTTATGTTATAGTTGAGTTAAGGGTACTGCTAGGGTGTCCCACAATTTATCTCGGAATTTTCAGAAGGGTCGAGAAGTGCTTGGTCTCGCGGTTAGGGTTTCGGAGGAAATTGGATTTAAATAGGAAGGAGGGAGTCGGATCGTGGATTTAGGGTTTCGGTGCGTGGCAAGGTGGGATGGGGTTATAAGAACTCAAGGTAAACCTTTCATCTTGGCTTGGGACTAATCGGTGGTAAGGTACCGTCGACGCAGCGGCATGTACGGTGTATGTGCTGCGTTAGGTCGTTTCCCATGTTAGGGTTTAGTTCGGGGCGGTGCGTGTGTGGCGGGGTTAAGCGTATTGAGTCCATGCATGGTTGATTATGTCGTGACTACATGCGATGATATGCTGGTAATGCAGTTTTTGAAAATTGGGATGTGACAATTATTCTCGGTGAATATTCGATCAATGCAACGAATTTGGAAATGAGGTAAAGATGGTCTTCAGAAAGGACATATTGTTGATGTTTATAGCTGGAAGTGTAACTCTGGTCATAAGAGAGTTCAAGTACATGTATCTACACTACGTAAGATTCCTTGTTCATATTGGACAACACTACAAGATGCGTCTGACTGTTTGTGTGCAGGTAAACACAAGCTGCTGTCTATGAGTAAAGATGGTCTCATAAAACATCACTCAAACAGAATAGAGCCGCAATTAACAGAGCAAAACAAGAAGACTAAGTTGTTGTGGTGTATATCTATGCTTAATCCAATGAGCATACCCAATGAACCAATGTTTATAAGGAAAACATAGAGATATTACACAATTGTTGTTGAAGAAACCTATACGGACATGTAAAAGTAGAAAATTCATCCCTAAAATCACGTTGCTATGTGCTCTTGTTCATTCAAGGTTTGGTTCGAAGGACAATGCACATTTGATGGGAAAATTAGGTGCTTTCCTCATATCACGTATGAACTTGCTAAGAGAACAAGTGTTAAGCGACTCGTAGGGATAGTGGAAATGAAGCTTCTTGATGTTACATAGATAGTCACTAGAGCTTTTTGATTGACAATGTCTTGGATACTATTTGATCCAAGTGGCCATGTGAAGATGTCAATAATCCTATCTTCATACAGCAAGACAATGCAAAGCCCCATATGGCACTTGCTGATGCACTGCTTTTTGAGGCCGCTAAGCAAGATAGATTTGATATTCGGCTCCTTTGTCAACAAGCAAATTCGCTAGGTTTAAATATCTTTGATTTAGGTTTCTTTCATGCTATTCAGTCGATTAAGTACAAGAAGACTATGAGAACAATAGATGCACTTGTTCCAGTAGTTGAAGAGGTATGATGTCCTTTTTTCATTTGTTAATCATGTTATCATTTTAGTTGGAGCTAACCTTGTTTACAAAAAGCTTGAGTGCACAAGTTGAACCAAATTTTCTTGACACTTCCTCTTGTTACGAAGGAGACCATGAAGGTACGAGGAGGAAAACCATCAGGATAATACCTTCCTTTTTCATCGTCACACTTAGTACCATGCTTGTCTTCGACACGCTCCACTTCAAGTGATTCTGGACTGGTTCAAGTGAGTCTTGGATAATCTCTGGTTCAAGTGAGTCTTCAACAATCTCGGGTTCAAGCAAGTCTTCGACAATTTCAGATTCAAGCGAGTCTTTGACAAATGCCGGTATAACTTCTTAGCTCTCTGTAGGCTGTTTTGACGGTGATGGAAACAGGCTGGTGCGGCATCGACTTGGTAGAGTTTCAGAGGTAGGGGAAGGTGACCAAGAAGGCGGTAAACTTGGGGACGTTGCGCTGCCGCCAGAGATCCTACTTGTCAAGTTTTAGAATCAGATACCAGTTACAACAAGGCAAAAACTACACGAACAAAGAGAAAAGCTATCCTGTTCTTCCTATTTCTGCGTGCTCTTCGTATTTCCTTGCTTCTCCGTGACCATTCAGTGAACAAACAACTGGAAGGATCGATCAGTAGTTCATGTACCAGTGATCTTTCTGTATAGTAGTCAGTTACTAGTACAAGTATGCCAATGGTTCAATGCATATGTACAACTTCCAAAGAGTTGGCTTCGGAAACAAGAAGCAACGGTTCAATACAATTAATGATCCATGTATGCAAGGGGTAAAACTGGCCAAATGATGCCTAAATTGCCCAAATGACTGCTTTCAAAGCACACTGAAAAAAAACCCCAGCAACAGCTAAATGGGAACAGGAGGGAGTAGCTTATCACCGAGGGGAGAGAAAAAACACAGCTTCATACAAAGTAAAGGCTCTCTGATAGATGGTTTCTTCGCCTTCTCTAATAAATTTCCATGAGCCCTACTTTAAGAAACAGCATAGCCTCTAATAGTAAATTTGTTTATTTGTGGGTCTCTAATATTAGCAACAAGGTTATCTATTGTTTAAAAACATCTTTCTTTTCTCGACTTTTATTTTCTCCTTCACATTAGCGACGTGGCAACCCGTAAAATAAGTTATATACTTTCCACATTCTATTAGGACAAGGTACAGTGGATCATAATTATAAGAAAACATGAGGTGGTACGCTGGTCTAACGATTTTTTTCCATAGGACATGGATGCCGTACCCGGTCATAATTTATTTTTAAGAAAATTTATTAAAGAAAGTTCGTCTTCCCAAAAAGGAGAATTGATATCAGTATACTTAAATGATACAAAAGAAATTCAGCGTCGCATAGCCTATCACTAGGCCGTCATCTATATCGAGTAAACAATCTTCTTGTTACCACCTTCAAGTATCTGCACCCAGCAACTAGAGAATCCCATCCATCATGTCACTACAGTAATGACTACATACAACGGTAGCCATATGAATAACACGTAAAAAGTAGAAACTTTCTTTTTATCAAATACCATATCATTATAGCAAAGTCAAATTGACCAACTTAAAGGACATACTCCCACTAGAATTTGTGCCCTTAGTGGTTGGTCCAATCCTACAACCAATTGACAAACATATTAAAAATACCACAGAGGAAGAAAGGCTGAAAGCCATATAGATTGTTCGCCATACCAAATGAGTAGAACGACAAATTAAAAAGAGACGTTGAATTGTCTCCTCATTATAAAAGAAACATTAATTATTTGCTATCCTTCTAATTGTGTTTGCTAAGTTATATTATGTTAAAATTATCCCGTACCGTCATATGAATATTTTTATGTTAAGGCGGATCTTTAGTTCGCAGAGGAATCTATACCGGAAATGCATGCTTGACTGGGCACCGAAACGAACCAAGTCGAACGTATGTACAGTGAGTCAGTTACCCGTAGGGTAATCGAAGTGCCAATTAGCGAAAATCATGTAAATACGGCCTTTTCGGTCTTTAATTTACTAAAAGGAATGGCATGAACCGAGCGGTCCATCAGCTTTACCTTTCTGGAGAAAATGACTCGTCCAGAACTATTCAAGGTGATATGGAGTTCCAATGGCCGGTCATGCTGATCCAAATGGGTCGTCGTTGTCAACCTAAATCTTGTTTGTAAAGGTTAGTCATGCGTCCGAAATATAAGAAAAGCTCTGAATAGTAGTAGATAAGTGCTATATACACACGTTTCATAGTGAACTATTCAGGATTTCAGGTTAGGAATGCATTTCAATCATATGCAATATATGGTGCATATATTGCATATAAGGTTAGGAAACAAATTAGAAGTTTCCTTTTTTGGACGAAGAAAACTTTGTTGTAAATGTTCTTGCTCGGCTAAAAGGTGAAGGAAAACTGTATTTTACGCTCTAAATGGTACAGGAGCTCAGCACACTGCCCTCTCTGTATACGTGGAAAATGTTGAGCTGAACCCGAGTTAAAAAAAATCATTTTATGAATTAATCTTTTTTATCTATATTTTAAAATTAACCTCACTTGAATTTTTTTTCTATGTCTAACCCTTTTAGAGGCACCACCTCTAACGGCATCTTAGAAGTACTCTGTTGCGCGACAGTCATTGGTACCACAGACCATGCCAACATGGCGGCTGTAAACTGTGGCTTGATGATGTGGCTGAAGCTATGGTGCCACACATTTTGGCTCCGTAGCTGCGGTGCCATGACCCCTGGCATCGCAGCCTGTATACCCATTTGAACCATTTTTCTCTGCCTAAGTCCTGAGCTGAGCCCGCCCCGTCATCGCCGCTGCCTTTCCTTTGTCGGCGGCGCCGCCTGCCCTTTGTAGCCGCCGCCACCTTCCCTTCGCCGCACGGGACGCTGAGGGCACTGTTGCGTTGTCCTCCACGCCGGCGACCTGGGTGGGATCCTCCTCCAAGCCGGCCATCACGGTGGCGCCTTGTCCTTGTAGTGACCCTATTCTCGGATACAAGGTCGGTGTAAATTATCGTGAACAAAAACAATTTCTTTCGTTCGCATGCATGCATACAGATACTTCAAAAACGATTTCGATTAAAAACCCTAACATGCGCCCTTAGGGTTAACATGAAATCGAACAGCAAAACTAATGCCACTAAAACTCACGATTAGAAATTTTGATACATGTTCTAAAATGTCTAGGTTATCAAACTGTTACCAGTCAATCGAAGTTTATTTGTACATTAGGGCCAAACTTATTTTTAGTAGTTCTCTCCGCACATAAAGTTTGGAAAGAGCTAATTGAGTAAACCCCTCTCCTCCAATATAAATGAAGTGATACGTTTAAAAGATAAATATCATATTGACCTCAAGTCTAATGTTTTGAAAATATTTGAAGACATGATTTAAGAACCTATAATTCAAATTTCGTTTTGGGGGCTATATACCAAAGTACTAAAATATGAGGCCAAATTGGGGTGTTACTTTTAGTCTATAAAAGTTTATTAACCAGGTTACAGATTGTTGGTTAATTGGTTTAAAAGAAATACAGCACAACCAAAGAAATTTCCTCACCTCTCTCTTACCTGCCGTGGGACCCACCCTACAGATTTCTTTTCCCTTCCCTCTTTTTCTTCTTCACCCGTGGGCAGCTCCCTTTCTCCACCTGGCTAGCATGCTCCCCCACTGCAGTCCCTTTTCTTCTCTACACGCAACGGCAGCTCTGCTCTCCATTTTAAATCCCTTCTCTCCCCCACCGAGTTCTCCAAGGCTGCTGCCGCCCTCCCTTTTCTCCCTTCTTCTTCCCCGTTCCATCCCCAGCAGCTCCCCACCGGCCTGCCGTCTCGCCTAGCCGGCCCCTGCGCGCCGACCATCCTCTGCCGCCGTCTCCGGCCACCACCACCTCCACCGGCCTCTCCCAGCTCCCCGCCATCCTCGCCAGTGCGCGCCGCCACTTGGAGCCTCGTGCCTCCAATCCTCTCCCTCCGCCGCATCTCCCTTGCACAGGCCGCCGCTGGTCCTGTTGCCTCCGCCCTAGGCTTGCCGCTCGCCGGATCTGCCGCCTTGGCACCGCCTCGAGCCCCCCACCTGCTCGCCTCTGCCTCCGCCCCAAGAACCGCCTCGTGGCCGCGCGTCGCCACCTCCTGCCTCCCTTGCTCCCCATTGCCGGAGCCCCTCCTCCCCATTCGGTTGCCGAGCAAGCTCCCCTCCGCTCCCCCTTGCGCATCTCCTCGCCGGCCGGTGGCCTGCCTCACCGCTGGCTCCGGTCCTCCCTGGCTTCAGCCCGAGCCGGGTCTCCGCTGACTGCCCACGGGACCGAGCACCGGAGCATCGCCCTCGTCGACACCGTCCGCCGCCCCCAAACTTCTTTGCTGTACCTCCGGCGACCACCAAGCAGAGCCAGCTACACCAACGCCAAGCGCTTTCCCTTTCTCCAGCATCTTCAATCCAACCGAGCTCGGCGTCATTTGTTCAGTGAGCTTCTACTCAACCGACCCAGGTTGTTAGCTGTAGTTAGGATTAGTTAACCGGTGGTTAAGCCTTAATAACCGAAGTGGTTAGGTGTTTACCGGTCTGAACGTTGGTTAATTGCATTAGCTCACACACTAATTAATGTGCTGATTAGTTACTTCAGAAATTGCTTAGCTACCAGTACTCAGCTTCAGCTTAGCTAGAAACTGCCGATTTGGTTAAGACAACTAAATCGCGCGATGGTTAAGTGAATCCATTAGCTTAGGCAGTGTTTGTGTTCGTTCAAGATTAACGAACGGCACATGCAATTGGGTTTGAGTACGCGCCGCAGTTAAGATGCAACAATCTAATACCTTACGTGGTGCTATTAGCTAACCTGCAATTATCGAAGAATGGCGGGGAACCATCTGGGCAATGGTTAATTAGCAGCTAATAAGCGATTAATATTTTGTACCGATGGAACCCATGTCGGTTAGAACTTGTTTAACCCGTTGATAGGAATAATTACTACCTATCATGAAGCAGCATAGAATCATGTGATGAAAGCCTAAGTTAATGGCCATGTAAAACACTCCTCTAAATGCACTGATGATTGGTTACTGGTACCCTCGAAACATATACAGTAACTAATTACTGTAATAACCAGCTCATACATAACTAGATAACGAAAAGAAACTAACGGTTGGTTACTTTATCCGCTATTTATCGCATTGAGATCTTAATGAATCTGTTTCATACTCTCACATGTTGGATCGACTAAATGTGTTAGTCGCTCTAACTATTGGCTAACCATTTATTTGTACAAGTAGTAAACCAATGAACTAGGTGATGCGGGTAATCGCTATTTAAAAGGTTCACCAGGTTGTACCTAATCAAACTAACATAGCATGAAAATTTGAATGATTAACATGTTCCTACCAAGATACCGATTACTACAATCCTGGTCTAATAGTGAGTAGATGCAGATTTAGTATTACTTAGGTTTAGCTGCGTAGGAGCAATCACATACACCCTATGCCTACAAGTTTAAATGAAAAGAAAAGAGTACCTAGTTCTATGTCATGTGGGATCATGCAACGAGCGCCTGATTAACTAGGAAATCTCATATCTATAAAGATGACCAGATGAACCCACTTGTTGTTTTTAGATGACGTGATGATATTGGGAATAAGATATACAGTACCTTGTTCTTTACTGAGAAGAAGACAGGAAATGCTAAAGTTGATTTAACCTGTAGAAACTCATACGAATGTTAACGACCTCCTAATACATGTATACTAGAGCATCTAGCTTAACCGTCAAATTAAAATAGCTAGTGTCACAATTCGCCTAACGGCCAGTAAATAATCGCGACTCCATGTTCTCACCTACGACAACGAATCAACCAAATGAGCCCTAAACACCTGTTGCACCATAACTGAACATGCATGCATAATAGCTACCACACGAGCCTCCAATGAGCTAACCTAGGGTCATGCACGTAATAATAACTCCTCGGCACCCACTAGTCACCCTAGGCACCTGCATCCTTCATCAAACATTCATGCATACATGCTGGGTGTTAAGTGCTTCTTTACTGTTATTTTCCGGTATCGCTCGCTTTAGAGCCCGAAGGAGGAGACCACCAGGCTCACGACCTCACGCAAGATCAGGAATCCTACGACCAAGGCAAGCAGAACTTGTTGCATCTTATTGTTATCATTTCTTGTGCTTACTTATCTATGCTTACGGTAGAATTGTTTGTTATATGTGAGGGTCGGAACTCCCCGAAACTAGCATGGCTAGGTGAGGTTGTGTGTGTCATGTTTGTTGTGGCTGCAAACTTAATCATGATGCTCTATCAACTTGGATTTGGTTAAGTGAGATGTGAGAGCCGAGGGTTTTGCACGATGAATACGGTTCGGTATGATTTGAGTACCTCGTGAGAGGTGGATGAGTACCTCGTTGAGAGGTGGATGAGTACCTCGTTCAGAGGTGGATTTACGGAGATACCAACCGGAGTCAATCGTGCATCTCCCGTACCACCGCGTGGACGTTAGCGGAATCGAGGCTGGGGTGTAGTTGAGGAAGACCAAGACTCTTGGAGCCTTGCAACCTCCAAGGGTTAAGGCACTCTTTGCACTCAGAGTGATCGATTGCCGGTATCGGTCCTAGAGATTAAATGAGAATGTGTGTATGATGGATCGATTGGATTTGACGTAGGGGCTGCTCTAATTGATTTGGATATATGTTAATTGGATTCGTTTGGATTGGACTCATGGGCTGCCCCAATGGAGTTGGAATTATGGATTGGATCTTGTGGTGATTCGTTTACGATATGTTTGTACCCTGAGTCAGCCTGTTACATAACTTGTATTTACTTCCATCGGTTGATGCTATGTTGGTAATTCTTATATTGTTACTCTGAGAAGCATTCATGTTTAATTGCTGCTGTACTAGTATGGGTAGGACATTTAATCAAGCACGAATAAGTCTTGCGAGTACCTTCGTACTCACCTAGGATATTCCTAGATCATTGCAGGTGAGCCAGTGGTCGAGGAATACTTCTATACCGCCTAGCTTCCGGTTTCCTTGGTTGGCTATTCGACCCAGGGATTGTTGTGGTTTTTGGTCAGCGGTCAATGCGCCGCTATGGGACTCATTTACTTTGCTTCCGCTGTTGTTTAAAATACTCCGTACTCGGATACGTTTTCGGTTATGGCCGAATGATGTAATGTGTTGTCCCATCGTGGACAGTTACTAGTAATATCGTATTTGTAGAGCTTTGTTGCGATATCCGAGTTGTTACTTGTGGTTGTCCATGTACAATGCGTGTATGTGATGAAGTATGTGGACAACTGTGCAGCGGTAGTATTGTGTGCTAGGATTGCGTTTCGTGATGGCAGAGGTGAGCGAACCACTAGTCCGGTGTAGCTTTGGGTTGAGTTGATCCAGGGGATTCGTCCCGTACTTGCTAAGCCTCCTACGACCGTCACGCCTCGCGCTGACGGCAGAGCAGAGCTGGATCCTCCTCGAGTCGCACATCGTGGCTAGGTTAGGTTGAGGGGATGCATATCCCGAGCTCTAGTCCTCCTATGACTATCGCGGAGCGCAGGCTTATCACGTGGTATTACCCCTTCACCGGTATCTGGAATCTATTTGTGGTTCTGGGAAGATTGGTCGCTTCCGGCCGGCTCGCACGTGGCGGGTGTCGGATCGTTCCGCCTCGGTGCGTACGGCGCAGGTACCGTGCCACCGGGCTGACAAGTCCTTCGGTCCTTGGCGACTTCGCGTTCCCCTAATCACAGGTGGACTCCGGGTCCGTGACAGTCCTCCACACCGGTCACTGCATTGGCGCTGTCCTCCACGCCCCCTCTTCCTCAACGGCAGCCTCCGCGGCGTCTTGCTCATAGGGTAATCTCTACTCCTGCCTCCCTCTTTGTGTGTTGTAGCAAAAAATTTCATAAATACAAATTGTGAGCAAAAGTCGAGTGTGTTATGGTTTCATTGCGAGCAATAATCGATGGTGTACGTAATTGTGATTTTTAGTATTTGGGTTACGGTTAGAGATTAATTTTTGCTATGCATATTTTGATAGTTGTACACGGAATTCATGATCATAGGAATTTTGACGTGCATATATAAAAATTTTGCAATGTATATTAATAAATTGATCATTCTTGTATCAATGGAAAATTTGATATGTATATGTTTCATTATAGTGCTGTTTTGGATAAAATGACCAAAACACCTCTTAATTGGTAACTCCAGTCAAAGACTCAAATGCTTACTAATAAAGAGCGTCCACATAGTTAGTGATGTCATACATTTGTCCCCTCATATGTAATTTTAGGTAAATTTTTGGAGCGCATCTACGCTTGTACATCCTAGTGCGTGTAACTTGTCATCCTAGAATAAGGAAAAATTATATATCATGCATCTCATGCATGATTTTTGTATTGAAAAATCAACTTATTTTCTGTTGCTTAAAACATCATGTTTGTAAGTCAATATGGTGTTGACGCACTAGTACAGAATAGGTCTTTTAAGACCCCTCATCGCACACGGTTGGCCCAAACCCGTCACCAATGTAAACATCGCACACGATCACTATTTTGGGCCAGTGTGTGATGCGCCTCGGCAAACTGGGCCGTGTGCGATGTGAGGCACATCGCACACGATAATTTTTTGAGAAACCGTGTGCATCACATCGCACACGGTTCTTTCGTAGGAACCGTGTGCGATGTGCCTCACATCGCACACGTTTGTTTCAGAGGTGCCGTGTGCGATGTGCTTCACATTGCACACAGTTATTTCACTCACATCGCACACGATTGCTTCGAAGGAACGGTGACTGTGTGTGATGTCTCGTTTCATAGGTATCCTGCATCAGTGACGTGTTTTGTTTGATGGCCGTGTGCGATGTTGTAATTATCGGTGACAGTTAGTTTTGATAACCCGTGTGCGATATCAAACTTCTTCTATTTATACACGCGGGAACCCTAACAGTCTTTGGCACCGCGCTGTGGCCGCCGCCGCCTCCTCCCCGAGCCCGGATCCGGTCGCCGCCTCTTCCTCGAGCCCGGATCCGACCGCCGCCTCCTCCTCGAGCCCCCCCGAGCCCGGATCCGGCCGCCGCCTCCTCCCCGAGCCCCCCCGAGCCCGGATCCGGCCGCCGCCTCTTCCTCGAGGCCGGCGACCGCTCCTCCGCCTTGCAGCAGCGCCGGCGCCGATGGAGGCTGCCGTTTTCCGTCACGTTTGTGACACTGCGCTGCACTGCACAAGACACTTCTTTTCGAAAGAGTGTCTTGTGCAGTGTAAACGCAATGTCACAATGGTGACGACGCTCTATTGCGGTTACACTGCACAAGAAAACTACGTGACGCTGTGGGGCATTCCCTCTAGGTACGTATTACCTTCCGAACCTCTGTACTTTGTTATACGCTGATTATACCGTGCTAAATTGTGAATTGTGACTGACATGATTGTGTGCGTCGATCAGAGGTCAAGATGAAGCCCGAGCCTCAGGGGAGGTGCACACAGATATCGCATTCTAATGCGTCGTCACACTCTAAAGAGTCCATTTCATGTGAGAAAACATTGGACTCTAGCTAGCAATTTCTACCCTACAAAAGCAAGCCCTAGATAGTTCCTTTCCATATGAAACTGAGATGTGCAAATTTCCTTAGCAACTTGTGCGATGTCGAATGTGTTGTATATATATATATATGATTGAGATGTGGAGTTGTCAAATTTGAGATGTGGAATTGAGATGCAGAAAATTCATTAATTTGTGTTGTGGATGCTTGTGATATATATTGTCCTGTGCATGCTGGGATGTTATTCTAATTTTCAGAGGTGGCAAGCGAAATGAACTGATGAAGCCAGGAAACATACAACGAAAACACTGTCTGGCATGTAAGTCTCATCACACAAGGGCAACATTTCAGGCGCGTGTGCGATGTGCAGCACATCGCACACGGTTATTTCAAACTTGCCGTGTGCGATGTGCTTCATCGAACATCGCACACGGTTATTTCAAACTAGCCGTGTGCGATGTGACTCAACATCGCACACGGTTAGTTCACAAGAACCGTGTGCGATGTGGATTCACATCGCACACGCTTTTTTCTAGTGACCGTGTGTGATATCTCGTTCTGGTTTGCGTACGTAGCCGCCATCTGTGATCAGTGACGGAATTTGTTTGATGACCGTGTGCGATGTAGTAAGTGACCCCTGTGTGCCAGTACCGAGCTCGACCTAAATGCTCCAGTTCGAGCTCGCGGGAACGGTGGCTAGTTGTAAGGGCGGGAGTGGCGCACGACGGCTAATTGGAGTGGTGGCGGTGGCGGCGGGCGGCAGCTGCGGCAGCGGAGGCAGTGGCTTTGCCGGGGCAGCTAGCTGTACGTGATCAGCTCTGCTATCAATTAAGACAGAGTACGCGTATGATCAGCATCAAGCTAGTATTTGTCCTTCGGTTAATTTTTAGATCCGCGTATTCTACATGCAGTGCTAGCAAAATCATGCCATGTAGTTTTTGTGTTGTTTGAAATCGTGTAGATGGATCGAGGTTGGATGTCGGAGAGTCGTACAAGTCGAGCATACATCAGTGGCGTCCTTCGTTTCATGAAACTCGCGGAGGCAGACATGAGGAACAAGAGGGAATGGCTGATTTTCTGTCCATGTGTTGAATGTGGAAACTCTATACTGTGGGAGGACCCAAGAGTGATCGAAGAGCATTTGTTTCGGAGGGGTTTCAAGACGGGATATACATGCTGGACCAAGCACGGTGAAGAGGCGCCGCCGGTCATGCACGTAGAAAACGAAGACGGCGATCATCATATGCCAAACCCATATGATGGGCAGCCAGATGGCGACGATTGTGATTCCGATGGCGATGAAACTGCTATTCCAAATCTGCAACAAATGATTCATGATTTCGAGAGCAACCACGATGATGCAGAATACAGGGAATTCATGGGCTTGATGGAAGACGCCGAGAGACCACTGTATCCAAACTGCAAGCCAATGCACTCCAAGCTGTCAGCAACACTTGACCTCTTGAGATTGAAGGCAGAAAGCGGATGGTCGGACAGGAGCTTCACAAAGATGTTGGGTCTTTTTGCAGACATGCTTCCAGATAACAATAAGTTGCCAAAAAACATCTACGAAGCGAAGAAGGTGATTTGCCCCATGGGACTAGAAGTACAGAAGATACACGCATGTAAGAATGACTGTATGCTTTATCGCAATGAGTACAAAGATTTACGTTCATGTCGGATATGCAAAGCTCCTCGATACAAGCGTAAGTTCGCAAAAGACAAAGACAAGGCCGATGATGAGATCAAGAGGGGGGTCCCTAATAAGGTTGTGTGGTACTTGCCTGTAATTCCTCGTTTGAAGCGTTTGTTTGCAAACCTGAAGGAAGCGAAGCTGATGCGTTGGCATGCGGAGGGACGTAAGAATGATGGAAAGATGAGACACCCGGCTGATGCTGCACAGTGGAGAAGAATCGATGCGAAGTACCCAACCTTCGGCGATGACCCAAGGAATGTAAGATTCGCAATGAGTACAGATGGAATGAATCTATTCAGCAGCATGAGCAGCAGACACAGCACTTGGCCTGTGCTTCTGTGTATGTACAACCTTCCTCCTTGGCTGTGCATGAAGAAGAAGTACATCATGATGTCGATGCTTATCGAAGGGCCAAAGCAACCTGGAAATGACATCGACGTTTACTTCAGGCTGCTGGTGGAAGAACTACAAACATTGTGGAAAGAGAAAGGGGTAAGGGCATGGGATGCGTACAAGAAGGAGTCATTCGATCTCCGTGCACTGTTACTCCTTACCATCCAGGATTATCCAGCACTTGCTAATGCTTCGGGGCAGAGTACAAAGGGAGCCAAAGCATGTGTCACGTGCATAGATGAAACCGCGAGTGTCTGGCTTCCGTTCTCGCGCAAGACCGTATACATGCGTCATCGGAGGTTCTTGAGAAGAAATCACCCTTACCGTAACATGAAGGAACAATTTGACGGCAATACAGAAAGAGGCGCGAAACCGAGGCCTTTTACTGGCGAAGAGGTCAGCGAGATGGTGAAGGATGTGAATGTCGTGCTTGGCAAGGGACATAAACGGCCCCGTGAGAAGAGCGTGTGGAAGAAGAAATTAGTTTTCTGGGACTTACCTTACTGGAAGGATGTAGATGTACGTCACTGCATCGATGTCATGCACGTCGAGAAGAACGTATGTGACAGCGTTCTTGGTACATTACTGAACATGAAAGACAAAACGAAGGATGGCATCAAGTCACGAATGGATATGGTCCATTTGGGCATCAGACCAGAGTTAGCTCCAGTAAAGAAAGATCGCCAGACGTATCTCCCACCTGCCTGTTACACTTTATCCAAGAAGGAAATCATAGAGTTCTTGGGATTCCTGTGTAGTGTCCAAGTCCCCTCTGGTCATTGCGCAAACATCAGGAGTCTTGTTTCAATGGAAGACAAGAAACTAATTGGCATGAAGTCACACGATTGCCATGTAATGATGACACAGATGCTCCCGGTGGCAATCAGAAATATTCTGCCCACAAAAGTTCGAGAGGCGATCATGAGGCTTTGTGATTTCTTCAACTCGATATCTCAGAAGGTCATGGATCCCAATGCACTGGATGATCTGCAAGAGGAGGTTGTGAAGACTCTATGCCAGCTTGAGATGTTCTTCCCGCCCTCGTTCTTCGATGTCATGGTGCATCTCGTTACACACCTTGTGTACGAGATAAAGATGTGCGGGCCTGTGTTCCTACGCACCATGTATCCGTTCGAGCGGTTCATGGGAATACTCAAGCACTATGTTCGGAATCGGTATCGGCCCGAGGCCAGTATCGTAGAAGGATATACGTCGGAGGAGGTGGTTGAGTTTTGCACCGATTACATGCACAACTCACAGCCTATTGGTGTGCCCAGGTCTCGGCATGAGGGGAGGCTATCTGGAAAAGGGACTGTCGGAAAAGAAGTCAGCTGGAAGGATACTCATCTATTTGACATTGCCCATTTTACGGTCTTGCAGCACATGACCATAGTTTCCCCTTATATAGAAGAACATCTGAACAAGCTACGGCAAGAGTTCCCAAATGTGCCACACAGTCGGATCTTGAACAAGCACAACCTTACATTCAGCCAGTGGTTGCAGAACCGTATCGTAGACGGGCCGATAGACGACACGCTAACGTGGTTGGCCAAGGGGCCAGCATTTACAGTTCATACTTGGGAAGCGTACGACCTGAATGGGTACACGTTCTACACGAAGGATCGAGATGAGAAGACCACATTTCAGAATAGCTCTGTCCGAGTGGAAGCCATAGATACAGCTGGACAGAAGGAATTTTACTACGGGTGCATAGAGGAGATTTGGGAGCTTGACTACGTGACATTCGGGATTCCACTGTTCAAGTGCAAATGGGTCGATCTCAGACATGTCAAAGTCGACAATTACGGCCATACTTATGTCAACCTCAGCAAATTGGGTTACATGAATGAACCCTTCATTTTAGCCTCCCAAGCTACCCAAATTTTCTATGTGAAAGACCTCGCACATAAGAACTGCCATGTAGTGATGCATGGAAAAAGGAGGATCGTAGGAGTTGAGAATGTTGTCGACGAGGATGAATACAACCAGTTCGATGAGTTGCCATCTATTGGAGAACGCATAAGAATCGACGAGCAAGACCAAGGGGAAACTTGCCACTACGTACGCCAAGATCATTCCGACGGGCTAGTGTACAAAGGAAGTCATCATGCAGTGGATTCATGATTTATTTTGGATCTGGCCTAGTACTCAAATTTGTTTTTGAGCCAAATCTGTACTCATTTTGAATATGCAATCTGTTGAAGTTAGCAAATTATGTTTCAAAAAGTGATCGCACAATTATCTTGTGGAGTCATCGCGGAATTTTGATTCTGATAGTCATATATGTCGAATACCTAAATGTCGTACTGTAGAGGATCATCACATCGCACACGGTTATAAGCAAATCGCCCGTGTGCGATGTCACTTACGTTGCAAACGGCAAACTCTCTCAGCCCGTGTGCGATGTGGTCTTGGTCACATCGCACACGGTTAGAAGCTGCAGCCCGTATGCGATGTGGCCTACCACAGGTCATCTAACCGTCTGCTCTGTGATTTGCAACACTGATGGAGAAGACATTTTCACACAGATTAACAAGACGTTTACAATCAGAAAGTAGACATTTCGAACGCAGATTTAGCATACATTTCGAACACAGATTAGCAACACATTTCCAACACATTACATATCACATTTCCAACACATTACATATCACATTTCCAACACATTACATATCACATTTCCAAACTAAAGCAAAGGAAAATACATAACACATTGCATAACGAAAGCAAAGGAAAATACAAACTATCTACACGGTCTCCAGTGGCAGATCTTCGTCCACAGGGTCAGGAGTGAGCTGCGAGATATTTTTAACTAGGTAGAAGCTCACCATCTCGTCACCCCACCGGATGCACTTCGCGTGGAGGCGCTGCCCAATCCTGGGGTTCCTGCAGCGGATGAGGGTACGCCCCGGCTCGTGGTGAGCTTCGAGGAGAAATCCGAGGTGCCGCGGAAACTTCTTCTCCAGGATACACCGGACGGCGTACGCACCGGAGTAACGGACGGCCGGGTCGGAGTGGTACGCACAGAGGAGGGTGCCGTCGGTGGGTCCATACTCGGCAAACTCCAGTGCGTTGGCAGTGGCGCGGGAGAGGGCCATGGTCATCTGCACGCGGTCCTCGCGGATGGGCGACTCCGACTCGTCGCGCTTCCGCTTCCCCGCAGAGCTCCCCGCAGAGCTCCCTGCAGCGGCCATTACGACAGATGGAGGAGGTGGCTGGAGGGGTAAGGAAGAAGAGGTTCGACGGAGCACGGCGCGGAATGAAGTACAGAGTGAAGTAGAGGAACCGACGAGGCTAGAGGCGTGGCTTGTAGGAGTGAAGTAGAGAAACCGACGAGGCGGCAGTTTATAAGGAGTCAAGTTGAGAAACCGAAGAGGCGGAGGTCTACAGGGGACTCTTCGTGTCGCACACGGTTACGGATCCATACCCGTGTGCGATGTGAAACACATCGCACACGGAGACCTAATCATACACGTGTGCGATGTTACTCACATCGCACACGGGTTTTACCAGTAACCCGTGTGTGATCACTTCGCACACGGTTTGCGTTATACACCCGTGTGCGATGGTACTCACATCGCACACGGGCCGTAATATGGGACCGTGTGCGATGGCTAGCCCCGTACAAGTAGTACCTAGGTCACCCCGTCCGTGCATCAAAACATTTCGACTTCGCGCGCGCCGCCTCGCCCGAATTTCCGTCGCCTCCCGCCTCCCGGAGCGCCGCCTCGCCATCTCCGGTCGCCGGCTCCCTGTCGTCGAGTCCCCGAGCGCCGCCTCGCCATCTCCCGACCGCCTCGAGGTCTCCCATCGCCTGCCTCCCCTTCCCCGAGGGCCGCCTCCCCAACACGCTCCCCGACAGGTTAGGGTTCTCAGTGAACGCGTGTGTTCCAGTGCTGCTTGCAAATATTTACGTGTGTTCCGGCACTTGATTTACTTGTTCTTATTTATGCCATTATCATCCTGTTAGTTAGCTATGACGTCTGGTAATGAATGGCCGGACCTCTCTCCGGTGAGAGAGACCGAAGAGAACTCATCACAGCCGGAAAGGACCACCACTGATCAAGCAGAAACCCTGACAGCTGTGAAGAAGTCCAGAGGAATTAGAAAACCAAGCAAAAAGCCCCAAGGAGTATGGCAAGTGGAGGCCATCGACGACAGAACCGGGGCTCCTACGGAACCAGAGAAAACGGAGAGGAAGTTCCGAACCATGTGCGGGGCAGTGGTAAGGGAAAGGGTCCCTATTCACTTCGAGGATTGGACAAAGGTTAGTAAGGACCTGCGCGACGCCATAGTGCTAGAGATCATGCAACACTTCAGGGTGCCGGAGCAATGGAAAACACAGGTGGAACAATGTGCACTCTCGAAGGCAAAGGATGCTTTTAGGAATTTTAAGTACGTGTTGCACAAGAAGTTTATGCAGCAGAATAAGGAGCCCTTCGGAAAGTATCCACACATTCGACCCGAGGACTGGGACAGATTTGTGCAGATGCGGCGAACGGCGGATTTTGAAGCCAAGAGTGCGGCAGGCAGGGCTCTAATTGCGAAGAACAAACACCCCCATAGAATGGGGGTCAAAGGATACTATGGGAAGCGGAAGATTTGGGACAGGGAGGATGAGAACCTACGCCTTTGGGGAGCCGATGTGCCTTTTCCTGATGTTTTAGCAGATCGGGCAAGAGACTTCCTGAGGGCGAGGTCTACAACCGATTCGTCGGGTCAGGTTGTGTTACCCAACCCAGCAGACCAGGAAGTGTACCAAGCTATGGTAAGAGCGACTACCTCATTCAGTCGTCGGTCTATAGTTACGACAATATTATGCTTATGTACCTACTAATTATATATGTCTTTATGTGCAGAAAGAGCTAAGCGTCCAGGCTTCGGAAGGCTCATTTAAGCCTCAAGGCTGCAACGACATTCTCACGGCCGCATTGGGAAGCAAGGAGCCCTCGGGTCGTTGTAGGGCGATCGGGACCAATGTTGCCCGTAGGAAGGCCTTCCCTCAAGACGCGGAGGAGATGCGTGCGAGGAAAAGGGCGAGAGCGGAGCAGAAAAAAGAAGAGATGAAAAAAGAGATATTCGATCAATTTGCGGGCATGATGGACGCAAGGCTCGCGAAAGAAAGAGCTGCGTGGGAGGAGGCGTACAGATCGCAAGCGGTTGAAGTTGCTGCACAACCAAGCCCCGGTGCACGCAGGAGTAGCTGTGCGTCATGTCACGATCCGGTTGAAGGCCATGAGGAAACAGCCGCCAGGTCTCCTATCGATGACATCACGGGGCCGACGAAGTGCAAGCTACAAGTGCCAACAGCGCACATGGCTTTTCCGTTGGTGGCAGCTATCGGAGTGGTTCATCCACCGGCTGAGGGAGCTACCGTGCACGGTGTACCGATACAGCGAGGGTTCGCGAGGTGCACCGTCGATAAAGTCGAGCCTGGCTTCCAGGGCCTCCCGCTATTCCACGTAAGCCAGGATGCCGAACTCCAGACCTTGGGACAGGCGGAGATGTCCTTCGTCCAGTGGCCGAAGAAGGACATACTCCTTCTGCCCTTCACATCGGCACCGCCTCCTGCTTCGCCACCATTCCATGCTGAATCTGAGCCGCTCTTCGCACCACATCCCGTCATGAGCACGCCGTCTGCGCCGCCTTCGTGCCCACAACCTCAAGGGTCACCCAAGCAAGCGCCGGTGCTTCCGACACCAGGAGATGTTGACTTACCGTCACCGCCTGCACCAGTGCAGACTAGAAGTATGAGATCAGCGCCGGTGAAGGGCACGGGCAAGGGACAGGGCAAGGGCCAGGGTGTTGGAAATATGCCCTAGAGGCAATAATAAAGTTGTTATTTTTCTATTTTCATGTTCATGATTAAGTTTATGTTCTATGCTAAAATTGCATTGGTTCTTGAATATGAGATTCAGAGGAAAACCTAATTGCATGTGTGGAATAATAAACACCATTCAGATCCCTAGTCAGGCCTCTGGACTAGCTCATGTATTGTTGATGATCTTGTTTTCCTGATCATGGGCATTGTTAATGTAACAAGGATGCCGGCAATAATGGGAACACATTGTTAGGGTAACAATGGTGTTGGATAGACCCCTTATGAGATACTGCGAGATCACTTCGTCAATATGTTGTCAGTATCTTCTCATGATGTGTTAACGTTTACTTGCGTCCTTAGACCATGAGAATATCATAGACCCGGATACCGGATGGTTGCTTTGGGGTCATCAATCGTTACGCCGTAACTGGGTAATTATAAAGGTGACTTCCAGGTACATCAGAAAGTATATCGTGGTTCTAGATATGTCAAGACTGGGATTTGCCCATCCGGCGATGGAGAGATACACTCTGGGCCCACTCGGTATTACGGTGTCCAGCATCGCCTGGCCAGGTATTGTGACTAAAAGGTTAGTCACGGGGATACCGGAATACGGAAACGAGAAAAGAGTACAAACCGGTAACGAGGATAACTAGGTATGGTGATCAAGGAGTTGATCACAGGGATACCGTCAAAGTCTCGCCTCGGGTTGTGTAATGTATCGTGAGGCAAAAGGAATTGTATGCGACAATACAAGGTTTGCTCGATAAAGATCTTCGATGATATGTGGGAGTCGTTATGGGTGTCCAGATCCCGCTGACGATTATTGACCGGAATGTATTCCGGACATGTCCACATATACTCGAACCTATAGGGTCACACGTTTAACGTTTTACCGACATTTAGGAATGCTACGATTTATGGAGAACGAGAGAGAAGGGTTCCGAAAGTGTTTCGGATGATCTCAAAAGTGTTCCGGGAGGTCCCGGATGGTTCCGGTGATGTCCGGAAGTGTTCCGGAAAGTATTGGAAGGTTCTAGAAGGTTCTGGAAGGTTCTAGAAATTCTAGAAGGTTCTAGAAGGTTCTAGTGGAGTTGGACTCCAACTCCAACAGGGTGTCCCTGCTGGAGTAGGACTCCACCTGCCTAGGGAGAGCTGCCCCAACCCCTATAAATAGAGGGGCAGGGCACCTCAAAGGGTATCCCAAGCAGCCCCAGAGGCAGCCCTAGTCCCTTGGACTAAACCCTAGGCCGGCCATCTCTAGATTGGCCACAGCCTTCTTTTTCTCTCTCTTCTAGATTGGATCTAGTACAGCTGCCGGCGCGCTGCTGCTTCTCCTTCTCGTAGATCCCCGCTGTTCTTGTGTGCTGGTCCACACATTACCGCGGTGTCGCTGATCCGGTACGCGTGGATACCTCGGAGATGTCGTATACTTCGGCGTTTGATCGGGCGAACTATTCGCGAGGAGATCGCTCTCGCGGCTGGGAGGTATAACCTAGCTGCGGGAGTCTGCGGACTTCATCGACATCGGTCAACTTCTCCGCTGCATTGACGTGATCGTCGAAGGTATGATATCGTTACCTACACCTCGATAGTGTTTCTTGGTTTGGTTCGTGCGCGGAAAAATTTTGTTTTTCGTAGCGCGTTCCCCAACACAGGGCAAGGGCCAGGGCAAGGCCCAGGGCAAGGGCCAAGGCAAGGGCCAGGGCAAGGGCCAGGGCAAGGTCCAGGGCAAGGGCCAGGGCAAGGTCCAGGACATGGCCATGGAGCTGGGGTTCATGACGGACGAACAATTAAACCGAATGTTTCCCCCCGCGAAGGTCGTAAGGAAGTACGTCAAAGGAGAGCCATTGCTACTCCCCCGAGACTTGAAGTTAGCAGGTTTGATATGCACACGGCTACATGAGCACTATCTGAAACAATGTGAAGCCGGTGAGTCGAGCATTCCGGTGTGGTTCAAGAAGGAGCATTTCCTTCATGATATGAGTAATTGTGCCACGGTGGGCTTCGAGGACTTGTTTCTCCTCTTCAACCTGGATGAGCTCGATGCCTCCCTCATGAGATGCTGGACATTGTAAGTATTTTACAAGGAATTCCACATTCTAGCAACTCTCTTTTGTTTCATAAATGATACCTCTTTTCTTTCGTATGCTTAGGAATATGATCACCCAATGCAAGCAACAGAAAGAACCGGTGGGTTTCCTCGACCCACAGTTGGTCTCGGAGCAACAAATCGACGCGAATAGGCAAATCATCTTTAAATATGTCGTCGAGTTTATGATCGCTGAACAGACAAAAGAGTTCATTCTCCTTCCATACAACCAGGAGTATGTGTGTTTTAATTTATACATTAGCTGCACGTCCATTGTCATCATTCCACACGGGTTGTGATATCTTTTTTTGCAGCAAACATTGGATCTTAATTATCATCATACCTAAATGGAGCAAAGCCGTGTACCTTGATTCCTTGCAAGTGGCACGTTACGACTACTCGACGATAAGGGAATTCTTGCAGAGTGCTTTCGCCGAGTACGCCAAGCGTGGAGGGAGGTGCTCACCAAATGGGGTCCCGGGGGTCTTGGACCAAGGAGCCGACGACTCTGTGCAGGTAACAATTGGTACAACATTCCTCCTAAGTGCTAAGTAATGCTAATTGATGCCCTAATTGATGCCGTAATTCCTCAACAACTTTTCAGACCTGTAACCAGCAGCCAGCAGGAACCAACCTTTGTGCTTTTTACGTTGCTAAGCAAATGACGAGGATTGCTCCGACTTCGAAGACAAGAGGCACTGCTGGCCTCAATTCGGTTAGTACCGTATGTGAGACTCAAGATTTTACTTTTTACCTACATGCACCTAAATCTGAATTTAATTACTTCGTGCAGGTTTTGAATTCGATGCACGATGGACCGTTCAGTCAAGACGATATTGCCGACATTAGAGGACAGTTTGCCTTATTCTTCTGTGAGCATGTCATACCGGAAAAGGGACAATTCAGATCACCTTAATTCGTTGTGAGGTATTTATTTTCTTTCTGTTGGCTGTCAACCTTGTCAGATCCAAACTTGTAGGAATGTTGGCTGTGAACTCCTGTTTAGGTAGTTGTGAATGGGTCAACTCATATTCAATTGATTCAATTTGCTTACATGTCGGCTGTGAAATGTATGTGATCTCTGTTTTATTTGTGTTTGGATCAAATCCGTGTATTTTGCCTGATGGATGAAATCTGCGTATATATGTGGCTGAATAATGAATTCTGTGAATGTGGCCGATGAATTCTGCTAAATGATATTGTTGCCTGAGATTTCGTATTGTCGCTACTGTTGCATTGCCAGCATCACACACGGCTCGGCGACCTGAATCGTGGGCGATGTGCCTGTCAACGCACACGGACCAGAGCATTGGACCGTGTGTGATGTTGTAACTCATCGCACACGGTCCAAATAAATGCTCGTGTGTGATGACGCGCAGTCATCGCCCACGGTTAAGACCAAATATCCGTGTGCGATGTGGGACAAATATCACACACGGTTCTGAAAACATGACCGTGTGCGATGTGGTATATTATTGCACACGGGTCCTATTTTGGAACCGTGTGCGATGTGTGTATTCATCGCACACGGTGAATACTGTGGACCCGTGTGCGATGTGCCTGGCCATCGCACACGGCAAAAAGATTGAACTCGTGTGCGATGTGCGTATCTTCGCATACGGCGCTGGACCCGTGTGCGATGTGCCCCCCACATCGCTGACCAGCCCGTGCATACGGCCTCGAGAACCGTATGCGATGAGCTTTTTCACCCGTGTGCGATGAGCTTTTCTGTACTAGTGACGAATTTTGTATATTTTGTGACATTATAGATGGGTAGAATTGTTAGAGTTTATAATTGCTCAGGAGTATGGGAGAGGGGCAGTACGAATATTGATTTCGAGTCTATGGCAGCGAGGGTAGTTATCTTTCGGGAGACACCAACCTTTAGTGAACTAGTAGAAAGGATTGATTGTGAATTGGGATTTTCAGCAAGTTCTATTGAAGTAGAGGGGAGTTATGATGCTAAATTTGGTATGAAGAGGTACTCTTTGATGATGCATATCCGATCAGGTAGTGATTGGGACACTTATAGGGAAATTATCTATGCTTCAGATGTTAAGTCATTGGAGGTATGCGTATGGGGAGAGCAGCACCGTTCTGTTGATTCTATGAATGCCACTTCGTCAGGTCCAGATCACGAGCTGCCATTTGTTGTGGACATCTCTCAACTGTCATTTGAACCACTATCTCAAACAACTGCATATCAGGAGCTAGCTCCGCAAGATGGTAGAGTCGATGTGATTGCTGATCAGTTGGTGGGACTGTCGATACGTCCAATTAACCTACCATGAGTTGTTAATCCGTTTGTTCATGCTATTGGTCAAAATGCTGAAGAAATCATGAGACATTTGCATGCTAATTTTGATGTGGCAATAGTGAATAACTCAGTTGACGGTGAAGCTAGCTTGAGTGACATCGATGACTGCCCAAGCGACTCCAATGAGAAGTGGAGCTCTAGTGAGGATGAAGGCCGAAACCTTGTTTTAAGTCCTCAAAAAGCAAGAGTGGTAAGAGAGGTACTGGGCAAAGAACCCATGGGCCATGGTTTCGAGAATGTTAGAAATGTCGGCAAAGTTGTTTGTAATGATAGCCTGTTTGGGAAGTTCTTCGGGCATGACACATATTAGGAGAGACGAGGATGGAAAGCTGATCCTTTGCAAGGGGATGCAATTCAGGACTTTTGTTGAGTTAAAGTACTTCATTGTCGATTACTCTGTGAGGCACCATAGGCCATACATCATTTATCACTCTGACATTAATAAGAGGTACACAGTACATTGCCAAAGGGGTTGTGCATGGAAGGTGTTGGCAAGGGGTTGACTCATGAAAATTTTTGAAAAATCTCTCGCGTGAGTGAACCACATACATGTGGTACATCACAATCGTCTGGGCTGCATATATAGGTCACGGAGAAGTACATCGCTACCCGCATCATTGTTGTGGTTTGTGTTGACCTAGATGTTTTTGTAACTTCGCTAATCGAGATGATATTTGCGACGATTCATTAAGTTGGCGGTGGAGATATTATGGGGCGACTAGAAGGATGCTTATGCTCAGCTTTCAAGAATATTGATGGGTATGCAAGCTACAATGCTAAGATTAGAGTTCTATCCGTTCCACAATAACAGTAGAGTCATTGAACACGGTGTTAGCTTGACCAGTCCTGACAGTTGATGCATTGTTTCTAACTGGCAACTACTATGATTGCTTGATGATTGTCGTTGGTGTTGCGTGGAAGACCAGCTAATTCCACTGGCGTTTGCACTCACGGAGGGGGAGAACAATGACAGCTAGGAATGGTTCCTATACATTGTTCGCACGAAGCTTGTTGATCCGTCGCATGAGTAATGCATCATATCAGACTGGCATCAAGACATTCTTAATGTTATGAAGCATGGGTACACAGGGGTCTGAGACGTCTATCACCGTTGGAGCATGCGCCACCTAGCTGCTAATTTCTATAGCAAATGCAATCAGCTGGAGCTCTTCAAAAAATTTAAGTTTATGTGTAAAGTGTTGGATAAAGATGATTTCAAAATAAAATATAGAGAGGTTGCTCCGCTGTGCAACGCTAGGGCCAAAACATGGTTAGAAGAGATCAAGCCATGGAGGCAGCTCTGGGCGCAGGTTTATGATAGTGGCAGTCACCGTTACAGCATGATGACAACTAATATCTCCGAGGTGTTTAATTATGTGCATAAGGGGATTAGAGCAATACCAGTATCAGCAATACTGGAATTTACATTTAGGAAATGCAATGCCTATTTCATTGACCGATGAAAACTTACAAATGATTTGGCCTATAGCGGTGTGGTATGGGGTAGTGTCACCCAAGAGCAACTAAGCATGGTGGAGGAACAGTCTGGCTCTCAGGTCGGGGAGGAGTTCGATCTAGAATTGCATGTATAATTTAGGTCTGTTGTGGGACTTCAATTGGTGGGGAGCATTATGACGGAAGAAACTGTAGAGTTAATTTAACTGAAGGTTCGTGTAGTTGTCGTGTCCCCAAGCTGCTCCACTTGCCATGTAGTCACATCGTAACTGCTTGTCATGCTCGAGGAGTGACCCATCTTTCATTATTGTATATTTCTCCACTTTTTTGTAAGGAAGTCACACTTCAAACTTGGGCTGCTAGGTTCGAGCCCTACCTAGACTCGACATAGTGGCCACCGTACCATCAAGAAGAGTACGTTCCGATGTCGATATGTTGAACAAAAAACAAGGTCATCAAAGGCGCAAGAGGTTACGCAATGACATGGATAAAGTAGAGGGTTCGAAAGACATATATAGCCTTGGTGACTAGAGGCAAGCATACTGAAGAAGGGAAAATAAAGAGAGCTAGGCATACGGACATGGTCAGGACATTAACTTGTTGCGTTAGGAATATGGTTTTTCGGTTCTACGTGTTGTAACCTTTTAGTTGTACTTTGACAATTGCTAAACTTTTAACTATACATTCACAGTTGCAGGATGGCTCCGCACCCGCACTACCCCCTCCTTGACCTGCACTATGACAAGGACCACCGTGCACGCTGACTCGCTGAGTTGAGAGAGATATGGAACTTAAACTTTATATGCATATCTATTTTTACAATATCGTTTTACTTATTTCTCATAATTATGCATGTCTTGTTTTGCTGCTAGACATTCCCACCTTTACACCCCCGGGAGCACGTGCCTCTCTGTTGGGAAGACCAATATGAGACATACGTTCGGTTCACCGGATTCCTTCCCCTAGCCCGAATGCTGAACAAGGGCCAGGTCTAGATGGACAGTGCACTCTTCACAGATTTGGTTGATCGGTGGAGGCCGGAGACTCACACCTTTCACCTGCCCTGTGGAGAGATGACAGTCACTCTGCAGGATGTTTCCATGATCCTAGGATTGCCAATCAACAGGTAACCAGCCACAGGCGACACTTCGAGTGACGGGTGGCATGGCCGGGTTGAGGATTTTTATGGCTATTGTCCGGACGAGTGAGAGGAGGGCGCTAGAGACTAGAGGACTGCTGGAGTACTACAGTCTTGGATGGCTAATAGGTATGTTTACTAATGTTTGTCATGTGTCAAATATGTGTCATGATCTTGCAATTCAATTACTAGATGTCCTATGCTTATTTCAAGTTTAGCGGTTGCCCTGCCAATGCAGATGAGGCGACCATACAAGTTTTTGCTAGGGTTTGGCTGTGGCACCTACTCGGCAATTTCTTGTTCCTAACGCCACAAGTGATAGCATATCCTAGATCTAGATTCCTCCCCTCGCTCACTTCGAGGCCATAGGGCATACAATTGGGAATGGGCGGTCCTCGTGTGGCTATACAGGAAGTTGTGCAACGCATGTAGGTAGGCGCGGGCAAACTCAAACTTTGGTGGTTGCACTCTCTTGTTACAGGCTTGGATTTGGGAGCGTTTCCCAATAGGTTGTTTGAATCGAGATTTGCCCCAGGTAATTGCAAATTCAAAATTTATTTCGTCAATTATTGCTTTATCACTAACCTCTACAAACTTGTTGGCCTCTCGCAGGTTGATTGAGACGACACTAACCCTGAGGACCTACCTATTGTGGATGATCTTTGGATAGAGGTGGCTTCACCTACAGGGTGTCCAAGGCCAAGGTACATCATCTACACAAACGGGTTTGACGTGGCCACCCAGCACCACGTGAGTATCTAGCGATAATTCTTTCTAAACTTCCCCAATTGTTGGATGTCCTTACATTAATAGTTCTAATGAAATAGATGACTTGGCTCACTTACGAGCGTCCTGAGTATGCCGGGGTTTTGCTAAATCCCAAATGCAGAAGGGATGAGGACTTATGGAGAACATGCTCGCCTCTCATTTGTTTCCACCTAGTCGAGTACCATATGCCGCACAGGGTGCCACGCCAATTTGGGAGGATGCAAGAGTTCCCTACTATGGAGTCTAGCACGTCAATAGAGTTGCACAAGTAAGCACGTCAATAGAGTTGCACAAGTAAGTTTGTCTTTTGTATTTACTATGACTTAAAATGACTTGTTAGTTACATACCTAATTCTCCTACAGGTTTGACCGGAGGAATAACTACAACGACAACAACTGGGCGCATAGGCATCAAGTATACCTTGAGGAGTGGGTCTAGTGTCGGCGGCGTCTTCATATTGTGCAACCCGTGCACGACCCGTCACACTACGCAGAATATCCGCGTTGGCTTCATGAGGTTTCTAGGGTCAAGTTCAAACCTGTCTTCCACGAGGTAGAGATTGACAAGGAGGTTGCAGCAGCTGACTTTGGAGACAAGTACAACGGCTTCACCAGGACGAAGTCACATCCCGAGAGGGCGCCTCCTTCTAATTATGTGGTATGGAACAAGCTCTTTGGTTTATAGACATGGCAAATTTTCTTTTCTATTCATTGATATGTTCTACATATATGGCATATTAGGGAACTCAGTTGGCCCATATGAGTGCACAGCTGGAGAAATACTCTCCATACCGCAAGGGTCTGAGGGAGAGGTCGCACGACTTTGGAAATTTATAAGGGTAAGTTCGTATCCGACTCTAAATTTCATGATTATTTATTTATACCCATTTATTATTCACTCAGTTTGAGATTTTGCAGGCATTGGAAGAAAATGTAGCGCTTTGGCGACAAAGCTAAACTATCGTGCCCCCGGGGATGTGGTCCACCATGGAGCATCTGGTAGTGCCTCCTCATGTCGTTCTAGTAGTACAGCCTCGATGGCGAGCTGCAGTTCTACACGGACACCTGAATCGAGGGCCGACGATGACAGCATGGATGGGCAAGGACAGGAAGAAGAGATTCTGGACTATAATGTACTCTCACATATTCCCGGTGCTCCTCCAGCCTCGCAGCCATCTGAGGTATAAAACACTATATATACATGTCTTACCGCATATATGATGTTAGTACTAACAATACATATCTTCCACTCTTATCAAGTCCATATCGACGCAAGGAGGACGGGAGCGCCCAGATCCTCACGGCGCTAGGGATAGGCCAAGGCGAGAAAATGCTGAAAAAGTTGTGCACAAATTTACACCAACATCCGGCATACGCAAGAGGACACGTTGAAGCTCATAGTTTTCTATTGTGTAAACATTGGACAATTTATTTTTACTATTTTGAACTAACAAATTATAGAAAAGATATGTGATGATGCACTCCATATTTATCCACTTCATCATGTCAATTGTCGCTTCCATTCTATGTCGCTTCATATCAATATGCTATAACTTCTGAATCAATACATTAGTATGGTAGCCCCGCAATCACAAAGTGACTAGGTTAATGCTCTGCTGATGGTTGCGGTGCCACAACCGATGGCGCCACAAGGTATTTCTGTGGCGTCACCAGGTTTGACACCGTAGTAAGGCTGAGGAGCCACCAGGTTTGGTGCTACAATGCTTCGTTGTAGTGCCATGGTCTGTGGTGCCGCACCCATCAACAGAACATTCACCAAGAGCATCAACATTGCACAATTCAAATAAATTAAATCTTCGGTTCTTGTTGAGACACATGATATGAGACTTAAGTAAAATACATTGATTCATGGTCGAATAGAATACCGCGAGGAGACCACTAAATCTAACTACATTACAAAATAAAAGAAGAACGGTTCACTAACATGTCATTGTCCGATCTATGGAATTAAAGTTCTGCTCGAACATACGGGAAGCGCATAACTCTACTATGTGCAAAGAGGTCACTTCTCCTTCCTAACAGCCTTCGGGCTAGCTTCCTTGGCACGTCTTGCCCTCTCATGCTTCCTCTCCCTTTTAGCTTCAAGCTCCTCCTGCCATTCCTTACGATGCTGCCTACGCTCCTCATCCCACTGCTTGCTAAGTGTGACATAAACTTTGTTACTTTTTATCATTTTTGTGTCAATCCACTCTTCGAAGTCATATAGTGGAGGCATGAATTCCTAAAACATAGGGTTAGCATAGGCCGAAAATTAATATGATTTTAATACCGCTGACAATACAACTTAAATTATTAGATTACGTAAGAAATTGCTGGAACATCAAACGACTGTCGGCGAACTTCCAGTTTGCACATATCCAATACGTTTGATGGTATGTGTCATGCGAGTCCGATAGGACCATCTTGCATGAGTCACCGCACCAACACGTCGGCAGCACACCGGGTTTGGTATGAACATGAGAGTTATCCATCTTATTTGTATATTTCGAACAACTTAATTATTACTAACGACATATGTTAACATAAAAAAGATGAAGAAAATGCACACAAATCATAAACTACAACATTGAATAATCAATACCTTCAAGTACTAGGATGGTGGATGCGCAAGGACGGGATAGTTGAGAGGATGGGAGGTTGGCCAGGGAGTGCCGGAGGAGGTGGCAGAGCTGCGGGAAGGGAAAGGTCTAGAGAATGAAAGAAAGAGGGGTACGGAGGTGGCAGATTAGAGAACAGAGAGGGAGCCAAATGGGTATTAAGGCTACGACATCGGGGTCATGGCGCCACAGCTGCAGCGCCAAGATGCATGGTGCCGCAGCCTCGCCACGTCATCAGGCCACGGTTTGCAGCCGCTATGTTGACACGATCTGTGGCGCCAAAGACGGTGGCGCCGCAGAGTACGTCTGAGGCGCCGTTAGCGGTGGTGCCTCCAACAGGGTTAGATATAGAATTTTTTTTTCAAGTGAGGTTAATTTTAAAATATAGATAAAAAGATTAATTCTAAAAGAATTCATTACAAAAGACCACTTCCAAGTTTTTTCAAAAGCTATTTTTCATGGATGTTCTCGAATGAAATATGAAACGTGCAAATTTTGGGTCCCAAATATGTCCATTCAAGTGACTATATGTTTTTACGCACACATATAGTTGTTATTCTAGACCTCCTCTTCTGTTCTTTTTTAACATCGTACAAAAATGGACATATTGTTGGTAAAAATTTTGCTTGTTCACAATTTCTGATTTAAAGGTTGCTTTTAAATTTTGAAAAATAGAAGTGCAAAAATCCGCACTTCTTCAAATATAGTCTAGTTAATCGGTATGCAATATTACATTGTGGACTTAAAGCAAGCTTCAGTTCTCCTCCCTAAATCGTAGCACCATGCGGGTCCTCGAACACAGATATATTATATCATGTGAGAACTAGTAATTGGTGGTTAACAATATGGGATCTTCACGCGGTTGATTGCGACCGCCTCTCCATCATGACCACTGTCACCACCATGCATCTTTGTCTTCAACATGACATTACCACCGACAAGTGAAAAGAATAACAAAAAAGAAGAAAATTTCAACTAATTAACAAGTCAGTAACTTCCAACTAAAAATCAAGTAACTTCCAACCAAAAAAGATCAAAAATTGATGAATGACAACTTTCTACTAGGAATGAACAACTTCCAAGTCAGATTCTACAAAACTTTCTATAGATGAATCGAAGTTTTCAACAAAAAAAATTAAACTTTTAACTAAAAACCTACTAAATTGTAACTAAAAAACTACAAGTTTTCAACTCGTTTCTATCCAAATTTCCATCAATGCACTTAGGGCTTTCGACTTAAAAGTCAAACTACAAGCTTTCCATTTGTGTTCTTCTAGATTTCAACCTCAAGACTACACACTTTCAAATGATTCAAACTTTCAACCCAAAATTACCAAATTTTAACTAGAAATTTGGTCTCAAATCAACAAAAACACAAGGTTTTCAACTGAATGAACAAAAGCTTCCAACTCGATTTTCTGAAAAAAAATCTGAAAAATCAAATAGGGAAAATTCCAAATCTAGGTGTTTTCCCTCCCTATGTCCTACTTTGTGGTTGAAAGAGCGGTGGCGCCATGGAGTGGAATGGGAAAGGAGAGTGCTGATAGCATGATTGGACAGCAAAAATGATCAGACAAATTCAAACTGAATTTAGAGTTTTGCTCAAAATTCATCAAATCTTTGATGAAATTCATCTAAAATAATTTTGAATTTTTCGAAATCCTGAAATTATGGTAAATTCAATGGCTACCGAAATATTTTTGTAACCTAAATTTTAAATATTGCCTGTGACTATAGTGAACGAGCACCGTGGGAAGGAGAGGGGCTGCCAAGCCGTAGGGGAGAGAGTGTCGGAGGCTAGGCATGCTGAGCACCACTCGAATGGAGCCAAGTGATGGTGATACAAGCAAATCTTGCAAGGAGATGAAACATGTGAAGAGGCATGGATTGGAAGGAAAGAGGAGAGTCGTGCAGTGTGTGGAGAAGGAATGGGAAGGGAAAAGTTTCTTGGTGGGGTCTATGCAGCGAAAGAATCATCTAAAAAAAATCGTGTTGTCGATCGACTACGTATATGGTTATTCATAAATTGTCATTTTTGTTACATTACATACACTAATCAGTTCACTGAAAAATCTAAACCAGAGAAATGCTCATCAACACATCGACGTAAAAGAATATCTAGTATTTGTCAGTCTCCATCGATCATCTCTGTCGATCTGTGTCAAGTAGGAACCAGACCAAATGTCCAAATTAGATCCGTACGACGACGGTACGCCTTGGCCAGTAGCAATGCAGGTTCTCCCGGCCCTTTCCGCGCTGGACAACATTAGCATGCATGGATATATGCTCCACTAGCCCATCTGCAAAAGATATGTCGGAGCGAGCTAATCTAACACTGTCACGTCCCGGAATATGTCTAGATAACTAGCCCCTCATGCATTATTATGTTCCAGGATCATTATTATAATAATTACCAGCCTCTGCGGTTAAAGGAACCGATGAGCTTACAGTGTTAACAACCCGGGGGCGGCTGCAAAGACAACAGACTAGGTTAAATTGAAGAAAAGGGGACCGGTAAGATTCACTACAGGAGAACTAGTCACGGAGCGTGGAAAGCACTTCTTGTTTGTCCGATGTCTTCTCTAGTCTTACCCACAATTCTCTGCAGCTGAGACCCTTTCGTCCCGAAAGACTATCGTATTTCGATCCTTGTATTGTTCCACATAATATACATTATTGGGTGCTGCCGTCATCAATCAACTATGTTACGGAAGTCCGAAGAGTTAACATGCGTGTTGCATGCATGATGTTTTGGTTTTCCCGTGAAAGTACACCATGATCGATCTACTCTTTCATGGCAAAAAGGCATTGAATTCCTAGATTTTATCTTGAGTTTTGATTGTGCTAGTTATCTTGCAGTCGAAATGTATGTGATACATGCTAAAGAAGGATTGATTGGGACTAAATAATTAATTAGGTCATGTATAATCAGCCTTCGCTACACTTATTGTCACTACTACAGAATACCTTATTACAGACGGTTCAAAAACTCCAAGATAGGCGGTTTCCCAAACTACCTGTAAGTAAGGGCCTATGATGACCACCCCTCATCACATGCGGTTACAGAACTGTCTGTGATGAGGGAATATCACAGGCGGATCTCTACGAGAACCACCTAAGATGAGGGGGTCATCACAGGCGATTCTTGGGGAGGTCATCACAGGCGGTTCTCCATAAGAACCACCTATGATGGGGAGGTCATCACAAGCGGTTCTTGTAGAGATCTGCCTATGATGGGGGTGTCATCATAGGCGGTTCCCCATAAAAACCGCCTATGATTGTCATAACAGCATATCTAATAATTTTAAATTGTTGCGTACGGCAGGAAACAAACACATAATACATACACATATCTTATTCATTCGCAGTAATTAGAATTGAATCATATGAAATAATAGAAACTTGATACATACACATAAATCGAGTCACAAAATGAACTCTCGTCAAACTCATCAACATCACCAAATAAAGTAATTAAACTCTCAATTTCATCCACCTCATGTCACAAAGTTTATAAAGTAATTTAACTCTTAGTAAATTCAGCATCCATATAAAAGTTCACAAAGAAATACATATCACTTCTTAACTAAGACGAACTCGCCTTCTTTCATGTCGTAGGCGTGGAATTGGCCATAAGGATCGACAACGTCTCTAATAAGGAACGCGGCGATGTGTTCTCTTATCCGGTCCAGTTAAGACAAATCCAATGACGTCTTGGGAATACCTTTCTGCTGTCGATAGGAATGTATATTAAAGCCATGTACTTACAATGAAGAGAAATATGATAATACTTATCACACTTGCGCCAAACCTGGACTTTATTTTTGCTAATGTTAGTGAGCATGATTTCTATGTTGTGGCAACGTAGAAGCCACAAATGCTTGTTCCTCCTTGTTGTTGGTGGCACTAGTAATATATACAATTGGTTAGTAGTTGGAGATCGTCATTACGACAATTTATGAAAATTCGTATTGAGTATAGAAAGATACATTAAAGCCCTTGTCATTTAAAAGGGGCTAATTGACATCTTTTCCTCTGTTCTTGAGATAGCTCTTCCACACCCTACGTGAATCGAAATGATTTGTCTTCGGCATTGCAACACGAAAGTAGTGAACAGTAGGTTTGTATATGTTGAAAATATGCTTACTTGCTCATAAATCTTCCAAGTATTTCGATGTCAAAGTTTGCTCGTTTTAATAAATCCATAAACATGAGCCTTGGATGGTGTGGTATAAGGATGCAAGAATCCAATGCTCTCCACATTTAGTCTCAATGGTTAGTAAATTCACGTTATTTTGGTAAAATTACGAATAGCCTGGGATGGTGAAGTAGGTAGTGCGATACTTACGCTTGGTTGTATGGAAAAAGTATGAAGTCCTTATCTTGTTGAGTAACTAAGGCGTTTAGCACGTACTCGGCAACAAAGTCTTCTGCATCTAGGATCATCTGTGCTGAGACAATGTATGGATCGAGAAACCCTACTTTTACGTGTTTCCTTCTGGTATCGACGCGGGCCTGTAGCTCTTCTTGGATCACGAAATGTGTGTTGATATCTTCAACCACAGCTCTACGGAGATCTCGCCCCACCTTCTTCCACGATTCTCGAGTCAATGGAACCCGTGTCCATGCAACGATCCCGCATGTCGTTCTCCATTTCGCCGCGTTTTGTTCCGGCGCGATCGGTGCCCCTAATGGGTCTAACTCTGTTACGAGGAATCGGCCCTTCGGCCTTTGACTAGGTCCTCTTGGAGCCCATCTGGATTTTCTCCTAGTTCCAGACGCATCAGAATTGTCCCCGGCAACCTCTAGGGAAGCTGAGCGACCAGGACTCGACATCTTCTAAAAGACGCATTACATGAAGAAGATAAGATATGGAACAAAGTAGACCGTGAACTAGGAACACAAGTAGTACAACAACAATTAGAAGTTCAAACCGTGTACTTCCATTTTACAATACCCTAGGAAAAGAAACTACTTGTAATCACCTTTGCCGAAAGAAACACACTATGATCTATGTCATTTTTCTAGATTTATGAACCCTCTGCCCGATTATAATATGGGCATAACATGAAGTAACATATTTAATCACCTGATGGTTGTACTGTCCCACAAATCTCTTGTGTTGCCTATTTGGATTCATAGGTCATATATCACTACAGAGCAGAAAAGTTTTACTCTGTGATAATATATTTTTGGTTCCATATTTTTGTTTTTCCTTTGAATCTGCATGATGTTACAGCATTTTAGTGATAGTATCCAAATCCAAGGTGATATGAGGGAATAAGAATAATGTGATGTGGATTCTGATTGCGGTTTTTAAGTCACTTGACTCATTGTGCTTTGTGTGCTAACCCTATCTGCCAACGTCTGAAAATTGACTTAACACAATGAATCACTACTCCCCGGTTGTTAACATATAGTGTAGCACCGCAGAGTGTCTCGAAGCTAATCAAAATAAGATGTTAGCCTGTCAAGGTTATATTGCTCTAGCCTCTATGATGTGATTTAGCAAATGGAAATTTTTCTAAGTTTTAGCATGGGCTCGCTCTATCAATGTTGTACTCTAGAATTTTTTTAGAGGAATCTACTGCAAAATGAGCAGCACCATATATCGCTTCCCCATCATCCACTAAGCACAAACAAGATTACTAACCTATCAAGGGGCGGCGGTGTCGAGGATAGGGTCGGAGGCATCGGGATAGCGAAGTAGGGGATGGGGCCGTCGGTGGTGGCGGCGTCGATGCTGGGGGCGGCGTCGGCGTCGGGGACGGCGTAGGTGGTGGCGGCGTCGGCATCGGGGACGACTTCGGTGGCTACTGGGGGGCGTCGGGGGCAGTAGCGTTGGGGACGGCGTCAATGGCGATCGGGGCGTTGGGGACGGGGGCGTCGGTGGCGGCGGCATCGGCGTCTGGGGTGGCGGCGGTGTTGGGTCCGAGGCCGGGCAGCCTGCTAGCGTGAGATGGGAGACGGGAGCGGCGTCGGGGGCAGCACTGAACAAGTCGGGTGGTTTGCGGTATATGAGACTTAGGTTTTTCAGGACTTCAAAAACACTTCAGGTATATAAAGTAGCTCTCATCGCAGGCGGTTCTATCCAAAAACCGTCTGTGATGACTACTCATCACAGGTGGTTCGGGTCAAAAACCGCCTATGATGACTATGCATCACAGGCGGTTCTATTCAGTAACCGCCTATGATGACTACGAATCACAGACGGTTCTTTGAAGGAACCGCCTGCGATATCCATTTTTTTTATTTTTTTATTTTTTGAATTAGTGTTCATACCTAGGTTGCATACGGTGTGTAGTTTGGATAGGTGCTTACTTTTGTTTTTTAATTTCTTTTTTCCTTTCTTCAACGATTTCGTAAGTTCGTGCTGTACCGAAGGCTCCGAATTTTATTTTTGGAAGCTCTGACATTTCCAACGGCTCCGACGTTCCATCCGACTTTCCTCTCATGTGGGAATAGTGGCTTGAACTCGGAGCCCGGAGGGTCTGACTTGTTTTTTTTTCAGAAGCTTCAACATTTTCAACGGCTCCGACGTTCCATCCGACTTTCCTCTCGTGTGGGAACAGCAGCTGAACTCGGATCAAACCCGGAGGGTCCGACTTGTTTTTTTTTCAGAAGCTCCGACATTTCCGAAGGCTCCTGCGTTCCCTCCGAGTTCAATCCGGAGGCTCCGAGAACGTTCGCGCCTTCCAGCAGCTGAGCGTGATATACTCAGAGACTCCAGGAATATCGGAACATCCGATATGGCCCGAACTTCCGATTTGTCCAGTTTTCAAGTTACAAGCAGGATCATAACACATTTTCCTTTAGAGGCTTATGATGACTACGAATTACAGGCGGTTCTTTGAAGGAACCGCATGCGATATCTATTTTTCCTTTTTGTTTTATTTTTTAATTTCTTGAATTAGTGTTCATACCTAGGTTGTATACGGTGTGTAATTAGGATAGGTGCTTACTTTTGTTTTTTAATTTCTTTTTCTATTCTTCAACTATTTCATTTATACATATTGACACCTACACATATATAGTATTGTGCATGACATTCGCACCTCCACATATCGATATCGCTATAGCTCTTGAGCAGGACCTGTTTAGGAAGGGAATATTGATGAATCATCAACACTGCGTGGAGGGGCAAATTGTAAAAAGATCAAGAGAATGCCACACTGGGCTACCACGTGGATGGTCAACAGCAGTCAAAATATGCCACGTAGGATTAATACGTATGTTTGTCAGATAATAACCGTATTTAACCCACTTAAACAATCTTAATGACTATCATTTAGACTTCTATAAATACAGTGACCAAAGTAAACCGAGCGGACAAGTATAATGGCCGTACTTGAATTTCACTCTTTTTAATTCCACATGATTCGATATATCTAATTTGCTATAAATGTGAGTCCTTCGTGATGATCATTGCACACGTACGTAGCTTCATCTCGATTTGGTTCGTCTTTGACCGTCATGCCATCTCTGGAAAAAGGCATCTCCTCAAACTAGTTGTACTCGTCCTCGCCAACTACATCGCCCACTCCAACAATGTGTCTCTTCAAGTCCCTTACTACGTAATGCCTAAGATTTGTCGGGTCGGAAACGTAGAATATCTGTCAAACTTGATTTGCTAAGATGAATGGTTCATCTTTGTACGCAGTACTTTTGAGATCGACCGTTGTGAAGCCGTACTTATCAACTAACAACGAAATCTTAAACTTCACGTAGTCTAGCTCCCAGATCTCTTCAATGTACCCGTAGTATGAGCTCTTCCTACCAACTGTATCTTGAGCATCTATTCGGACACCACTGTTTTGGTTTGTGCTCTTTTGGTCCTGATCTCTCGTATAAAATTTGTAACCATTTATGTCCATCCCTTGCCATGTCACAGCTGTACATGATGGACCTTCTGCCAACCATGTGAGCGTTGGGTCAGAAGACGATAAGCCATGAGGTTGCTCATATAACCATTTGTGATTGTCTCTTGACCCTTAATAGGTAGGATATTCCGAATAGCAATCGGGAGCAGCTGAGTGATCAATACATGACAATCGTGAGACTTCATGCCAATCAATTTTAACTCTTCCATTGAAACAAGTCTTCGTATGTTCGAGGAGTAGCCGGTCGGAACTTTAACACCGTGTAGGAACTGGCACAACTCTTTTCTCTCAGCCCTTGACAGAGTATAGCAGGCAGGTTCGCAGAACATACGACCTGTTTGAGTCTCTTTCGGGTGTAACTCTTTTCTGATTCCCATGTCCAACAAGTCAAGCCTTGTTTTGAGGTCATCCTTACTTTTGCCCTTCATATTCAATAACAAACCTATAACACTATCACACACATTTTTTTCTACGTGCATGACATCGATGTAGTGACGAACTTGTAGGTGCTTCCAATAGGGTAAGTTCCAAAATATCGACATCTTCTTCCACACAGCCTTCTCACGTGTAGCCTTTATTTTGCTTCCCTTCCCATATGTAACGTTTATATCCTTTACCATGTCATGTACCTCCATATCACTATATTGCTTCGGAGGTGTACCGTCCTCGATTTGTCCATTGAATTGTTTCTTCATTCGGCAGTACGGATGGTCTCTTCGAAGGAACCTACGGTGACGCATGTACACGATTTTCCCCGAATGCTTAAGCCATTGACTAGCCGTATCATCCAGACAGTTAGTACATGCTTTTGACCCTTTCGTACTCTGGCCAGAAAGGTTAGCAAGGGCTGGATAATCATTTGTGGTGCAGAACAGCAAGCTACGCAGATTGAAGTTCTCTCGCTTGTGAGCATCAAATATAACTTCCCCATAGGTCCACAATTTCATGAGATCTTTCATCAATGGCTCTAGGTAAACATCTATATCATTCCCGAGTTGTTTTGGTCCTTGCACAAGTATCATCATTATAATATACTTCCGCTTCATGCACAACCAAGGAGGAAGGTTATAAATACACAGATTCACTAGCCAGGTGCTACGACAGTTGCTCATGTTTCCGAAAGGATTCATTTCATCCGTGCTCAGTCCAAACCTTATATTTCTTGGTTCCCTCCAAAATCTTTAAATTTTCTATCAATGTTTCTCCACTCGATTGAATCAGCAGGATGTCTAAGCTTTCTGTCGTTCTTGCGCTTATCAACGTGCCAACACAGCAGTTCTGCATCCTTTGAGTTCGTAAATAAATGCTTAAGACGGGGGATTATAGGCAGATACCACATGACCTTAGCTAGAGTTCCTTTCGTCACCTCGTCGCCCTCATCTTCGACGCCTTTCTCCATACGTTTGTATCGGGAGGATTTGCATACCGGACATGCATGGAGGTTTGCGAACTCCTTTCTGAAGAGGATATAGTCCTTCGGATAAGCATGTATTCGCTGTACTTCCATTTCCAATGGACAAAGAGCCTTCTTCGCTTGATACATACTTCTAGGCAACTCGTTTCTCTCTGGAAGCATGTCCGCTATGAGACCTAACAACTTTGTAAAACTTTTGTCTGACCAACCGTTGCTTGCCTTCAGTTTCAACAATTTAAGCACTGATGACAATTTCGTGTACTTACCCTTGCATCCCTCAAACAAAGGTTTCTCCGAGTCCCCCATCAAGAGTTTGAATTTCTCGTACTCCCACGTATTACGGCTTCCTTCTGCATGGCGCAACATCTCGTCCAAATGATGAAGATCATCCGACGATGTTTCTTCATCTGAATCATAATCGACATCATGTGCCATGTAATTATCTTCCTCCGCGATGTCATCATTATCACCTTCCTGGATTGTCTGCTGCTCACCGTGACTTGTCAAACATATGTAACGCTCTATGAAACCCCTACGAATTAGGTAATCTTGGATCTGCTCTAAGTTCTAAAACATGTGTACATTCTCGCAATCTTTGCATGGACAACAAATATATTGTTCCCCTCTGTTCAACTTATGCTCTTCTACGACTCTTATAAAATCTGACACGCCACTAAGGTACCGTTCACTTAAGCGGTTACCATCATACATCCAGTTTCGGTCCATCTACAGGACAAATTAAATAACTTTAATTAATTCGTGTAAAATATTGAGGCTCATAAAGTGCATACCAACTAATCTATCCAATTAGTTAATATTCATTACTATTTGGTTTTGACTACATGTAAGTAATAATTACCAATAGTCTTTTTATTTCACGACCAATAATTACTATGTTGGTAATGTTTTTACTACATGTGAATGATTATTACCAATATTTTATTTTATTCATGAAGATATGACCTACCAATAATTACACATGTATTTACGAATAAACAAAATTTTAATTTATCATGCAATTAATACATGGGTTTTCACTATATCAAAACATTCTTAAAATTTCATTTCATACAACCTTTCGACAATTACAACATCTTTTTACAAGACAAGATAAATCAATTCTAAAATAATAAATTACTAGAGCTATGAGGGCAAATCTCTCTTTATACAAATATCTCTCTTTCATAAAATCTAAACCACTCAAATATATCATTTTGCCACTCTAAATTAGCTAGCCACATCCTCAATATACTAATTGAAACTAATTTATGCCTCAAATTCAAGAAAGCCAAATAAAATTTTCCATAACATAGTTAGATCTACATTCTCTCTCTTTACCATATTACATCTAGCAAATTAATCAAACTTTTAAACCAATCACTAATCTTAGATCACCAATATGAAAGAGATAGACATAATGATTAGTGCTCTAAATTTCTAAAAGCTGGAAACGAGAGACTAAATTGTTAGTGGAAGGCTACGCGTACGCCAATACCATGCATGGTGCGCGAGGCATCTTGATAGGTAATTCATTGTCTATGGCCTACCCACTCGTGCGCGCTAGCTCCATCATGTCAAGCAAAATTAAAAAACTGACATAACAACTAACTTGTAGTAAATCCCTGGCAAATAAGTATGGTTAAACAGAAACTGCTAGAAAAAAGTTAGTGTCATTAGAAGAGGAATATATATAGATTAATCTGATTGATGATCAGTTGGGAAAGATAATAAAAAATAATGCTATTGGTACTTTTCGGAAAAATGCCACATTTGGCTATCTGACTCCGGTCAATGCCAAAATTGGCTGGCCTCCTCACGCAGAGATAAAAATATCACTCGCGCCCATCGCGTCAGCCGGGCGCGACACGGCGGCCCGTCGCATCGGTCGGAAGCCCAATCGCGCAGGCCGGCCACGACACAAGCCCTTTTGTATTTATTTGAATTTGTGTTTTGTATTTATTTGTATTTATTTGATTAAATTGTTTGCTATTTTAGAAAGAACATGACCATGAGATCTAGGGTTCAATGCGTAGATCTAGCAAATTTTTATTTCCTGTACAATACCAAATAATTTTGTAGAGCTCTACGAAAATTTAAAATTTTGCTATAGCACGGGAACAATAAAAAGACCACAAACGAGAATAACGTGACATATTGAATAGAAATAAAAAAAACTCACGATAATTAGCCTCTTCCTCTCTTATGCCTTGGTGGCATGTGATCAGAGGGGAAGGTGAACTGTGATTGCGTCGTTGGGTTGCTCCGGAGATTGTAGGACAGAGTTTGCTGATTGTCCTGCGTAGGATATGGCTGTGTAGGAATTTAACTGTAAGGAAGCTCGTCAACTTAAAACAAATTGTCGATCCAGTGATGGTGCTGAGAGCCCTCCGCCATATCGCGGGACGAACCACCCTCATACGCAGGTCCTCCAACGAGGGACTGGTACGGAATATTTGAATGAAAATACGGGTTCTGCACAGGAAAGGCACTATCGTCCATCGGCGAATCTGAGTGGTGCACTGTCTCGAAAAAATAATCGTAATTAATTGTGTGAGATTAAATTTAAGGAAAGAGTTGGTACGTTGAATTTAAATTTTGGTACCTCTCTACTTGCACCTCCGTAAGAGCTCTGGCTCTGCTCATACGGGGATTCCATGTCGTACTGAGGGATAAAGTGATAAATTGCATAGCAAGAATAAATTTAATATTTATTTTCTTTACTAATTAGAAGATAGAAAATTACGCATGTAGCACAAAATTCATTGATTCACCCATACTTACGTACACGTACCTCTCTGCTTGAACCTCGCATATAGTTCAGGCCCTGCTGGTCCGTCACAATAATTTCACTCTGCATCACAAACTCGTATGAAGGCTACATGCGTTAGCTTACCAAAGAAAATGTAAAGGACATACCTCTCTTAGTGTACCATGCTGAGGGCTCTGGCCCTGCTCGTGCATCGTCGGAGGACCTGTACCAGCTGTCCTAGACGGGTCTCTCATGAGCGTCGTGTAAGGGCGTATGGAAGACTTCAAACGTACGCAACAAGGTCAAGTAAACATCTGTATGTCCACGGAGTATCGTACAAACATTACATGTGGAAGGTAACCTTGTTCTGTTTAAACAGCATACCTCTCTAATGGTGCCTCTCTGAGAACTCTGTCCCTGCTCGTGCGTCCTCGGAAGTCCTGTACCAGCTCTCCAAGACGGGTTCTGCATGAGGTCATGTCAGCTCGTACGTCCGGCTGCGAACGCAAGCAGTACGGTCAAGTTAATATCGGTATGATTAAGTTAAACTCCGACATTTAAAAAGACATACCTCTCGATCTCGTCGTCCAGAAGCCGAACGCGAAGCACGGGCCTGACTTGGTCGTGCCTCACTTGGATGGGCCAAGCTTGATCGTGCCTCACTTGGACGACCGGACCTCTGCTCCGGCATGTTGAACACACCTAGTATTATGTCATCGGATCGACCGCATCTCAAATTCTTCAAAATGCCCTTCGCATCTTCGTACATTTGCTTCACCTTCCGTATAAAGGAGGGGTCCTGATTATGACTTGTGCGAATGATGGACGCGGCAGTATCCTGGATGCGCAACGCCCTATCGAACTGCACGAAAAGATCGCCTTGTACTTTAGGGTTTAAATTCCTAACTCAGAATTGATAAGATTTCTTACCGTGTCATCATGAACTGAAGCTCTATGCCAATCCATCCCTAGCCGTAGTTGCTCTGAATGCGTGAGAGAAGCTGGTCTCTCTGGTGGAGTAGAAGTGAGCCTAGTGTGCGTCCTCGGCACATACCAGCATAAGTATTCGTCATAAGCCTGCTTGTCGTATGGCCTGCATATTGCTTCATACTGTAAAATTCCCGACCTACATATATGTGCACACAGCTGAAAATTACTTACCGGTCTTCCCGTATGACCTCAAGTGCAGCCCTGTTATCCCATGCGTCCTTCCATACACGTTGCACCCCCCTCCAATCGTCATCCTTTCTGCTTTTTCTATCCTGCCTGTCAACAAAATATGACATGAAAATAGTTATTATGAAGATCATCGTAAATATATGAAAATGTTTATAAAGTTCTATTGCGACTTACTCATGAACTTCTATCGCGAGCTCTCTATTAGCTGGAGGGGGGACCTCTTGGAAGAGACCAAACTGTCTCATCACATGCCTCGGTGAATACGGTTCCACCATGTGTGAGAATACCAGGTGCGATGTTGTCAACCAGAGCTGCATATCCATGAAACACTGACCTGACAACCCTGCAGGCGCGACACTGTAAATATGATCTTCTGTCCAGGGGAACCATATGACACCATTTTGGTGCAACATCTCGAACTCCTGGTGGTAGAACACATAGCACCTGACCGACACTTCCCGAGCCCATGCTAGCGTGGCATATGTCCACCGAGTCCCCATGGTGGCGTCAATGCTGTATTCCTTGCCTACGGGGTACGGGTGGACCGGATCTGTGATCTGTGGACGTCCAACTAGAAAGTGCTCCCACGACCATAACTGAAGCAAGGTATGACAGAAATTTAGTTTTGGTTCTTTGGACTTCCTGTGCTGTGAGGCATCGCACAAACCCCAGTAAAGAGCACAGAGCACTGTAGATCCCCAGCTATACTGGGGGAAGTTGTCGAGCGGGGCATCAGACAAAGACTCAGCGAGGTGGATGTAGTTTGCATGAACTACATTACCGTGTGAAGTCGAAAACATGTGCGAACCAAGGAGGAACAACAAGTACGCAACAAAGTGGGTCCTCACAACCTCATCAGTGGCCCCTTCTGGGCACGTCTCTAACGTCTCAAATCAGCGTGCTAAAGTTTACAAATTAATAACTAAACCAGTATTATTATAGTTCTCCATATCAATTATATCACATGAAATAACAGTGCGTCAAGGTTTAACTGCCATGTCTAGCATTGTTGTTTACCTAATTTTTTGACTAACATAACAACTTATCATTATCATTATTAAAAAAATTACCTCCACTTCAAGCTTTTCACTTGATCTACAATATATTCTACTAAACGAAATGCTAATTATAAATTTGCTTACCTCAATTTTCCTTCTTTTCTTTCTATTCTTTTCTCCTTTCTGTTCTTTCTCTGGACCACTTCTAGCAGCAAGTGAATGGAGAAGAGTACAACAAGCTACTGGAGAAATGAAGTGAAGTGAAGAGAGTGAGATTTGAGAGGCGCAGGGGATGAGGAGAGAGATAACAACATCCTAACATTTAATAACATATCATGACTAACAAATATATCACATGAAATAACAACATGCTAAAGTTTAATAACATGTCAAATATTATCATTTAGCTAATTTTTGTCTAACATAACAACTAATTATTGCTGTCATTTACAAAATAAATCATCTCATATTAAAGCTTTTCTCTTGATCTACAATATATTGTATTAAACGAAAAGCTAAATTTTATTTTACTTACCGTATTTTTTCTTCTTTCTACTATGAGCTGCCGGGGTTTCTCTTGCTCTCTGGACCAAATATAGCAGGTGGGAGAAGAGAAATAAGAAGCACCACGAGAGAGTGAGAAATGAGCTGCGGGGGACATTCTCTTGCTCTCTGGACCAAATATAGTAGGTGGGACAAGAGAAATAAGAAGCACCGACGCGAGAGAGTGAGAAATGAGAGGTGGGGGTTAAGGAGGGCTCGGGTGAAACTTTAAAGGGAAGAATGATTCCCGTATGCAGGGACAAATTTATCTACTTATAGCAAAAGGGAGGCAAACGTGCTCAATCAATGCGTCCGAATGTCACTGCGTGCCAAATTACAAAGCAAAAGGCTAAAGCAAGGAATCCCGAAGCAGCGCGTCGAGCAAAAAGCGAAAGCAAAGTTCCGCACCGCGCCGAGCAAAAAAGAATCGTGAGTGGGGCCCTCGCGTGCGCTCGGTCGTCGCGTCGCGTTCGGTGCGAGCGACGCACGCCTGATGTCACGTCCGGTCCAAGCGACGCTCGACCGTCGCGTTCAGTCGGAGTGACACTGCGCTCTCACGTTGGCCCACCGCGACCGTCGTGCGTCGCGCTCGCCCAAACCGACAGGTGCCACGCGTCACTCGTCTCGTACGTCGCGGTGATATTTTTGTCTCTGCGTGAGGAGGCCAGCCAATTTTAGCATTGATCGGAGTCAGATAGCCAAATGTGACATTTTTCCGTACTTTTCAACCCAACGTTGACCTCCATAAAGAATATCATGTGCCCTGTATACCGGTTGGATTATCAACCAGTTTAATTATCGGAGATAGATGAATGCCCAGTGAATACGTATAGGTGCAAAACTTTATTAGCCTTCCAAATGTTAAAAATGAGATTCGTGCTGTTACAAAGTCTGGCAACCATTAAATACCATTGCAAATGTTCAAATACCAATATATGCTCTTTCCACCAATTCCGCTGGTAACAAAGCTGTGAAAAGATGATTTTGTCCCTACACTTAGAATTTTCTTAAATTCAAAATTTTGAGTTTATAAGTTTCAGAAAATTATAAAAAATAGCATCTGTACATCTAGAATAAATAACTACAATAGAAGATTTCATGAAAAAATAATCCATTTGTGCACTAAAAAATGTAAAAGGTGTATTTAAAAGTCACACAAATTTAAAAGTGTATATAAAAGTCTAAAAAAATTTAAAATATATTTGTTAGTTTCAAACAAATTTGAGTTTCTTTTCTATGTGTATCTGTTTGAATAAGTGCTAACTGTTAAAAAGTTATGAAAAAATACTCTAATTTGTGACATGCACCCATATGTCTATGGAGGAGAAAAGTAGAGATAAAATGGTCACTATGAAAAATTAACAGGAGATTTAACGGTAATGAAATAAAAGGGTATTTTGAATTATTGTAGGGAAGTTAAAGGATTATCAGACCTTGTGAGGCCAAATAACACATTGTGTTTAAGTAAGGGCATAGAAGGTTTTATCCCACAAATATATATGGGGTATATCGACAAGGGCCTTACGCATATATAATCTCCAAAGAGGATCCATAACTTGAACTTTAGACAACACTCACTACCTAATGAGGTGCATCATTAATTTTGAGTCCACCAAGTACCCCAACAAAAAAACCGATTAAGCTGTCCTAAGTTGTACGGTGACGTATACAGCCTAAATCTTTTTCAGAGAGTACATGAAGGACGAACACCATGCACCCATCTGATTAACATCATTTCGGCTCATGCCTTTTCTATTCAGAAGAAAGACGTCGGATTGAGAATTCATGTTTCATCGGTTCTTTTTTTAGGAGATAAGAAAGGTTAGTGCACATATATCTAATAGATAGCCATATTAATCCTGGGTAAATTCTGAGTACCTTGACCAATGATATTGCCTGAATGATGGACGCCCTAGCTAGCATGCAATCTAGCTTAGCTTTTCTTCTTAAATTTGAAACTTTCATATTCTACCAGCTTGTTCATGATTAACCATATCAATCTTAGGAAAATGTGGGTTTGACCCACTGGCTCCTCCCTTTGGCCAAAACAGTGGGCCTTGTTACATAATTAACTTGACTATACAACTTTAGAATTTCATACTTAGCCTAAAATTTTGTAATCTCGCGCAGGTTATTACCAGATGTACACATTAGTTAAGAGATTGGTCGGTATTATCGCATCCGAAGGAATGGGAGTTGGCTATTTAGACGTGCAGGTCCTTTGAGAAGGTCTTGTGAGAACTCTTCAGTCATCCACTATGCGCAGTCCGAGAGTCGACGACGGCTTTCCATTCTTTTAGTCACAAATGGCTTGTTCTTTATTTGTGTTATTTCTATTTGTAATCCTGGTGTTCGGTTAAGAGGGGTGTACTTTTCTTCCTTTTGTTTTGGCTGTGTGCATAACGTTAGAAAGACTAGAAAAAACTCTCTATGCTCAGTTACACCTTCTTGATGTGGCAGTAAAAAAAAATCATCCTTTATCTAGAAAAGTACTTAGCCTCGAACGAGTGGCTTCCCTGTACTTCAACAACTTTTCCTTCACGTATCTTGTCGGGGGAAAGAAATTCGCCCTATATATTCTCCCTTTTTGCTAGGTTCGTGTGTCTCTTTTCAAACGTGCCTCAATAACCTGAACTCTTACGAAGTGTTGGTGTCTCTCACTATATCATGTGCTAAAAGAAATTTGGCACCTTTGCTAGCTAGTTTTCTAGAGATTAAGTATGGGTCTAAATCTATCTAGCCGAATAATGCGTGCGATTGCGCCTTTTTCGATAAAATGTAGGAGTAAGGATATTGGATTTAGTCTCACATCAGTTATGAACAGAGACAGAACACAATTTACAAGGGAGTGAAGATAGTCTCTCCTATCAGGCTAGTCTTTTAGAGGCAGAGGGCACAATATTTCTTATAAGTCTGTGTTGCTCTGTGTTGGGCTTAGGGCACAATGAGCCCTAGACACGCTGGTTTAGAGGGCCTGAGATTGCGTAATAAGTGGTATCAGAGCCCAAGTGCCCGGATATAAATCTCGAGAATCTCATAGTTGCCGGTTATAGTTGGCAGGCTAGAACGCTGATGAAAGTGGTTGTGGACAGAGGGAGAACATCCCTTATAAGGGGGTGAGGGCACTCGTTTAGCAGGATTGCGTAACAAAGAATAATAAGAGTTTACATATATACGACTCTGGCAGTCAAAAAGAGCTGAGACTCGAGAGCAACAAGAACGAGGCAAAGGCTCAAACATGAACGACCCAACAGCCGTCATCCTAGGCTTGACGCCTCCCAGACCATGGTCACCACCTTGCGACACAATAGCTCTGACTCGTCGTAGATGCCTCGTCAATGCACAGAAGGCCGGTTAACCAAGCACGTCGCGCACAGCCAATGCGCACCAACCACTAACACTATCCATCGATTGTCATTGTTACCGGCCATCTCCACTGCAATGTTACAATATGTGGTGCGGGTCGCTCTTTGTTTTCGGATTAATAAGGAAATTTCTAAGTATCACCATAATGAGTATGGAAGCTCTTTTTGGCTCTTTCTACTACCTCTGCGTCACATTACATGTCGCTTTAGAATCTACATCAGTTAAATATTTTAAAGTTTAATTATTAATATAGAAAAAATTATCAAAATATAGGACACAAAATTGATAACTCTAGATCAGTCGTGAGATATAATCTTATAATATATTTTTATTTTTATTTAAAGAAATATATTTTTTATAGAAATAATTTGATCAAAGTGTAAATTCTAGATCAGTCGTGAGATATAATCTTATAATATATTTTTATTTTATTTAAAGAAATATATTTTTTATAGAAATAATTTGATCAAAGTGTAAATTTAAAGATCAGGTGACCTATATTATGACACACAGATGAAGTACTAGACGAGAGGGGACAAAAGGTCTATGGACGAGTATAACAGGTTCGATCTACCAAAGATCGGTCTTAATTTGTAAAAGCACAAGACACGGCTTTTTTATCCAAGTCTAATCATGGGCGTCACTTCTTGTCCGGAGGAAAATCCTCTATGTTGCAATTCAAAGTACATGTTTAATTCATTCTTTTATTTATATAATACACGTTTAATTCATTCTGGCTAGAAAGAAACCCAGTTCAAATAAATACCTGAAAGACCGATTTGACAATGCATTTTTGTGAATAAATTGTCCATTCCTTGTGAATGCCAAGATAAGTTTTCCTCTTGTAAACCGATCTCTCAGACTATGCACAGCTACCGCAACAAGAGAGATGCACTAAGAGCAACCCTATGTTTAGATCTTAAGTGGTCATAAGGTAGATGATGTGTCTTTCTACAATTTTCCACTGTGTATATGACTCCTGGGTATAAGACCACAAGAAGATCGGCTGACCTGAAGTAGCCTCAAACCAAGAGCTCTAGGTGAAGACTGTAGGAGAGGGTACGAGGGCAGAGAGGACACAAGGACGACATTACCGTCGAGAGTGCGAGGATGTGCATCTACAGAAAGGGAGAGGGACCGGGAGAAGAGAGAATTGTATTCTTTAAGTTTGGGCCATACATCTGAGGCCAGTCTTTATCTTTTCTTTTGCTATGGTCATCATTCAGAGTGTTTGTCATCTACCAACTCGGCCTTAAGGCATGCTTTTTCACAACATGAGAGATGCTCTAAGTACTTGTGCTCAGACGCATCAATTTCTTGTTCCCATATATTTACAAAGTAGAAATTATAGTTTTCGCGTAGTATATAATATATATTAAGCAACATTATACAAAAAAAGATAAATCTAATACTTGAGGTCGATGCAAGGTTCTAATTAATAGCGTGAATATGAGCTCGACCTCCTATTACTAGATTATAGGTACGGCTAACTAAAAAGAGCCTTGAAAGGGAACACATTATTGGCGCATTTTCCTCAATTTTTCCCCGAGGTCTTTGACGTATATTTAGCCTGTGCCGCAGATGATCCCGTGTGACGTCACGCACATGTTCTTGATATCCTTCAATCAACATGATTTCATTTACACAGTGCTAAGATCATATTCACACAGACATGCAATCTGCCGATGGATTCTACATGCCCATGCCAAAGGACACGGCTTCTTTCCCGCAAAAAAGAAAAGAAAAAGAGAGACGACTTCTTTTCTGATCAAAATATAGGCTCCAATTGGCTGCGCAAAAGATACTGCCGCAACATGACCGGGCACCTAACCTAGCGGCATGGTACCTAGCGTTGGTGAGTTGTTTGTGTTGATTTTCTAATATGATTTTTCTGGATTTGTAACAGTGACATTTTGGTTGTGAGTATGAGTATACTGATCCAAGACTGCACTTGCCAACTATTTTTCACCTTTTTGATGGAAAAGAGATTGAAGCTAGCAATATCACGCCATGATCAAGGCGATTTTATGGCCACGGAGCGCATAGGAACCGGGGAATGCTCGATTAGCCCAAAAGGCAATTAGAGACCCGTGATGCGGATCTGAATATAGCCCACCTTTATGAGGCACTTAATTAGACCACAAAATGTTCAGTGCTAACCTCGAAAAAGTCGTACAGCTTCTGCATTCATCGCTGAGAATTTGATTAGTGAGGTAAAGATTAGATCAGGGTTAGGGTAGATGGCGGTTGTGCAAAAGGGCAGCGATCACGCCGCCGGCCATGGTGAGCTGCGGCGGCCACCGAGTGGAGTTAGGTTTTGGGGTGAATACGGTGGAGAGGTAGTTCGGCGAAACACTAAACCCTAGCATTAGATCTAACGCTCCAACCTATCTCGTTATGATGATAGTGGACAACTAGATTGCCTGGATACCTCAATACGAGTATGGATACAACGATACAATAATGTGACGTTTTCCTAGAAAAGACAATACAACAATAAGTTTACATATATAAAATAAATATTGAAAATATAGAAATTAATGAATTTTATAGGGTAATAGGAAAATTAGTGGTTTGGTAATGCCTTTATACTGATATAGTTATTGTCAGTTAGACAATTATTGTTATCTGCTCTTCTCTATCTACCGTGCAATCAAAATTCATACATCTACCATTGAAAAATGATGAGTATCTACAGTATACTATGGAACACCATAGCAATCAAAGCATCAAGCTGGAGGGGGGTGTGGGGGGTGTGGGCAAGAGGAATAGGTGTGGGGTGGACTATGTATTCGATTAGGGTTCTTGTTTCTCGGTTGATAGAGAGGTTAGGGTTGGGGCGTATCCTGGAGGTATCGGATGGATATAATGACATTTATTTGCTTTCTCTAAAAGATAGAAACTCTCTGATAGTATCCTATCAATATCCGCATAAAATAGGTGGACAGTATGTGTCATATCCATTAGAAGCTCGGTTTAAAACTTCACCAAATTTTACTCAAACAATTTGAACTGTGAGAATGAGGTTTCCTACATGTTCCTTACTAAAAAATAAAAAAAATTACATGGGCATTATTGCGTAATATTCAAGATCATTTGCTAGATACATAACTATTATCGGCAAAATTTCAAGTCCTCCAAATATTAGATTCCTTCTACATGTCAGACCATCCATGCATCCCGAATCGCAGCACAAAATTTCCTCTCTCGTCAAGCAAACAAAAGAAGAAGAAGAAAACATCCCAAAATTGTAAAAGAACCAAGATTTAACACCAGTAGCAGCAAACGCCATGCGGGTGCGCAGCCAAAAACCCAAGCAGACCTACGGGCGCCGCAGCGGCAGCAGGCGCACGGGCACGCCGTGGCGTGGCCGGAGCGTGAGCACGTTCCCGGCGCGTGGCGGTACTCGTCGGAGATGCCGAAGCGGAAGCTCGTGAGCAGCACGGCGAGCACAACCTTGGCCTCAACCATGGCGTACGCCTGCCCGACGCAGTTGCGCGGCCCTGCCGCGAACGGCAGGAACCGCCCCGCCGCCGGCCGGGCGCGGCCGGGCGCGAACCTGTCCGGCTTGAACTCGTGCGCGTCCGCGCCCCACACGGCCTCGTCGTGGTGGATGGCCAGCACGGGGATCCACACCGACGTGCCCCTCGGCACGCGCAGCTCGCCGCCGAGCGTGATGTCCTCGAACGCCATCCGCGGCAGCAGCGTCGCCGGCGGGTACAGCCGCAGCGTCTCGTTGATCACCATCTGCAGCTGCACATCCAAGTGCGAATTAAGCGCGGTCAAACACTGACATATAGAGTGCGCGGAATTCATGGTTCACTGGAGTTAATAGCTTACGACGGTGAGCTTGGGGAGGTGGTCGGCGGTGGGCGGGGCGTCGCCGCAGACATGGGCGACCTCGGCGCGGACCTTGTCCTGCCACTCCGGGTGCGTGGCGAGCAACATGATGGCCCAGGTGAGGAGCAGCGCCGACGTCTCCTGACCGGCGAAGAAGAAAGTCTTGCACTCGTCGATCATCGTCTGGGCGTCGTACCCCGGCTCACCGTGGTGGCCGGACTTGTTGTTCTTCTTCTTCTCCATCTCGGCAAGGAGCATCCCGAGGAGCCCCCGGCCGCACGCCGCCGCTGACGGCGTCCGGCCCTCGTCCGCGATCTCGCAGCTGCGCTGGATCGACTCCTCGAGCACCTGCTCCAGCTCCCCGTTGACCCGCTTTATCTCTCGCCTGTACTTGCTTGGAAAATACCTGCAACAAATATATTAGTGAAACCAGGTTAGAGAAAAGAAACATTCATATTCATGCAGAGATTCGCAAAACTAGAATTTGAAACAGACAAATGTCCGCTAAAAAGAAAAATATTCTCGTTCACGTGGACATATGCAAAAAAAGAGAGAGATATGGGCAGATAAATGTTGTGGCGGATCCATAGAAAAAGGTGTCACTGGGTCAAATTAATGGTGTAGCTGTCTATTTACAGAAGTCCTTTGTTATTTTCAAACAAAATTTATATTAGGCTTAGCATGAAGCCATTGGCCAGTGGCACTTATTTTTTTTTCTAGACCGGCTAGTGGTACTTTTTGGACGTGCGGTTAGGCTTGTTAGCGAACATTCCAATAATAGAATATGTAGAATGTTTTGTCTGTACGCAGAGAAGAGCAGAGCAGAGCAGAGCAATATCTGTGGTAGTGACAGATTGACTCACTGGCTGCCGGGGACCCAGAGGTAGCGGCTGGAGCGCGCAGTGAGCCGCTGCAGCTCCTCGATGAGATGGAAGATGCGCTTGCCGGTCTCGTAGCTCGTGTCGAACTCCGTGCGCGCGATCACGTCGCCGGCGAGCCTTGCCATGTGCGCGCCCATCTCCACCTCGTTCCCGCCCCGCGCCACCGCCTCCCGCAGCGCCCGCACCGTCTGCCGGGCACACTCCACCATGTGCCCCACCCTGCCCTGCCAAAGCCAAGGAGAGTTCAAGAACCGACGCTAATGGTAGTGCAGCCGCCGGAGATGGTGCCTCGAGCGACGACGACGACGACGCGCCGCGGCGCAAGCACGCACCTTGAGCTTGTCGGCCATGAAGGCGGGGGCGACGACGTGGCGCTGGTGCGACCAGGTGGCGCCGTTGGCCATGAGCAGGCCCCGGCCGATGAAGTGCTTTGCGCCCTGCCGCTGCAGCCACGACTTGCCAGTGACGTGCGCGTGCTTCGACGACAGCAGCTCCCGCACCATGCCGGCGTCCGTCACGCACACACGCGGCTCGCTCCCGTACCAGTACACGAAAACCCGCCCTGCAACACGCGCAAACAGTCAATCCCTCTGATCCGGTCACCTCACCTCGCCGGCCGGCCGGCAATGGAGGCGTACTCACCGAAGGTCTTCGACCAGAGGACGTAGTGCGGCAGGAGCCGGCGGACGATGTCGTGGTTGAGGGAGCCCATGTCCCCGGCGGTGGCCTCGGCGACTAGGGCGGAGACGTCACGGAGATTCCCGACGAGGAGGCGTGGCGCCGGGCCGCGGACGCCTTGCCTGGCCAGGATCTTCTGGATCCTCGCCGGCGTGAGGTAGTAGCAGGAGGCGGTGACCCATATGGCCTTGGCCAGCAAGAACAAGAATGGCAATGCAACGAACACTAGGACTGTGACCAATGCCATTTTGGACAAGCACTTGGCCTTTGTTTTTTGTTATGCAAGTGCAGTGGCAGCTTGCACTAGGCATGCACCATGGCTATATATAAACACCATGGAGTAGGCACATCCCTGTGAGTAACCTGGCAAAGAAAAAAGTTTTTTTTCTTTTCATAGGTTGGTTAGTGGTTGCTTGGTTAATTTAACCTTTCGTGTTCTGGTTACTTGGGTTAGTGGTCACTTGGTTCGACTTCATTTTAATCTGCTTTTTGCCCTCTCTAGACAAATGATAGTATCCGTTCTAGTTACTTGGGCTAGTGGTTATTTATTTCAGAGACAGCTGATAGTATAGTACATTCTATTAGTAATACAAACCTAAACACACATCGAACACGACTCACGCCGTCGTGGAGGCACCAACTCTAACCAATTTGGTGTATATATGTATTCTTTTTTTGTCGTTGTTTCTGCAATTATGAATCTGTTGCAAATGGGTCTTCTCATCCTCAAAAGCTAGCTTGAGAGGTGAGGAATTCTCTCAATTTTAAAATAGGTCTCTTGCCCCTTCCATAGCCGATGAGGGACTATTCCAACAATACGAAGATTAACAAGCCGGAGAAAGGTGTTTGACTTGTTTTTGACCAAAAAGGGGAGGCCACATTGGTGAAAACAAGATTAGCTTGAGGTGTGTTAGTGGGGAGGAGAGTGAGCGGGCATGCTTTGGTATAAAGTGGCATACCGGTACGGTTAAGATAACTGCATTAGTTAACTACAAGTTGTGTGGCAATCAATATTGCCACTAAGTGGAAAGAAGTAGCATATCTTCTACACTGAACCAGATTGTTTAAGGCGAAGGTGTTTCTAGTTGGGCTTATGGTTTCATTGCAGTTGCAAAGCCATGATAAACAAAAGCTTAAGTGGGGTGCCAGGGTACAAAGATCTGATCAGTCAAGTGATCATAATTCACAGCTGCAGAAGGAAGTGTCAGTTATCTGAGTTGTACTACTGTAACAAGTCTATATCTGGATCGTGTTAAATTTATCGCTCTAATTGTGATAAAATGTAGACTCCGAGCAAAATTTTGTAGGCATTCAGAAGTAATAATTATTTCAGTAATTATGTCATAGTCAATCCCTATGTGGATAAAAGAAAGGAAAGAAACAGAGGGAACCACTTATTTTGCCAGCTACTTGACTACACTTATTGCAACTTGCAGAAAAGAATTGCGGTAAACTACTTTAGAAGGATGGCTTCAGAGAAGATTCAGCCTAAATAGCATCATATCATAAAAGTCCAGCGAAGTCAAAGGCCAAGTGGGTTTGTTTAGTTTCTTGAATGTCATGCACCTACAGACTGAAAGTTGATGGTTGAGATTTCAAGACCCATTGGACTATGAACTTCTTCGGTTCCATCGGGGCTTAAATCCCAAGCAAAACAGATGCATTTGGCTTCTGAATCTCATTTGTGTTTGACTTTGCAATGCACCTTGTCGATTGTCATTGTTTTTTAATCTTTGCTTGGTACACAATGCATTCAGCTGAAAATGGTGAGAAGCCTCATTTTACATGCTTACTAGTGTTTTGAAATTTCTTAAGTTTCTTCGCCTCATGAACACGAAAATTAGGGTGCCATGGCTTATCCATCATATCTTTATGCAAACAATTCCTCGTTTTCTTAGTCAAATTTTGTTGTTGTCGTCAACCAGTTATACCAGTGGCCACAGCCTCGATGCCAGCATGAACCAGACGGAGCATAGTCATCTAAGGTCCAAAATGTGCTAAAAATTATATTTGAAGGTAGAAAATTTGTAAAGCAAAAAGGTGAACAAACAAAGTGCCGCTCTCAACAATGCCGGTGTTCTCTTGCGTGCGGAAAACAGAAACACCAAAACTTAGAATTTATCAAGAGACTGGATCAACAAATTCAACAGAATATGCATATCATGGAGAAAAATAAGAAGGTACTCATCTCACAACAAGCTTTATTTAAAAACAAAACAAATTGACGAAATTTATTAGCAAATAAGGATGCTAATTTCACAGCAATAAAATGTATTTTCCAGTCAGCTTCTAGCTTGAGATAAAATGAGCTGGCTAATATTCTGTAAATAGTCAGATGCAATCTAATCGTACACCAGATGGATTTGAGAATCTTTGCTCTGGGCACAAGAGATCTGATTCGTGCAGTCCATCAGCGATTTCTGACAACTTTGCAATGACAACTAGCTTAAGGCTATAACAACTTCAGATGTCTTTCTTCAATAAAAATAACAACTTTAGATGGTCCATGAGCGGCTTCACGTCTCCTGCATTTTTCCGCAAGAAGCTTTGGCAAAGCGCAGATTTGCGACAAGTTCAGGTGATTCCCAGCCTGGTCTGCTTCAAGATGGCATGTCCATGAGCCTGAGCAAGCTTTATTTGAGGTATCTGAAACAGAAAAAAAAAGGAAATTGACATACATGCCCCACAAATTTTGAGCCAGCATCACTTTATTCCCAGCAATTGGAAAATAGCCAGTTATAAATCAAAACTTTTGGAGAAGTATCTGATGGCTTATAATAAGTGACTCAGGAGTTTTTATGTGAAATCCAGGTAGCAGAAGTTAAAGTTTCTACTGCCAACTTTCATACGCTAAAAAATAATTGAAAAGTGAAATAAACAGGAAATAGCTCTTTCAGAAGGGGAGAAAGGAGAAAGAAACATGCATACAAATGAACAATTCTAGTGTCATTGTGGCTCAGTTCACAATCCAACCTGTAAGTTAATCCATGGATAGAGGAATAACACCCATTGTCAACAGGGCAAACCCCTACAATACAATAAAAGAGAAGTGCATCCTTCCACGATCACCGCTTTTCAGGCTCATTCAACACAAGCTCGGGGCATAGACAAACTGCTCATTGCACGCTACTTCAACTTCATCCCTGAACTTGACATCCAGCCAAACAAAGGCCGATAACTACAAGAGGTTTTCATAATACTGTGGACTATAAACGTCTTCACAAGCCCTTAGAAAATGCAAGAATCATTTACAGCATGCATCTTCACAAGGCTCAAATACTTCATCAGTGACCAGAAGCCCACAGCATGTTTTCTGGCCATGTAATTCCAAGTATACTTTGTTCAGTTCCAAGAGGAACTTCATCTGAGAACGCCTGCAGCATGGCTAAAATAAGACTGGGACAAAAGTATGACAAAAGTAACCACAGTAATTTCATGTTGAGTTGGTTAAGATCTCAAGACAATTGTTCAAAGCAATTTCATGTCTAGCTGTTTAAGATCTCAAAGAGTTGTTCTTATGTCCTGGCTAATATATACTGCCTTGTAAAACTGCAAACAGTACTATAGTTTATACTGCTGAAAGCATCATCATTCAGCCTCAACCAAACAAACGGGACTACCAGCTTGATACCACTTACTGTTACCTAAAAGCGTAAAACAAGCATGGGCCGCCTCGTTTCTTCTGATTATGTAGACCCCCTTGCTCCAGGTCATTTATTATGACATTGGACAAAAGAAAATGCGCAGTCATTGCATCTCCCTTAACTTGCAGAGATAGACAGAAGAAGGAAAGTAAAGAAATAATTTAAGAAACCACCTCAAATACAGAAAAACTAAAACAGAAAGAAGTTACCTTGACAATTTCTACTGATATTTGAATTATCTTCTTGTAATGCAGCATTTAATCCAGATAGCAAAGCACCTACATCCAACAGAACAAAAAAACATCATATTGGAGGACAAATGCACAATAAAGAAACATTTCAGTCGTGTGATAATAGAGGGTTTCTGAAGTGTCAAGAAAAATTCCAGCAATAAGAACTATGCATGTCGAGCAATGACTTGAAAGTTGTTCTCTAGATAATAGACCCCACTGTGATGGATTGCAATGTGATTTGTTACGATGTGTTCCCCTGAAATTTGTCTATGCTCCAAGATACTCAACGGTAACATTATATCAATAGGAGGAACCCAGGGAAGTTACAATCAGAACTCAAAAGTACTGTTACCCAGTCGTAGCATCTGTAGAAGGCACTCAAGAGATCTTTCATTTCGATTATTTCTACTAAATTCCAACACATGTCTGAAGACTTAGCTTTTTTTCTACATTAATTTATGTGATGTGTGCTAGCATACAAAAGGCATGGGATTATTAATCTTCTAAAACTTAGGCTTTTTTTTTCGCTACAGGAGTCATGTAAGAGTAAGTGTTGATGCTGGAGTACTACAAAGAATAAAGCAACACCTTCTGAAGAACAAAACGGAGGGATCATTTTCTTCTCATTTCCACTGCCTATCCCAGTCCAAGCATGCAACATAAATGCTGCTACCATGACAGAGCCTCACCACAAGCTTATGCAGAGTGTATTTCTTCTTTTGTTGTTTGTTGGGATTCTGTGAGTCCCTGTTATATTTTCATTCTCTTGGGGTCTTGAACACTCTTTTGTACAGTCTTGTGTTTTTTTTCTACTCATTTTCAGTAGGGCTCTCCCCTACTGTTCCCCGTCAAAAAAAAATAGTAATGAATTGAGTCACAGACATTGTTAGCGAACCAAAGTTATCACAGCGATAATGCAAGGGGAGGAGCCTAACCACCACCACACGAACTAAGCGCCGGGGCGTGTGGCGAGACAACGCCACTCACATCCGCACCATGTATGGCAGCAACTTTAATAAGAACTAAATAGGACGCAAGGCAAGCTGCTGTGGTGATAGCCTTGAGCTCTTGACGCCTTCCTCAATAACCATTTACTCAAGTGAAGCAAATCTCAACATACCATCCATTTCAGCCTCTGGTGCCAAAAATATGGAATCCTACTAGCAAGTTTAGATTCATCCTGCACACGACAAAATGTAAGGGCCTCCATCTTGCGGTAAGGAAAACAAAGGCCAGAATTCCAGAGGATGTCACCATCTGCAGACCGCAATCTTGTGGTATGGCAAACAAAGGCCAGAATTCCAGAGGATGTCACCATCTGCAGATTGCAATACAGCAGAAAAATCAACTGATTCAGGGGTGCAGCACTGGAAACAATGGCTCGTGCACCGGTGCTAAGTGAAATAGTCTAATGACCAATGCTCAATGTCTGAATCAAGACATCGATCTTTACACACTAATATCTGAGATCATTTGAAGTCATGTTATACTACACTAACATACCAAGCAGTAATCTGTGACACCTCATATGGTTAGTGACATACGATATCAAGCAGGCCAGGCAATTACGAACTGAATATATATCGCACAACACAGTGAAATGTGGCAAATTCTTTGAGCCATTACTGCATACAGTGACTTCTTCCTTGTCATGTCACAGAGTTCACACATAGAAAGAATGTGACAGCACCACAATAAATTCAGAAATGCCCTTCGCCAGAAAGGTAAGGCAATTAACCAACACCCGATGGCATTCATCTACAGCTGTAAAAATTAAACTGACATGACAATAGAACACGGTCACAACATGATTTTTTTTTGAAAGAACTGGACACAACATGATTCTTATGAGTTTGATCAGCATAAAATGATATTAATATTCTGACAAATAGACCGGGTCTGAGTTCAACTACCTGATACGGTTGACAAGATTAACAAAATAAGGCATGTTGACAGACAAATTATAACCTGTCAAACAATACTTTCAGTTAAATTTTTACATAATCTTATTTACATTTTTCCTAAACTAACAGCACATATTATCATTTCTATCCATTTTATGCCACCAATTTCGTGTTGACCTGTTTACCAACTTGTCCACTAAAAATGGTACCTATCATATCAATTGTGTAACATAAACTCGCTTAATAGCTATGTTGTCGTATTCATGACAGCATTTCCTGGCTCGTTTAAACATCATGTTGTGTTCATCTCCGACTAAACGGGGACGAGTCAGAACTCAGGACTTGACCAGGCAAGTATCGTTCACAGCTCTACACTCATAACCGTTGATCACAGAAATAACAGTAATACCAAAGCAATTGTAGGCTAATATTGTCTTCATTCTATTTAAGTGGAGCTATGTCCCTTGTAAACAAAATGGTATGCTAAATTGCTAATACTAATGTGCAGCAGAAAGTTGAAATTTGCACCAGTAAGCCATTACTAAATAGGAAATATACTAAAATATAGAATCAATCCAAGTGAGTGCAATACCCTGGCATCCCCTCGCATGTGCAAGGGTGCTATTCCACCTTCATCCTGAAAAAAGCATGTCAAAGTAAGGTTTTGTCTTTTGTGCCAAGAAAAGAAAATATTAATTGGAGGAAAGAAGAATATTCACCGCAAGGGCATCATATGCTCAAGTAGAGAAGTTCAAATGATCCCACCTGAACACTCCACAGACTTAGGTGCTGGTGGCCAAATATCGTATCAAACACCATCTCCGGAACACATGTACCACTTGACAATTGACACTTGGATGATGCAAAATGACAAGATGAAAGCAGAAACACGAGACATACCCAGATGCTTCAGCTGAAAATTAATTGATTGATCATGTTTAAATGAACATCATACAGGGATAATGCCCATTGAAAAAGACTGCCAAAAAGTGAGAAAAGTAAGAAAATATAGAATAAAAAGAACAGCCATAAAGCTGAAAGCAGTGATTGTGATCCTACTACCATTATAAATATTTACAGGCGAAAACAGGAAAATTGTGAAGTTAATCTGCATTTCCCTCCAAGAGGTGCATTATTTCAGCACTTAATGTGGCTTGAACAAACAGCCCTTTGTCAAATAGAAGTGATTGAATCCACCATGGATTTGCAGCACGGTCCTTTCCAGTTCAATCATAACTGAAGGGATTTTTATTATCTTCTTTAGTTCCACGAGGTGAATCCTCACCCAACTTCCTCTCAAAGGCCATGTGTCGAAATCTCCGAGGGCTCCCCCTTCTTTGTGGTTCTGGTGATCTGGGTGCAGATATACACGGACGAAGTTTATCTCCAGTATGATTCCTGAACTGCTTCACGGCACCATTCCGCTCATATGGCTTGACAGTTACATATCTATCATCATATTCCCTTTTATCATCACCATTCGCATCATGCTTATTTCCCCTTCCGAAACCATAAGAAAGTCTGTCCTGTGTCGAGCGGTGGAATTCTCCAGATCTTGGCCGTCCTTGGGAATCCATTACATCAAACCTGTCATTTCTTGATGTAATCCTCGGAGGTGGGCTCCTCCTTGAATATCGTTTCTTATGATCAGGAAGATCTACTGTTGAGCAGTTCCTTCCATCAACCCATGTTGAATCATGTTGAGAGTAAGTGATATTTCTTGATGAAGGACCATCACGCATAACTCGATCATTGAATCCAGGTTGTCTCCGTGGTGAATTCATTCTACCAATCCTAACTTCAGTCATGTAGTTAGGAGATCTACTATGCCTCCGTATACCTGAGCCTCCATTTGCCATGATTTCCCTTCTGTTCCTAGGTGATGTCCAAGCATGTGGGGATCGAGACCTTGATCCAGAAGGAGATCTGCTGTGAGCACGTGGAAGGTTAAGTGAGGCTCCATGCGGTGGGAATCTCCGTTGTCTATTTGACAGTGAGCAACGAACTGAACTAATATTTCCATCAGTTGTATGATCTTTATCCATCTCAGGACCATATCGACCAGACCGATTGCCACTAGCACCAAAGCGTCGTTCTGGAGATGCTTCTCTAGCATGTGCAGGTCCCCTCGACAACCCACAAGCTCCATCTCTGTCAATTGGAGAATCCCGTCCGGACAAAGGGTGGTACGAGCTACTTGTGTTTCTCATCCTTCTTGCCATGTTACCTGCATTTGCTGCATCAACAGCTCTTACCAAAGTGCCATCAGGTGCAACAACAAAGCCATTGCTCTCCATCTTTGCAACAGCAGCTTCTGCAGCATTTCTTGGACCAGGCAGGCCATAATTATAATAATCAGGTGATCTTCGCCGGGCAGAACGAGAATGATTTGAATTTTCCACCCACTGCTCCCCTCGGCTGCTTGCTTGAATATGCCCTGATGCTCCACCCCTCGCATGTGATCTATGAGCATCAATGGTTCTTTCAGCTTTTGAGCCTGAGCCGTAACCATCATCAGATCTGGATAAAAGAAGGGGAATGTGCATTAGGCATTAGGATCATGACACCGAACTCATCCGGAATTGAATTACCTGTAAGATGATGAAATAAAAACACTCAAAATTTACCTGCACAGCTCATTTCTGTTGGGTCTGTCAAATGATCTTGGCCGATCAAGTTGTGATTGCACATCTCCTTTTGGTAATCCCATTTGTCGAAGTGATTCACCATCTCTAGTTGCATCTAGTGTACCCAAACCACACTGGTTAGAAGAATCAACTCCATCTCTTGAATCATGTCGAGAGTGCCTCTGATCTTCAGGCAACATATCCCATCCAGTAGGCTTTGTTCTGATACTCAATGGATCATCCCGTAAAACATCACTGCCCCTTTCAGACTGGCTAACAGTCGCAGCAGATCCAGCTGCTACACGGCCTGGGTTCATGTCATACACTCGAGTCTCACTTCTCACACTCAGATGAACACTACGAGCCTTTTCACCAGCGTTTCCACCATCTAAGCAGTTACTTGACCATGAGCGCTTCGATGAGACTGGTGAAACATCACCATCTTCCTTCCTGGATAGCCTGCCATTGTAATCACCAACTGGAATATCCATGTTCTTTGAAGTAGAACCAACAGGTAGAGGCTGAATGTCAGGAGCAGTTTCTTCATCCTTGCAATCTGAAACCTGATAATTGACACATTTTACTTCTTCATACCTGTCATCCACCCAATAACGGTCACCAGATTCTCTAAGTTCCCCATCCTCATATTGAGAATCATCCTCCTCAAGATCAACTTTTCCAGTAGCAGAAAGATCTTTGCTAATATGAGATGTGTCTGTTTCACAGCAGTGCTCTAGGCAATTATTTGATGCAACTTTCTGAAGATCATTTCTGTAACCATTTGGATAGCTTTGTGCTGCAGATTGTGAATCCACAATACTGTCCATACCAGTAGCTGCTTGTTTGATGCATTCTGAATCGACACCAACAGCCTGAGGAGCATCAATGGTAATGTAATATGTTTCTGCACTGCTACTGTTGGCACAAGTAATTAAGCGATTTTTATAACTAATTGTTGCATCCACACAATCCTGTTTGTGCACATGGGCCATATTGCAATCAGAAGAGCCCGAGTTATTCTCTGGATAAGGATCAGGGAGACCGGAATCATTGTCTGCATTTGCAGCTCTCTTGACAACACACAGTACATCAGTGCCATGTCCAGCCTTGTCACTGACTGACTGATCAATTTTACTAGTTCCTGAATCAACATCCAAAAGTTCCTGGTTCTTCAATTCAGATATGCTTTGTAGAGAAACTTGCCCAAGTTTATCATCACTCCAGCCAACGTCAGTACAACTTTTACTGAAAACAGTAACTGTTGCAATATTTGTGCTTTCCTCGGAAACTAATCTGCTCATCAAAGGCTTCACTCCGGAGCCTTCACTTGTTTGGATTGAACTACCTCCACCATGACCATCCACAGAAGCTAAGTGAGACAAACCTTCACAATCAAGGGGTGGGGCACTTGAAACATCAAGTTTGTCCACATTTGCAGTGAAAGCAGAATGCTCTGTGATAGGAGCCAAAGAACTTAAATCTGGATTAGATCCTAGATGCAATCCCACTTTGGAAACATAACTGCTCTTCTGCTGATCACGCAAATCATTTGTTTCTGCAGAGGAATCATTCACATCTAGAGATTCGCATTCCAATAGCTGCAAGTTCTGGGGAGACGGACCGCACAAAGGATGAGATGAACCATCACCTGGGAAGTCGCTTTCAGCCTTTGTCTTAACATCTTTCGGCACATCAACCACATGAATTTTGTCATCAGAAAGATCAGGTATGTCACCAGCAACTGTTGAATCAAGATTATCCTGACACGCTTGTGCTTCGCTCATCTCGTTTTCAGCATGATTACAACCGCTTGTGGCAGAAGCTATAGGATCAGGACCAACCATATCATGGTCGTCATCATCACCACAATGAGTACCCCATGCCTCCATCGCAACATTAAGATCCCAGTGCAGTCTGGAATCACGAATGGCATTGGAATGCTTGGTTTCCACAACTGTATCTTCGAAGCAGCCTACAGATTCATCTGGATTACTTGAGTTGTTTGACATGGTAACACCTGAAGACTTAGCGCCAGAAGCAGATGGAGAATCATCCGTTTTATTTGCACTGGCACTGCTCAACAAAGAATGAAGTTCAAAATTGGCTTTTGGAGTAGCTGCAGATTCAACGAGATTATCCGAGCTGTTTAATGTAGTGGGAAACAAGGGCTTCGTATCAGGAGCAGATTCCAAGCTGTTTAATGTAGTGGGCTTCATGTCAGGAGCAGTTTCAGATGATTTCAGATGCCTGTCCGATTTGCAATGTGAAGCATCTGGAATATTTAACTTATCCTCCTTGATTTCATGTAGGAGACCCAACTCTGAACTACCGGTGATATCTTCTGGCTTTCTTTCTTCAAGAGAGTGGGCTGACTTCGAGGATTCACCATTTAATATGGCAATGTCCAACTCACTTCCACAGGCAGCAGCAGCAAGTATTGATATACCAGAAAAATCATCAGCGTCAAAAGGCCCTTTCTTTTCCTCCCTGTACTTGCCTCCTAGCATTTTAACCTTGCGACGCTTCCCATATGATGAGATGCCTACACAAGATCTGCTCAGTATTTTTTCATAAGGATCCACTAGCAGTGGAGTGGGTGGAGGTGATGGAGAACAATCCATATGAAATCTTCTCTTTTTTATTGGAACATTTTCCGTGGGGTCACTAAAGCGCCGACCAAGAATAGATACCCCAAGCTGCAAACATTTAATCAAAATGTTAAGAAAATTGACATTCATGAAATGTATTGACAAGTGACTCTTATTTCACCATATTCTAAAGAAGGAAAATAAGGACCTTCTCAGATTCAGAGACTGGAGCATCTTCTTGTGCCATCTCTCGACTTGTGGCACTGCCACATGCATAGAAAGATCTAATTTGATCCTTCATTCTGTCTTCTCCAAAGAAGGAGGTCCTTGCTCTCCTTGCAGCTCTTTGCCTTCTGTTTACAGTCTTCCATCTCACCTCAGGATCTATAGGTCTTGGGAGCTCCAAGCCCATTGTGTTAAGCTTGCTGCTACATGATGGCCCAACACTGTCTGCTATTGATTCACCACCACAGCCTTTGCAGGTCATCGAAATATCTGTGTCATTAGGATTACGAAGTGACGATAACCTTCCAGTACAACTGCACAGTCGAATCTGCAAAGAGAACCGTAAAGCAGAAGTTAAAAATCAATGATGAGGCAGAACACCAATATTTAGAAAACTGAATACAATGACAAGCTTTTAGCTTGGCAGAAAGTACAAGCAACACACAAACCAAAGTGTTGGCAAATCATGTGCATACCATCAAATACGATCGTCTTCCTGCTGTTTCAGCGGAATTAGGAGATCGATTCACATCAACCGCACCATCAAATCCAATAGATCCCTCAATATCCTCTGGAAAACAAAAACAACAGAAGGTTGCTGTTGAGCACCACACCACCAATGCTTAGGATACTGTTTGAAGAATAATAGTGTCAGAGTCCACATAGCATGCACATAAGCAAGAGTTAAAAACTAAACGCTGCTTCCTCAGCAATGCCACCGCCCCTGGGCACCCATCAGCAGCCACTACCTTGAACCCATTCAGCACCAAATTAGGAAAAAACTTCGAATTTCTGGTTTGGTTTTCAGTAGCAAAATAAGAATAGACTTCGAGCTTCCGGCCTGACGGCTACAAACAAGCACGCACACCAGAAGCTAAAGTAAATGTAACGCTCTCCTGCCAGGACTGAACCCCCATGGCAACAGAACAAAACAGCAGCGCCTGGGCAAGTCAAGGGCCCTCTTCCCTCAGCCATCGGACACCTCCGCTCCATAGAAACCAATTTTTCTTCTTCTGAAACAACTAATCCTCAGGAAAGCAGGCAGATCTGGAAACTGGACAAATTTCCGACGAACACCTGTCTCCGGCAGATGCACAGAAAAGATGGACAACAGCTACACGCCCACTGATTGACCTGAGACAAACTCCGCGGCCAGAAGTCCAAATCCCTCAGACAAAGCAGATCTGACAACCGAAGGGCGAGAATCTGTCCTCCATCCGTATCTCATGGTGGAATCGGCGAACCACAGCGTGATCACCGTGGCGGCGGCCGCCGCTAGAAGGTCCGGAACCGAGCCCACCTGTCAAAACCCCCCTAGTCTGGGCGCCGCCGCCCCCGGCGGGAGCCAGCAAAGCAGCACGCAGAGAGACTACTCAGATTTCTAAGATCAAGGGTTGCGTATACCTTTTGCTCCAGCCTTCCTCATCAAACCCAGCACCGCTGCCTCCGGCTCTCTCTGCTCTCCCTCCTGCGCGTGCGTGCGCGCCCTGGGCTCAACTGGAATCCGACGAACCCTTCCGTACCATTCGCTCCCTTCCCTTCTCCTCGCTGGATTCGTTGAGTACGCTGCGGCGCGAAGAAATTCCCCGCGGCTTTTCCACCCTTTTGACCCCCACCCGGCCGGGCACGCGACCGAGAGATCGGTGGCGCCTCCCCTGCTGCTGCCGTCGCCTGCGCCGCGAGCCGCCTCGCCGTCGCCTGCGCCGCGAGCCGCCTCGCCGTCGCCTGCGCCGCGAGCCGCCTCGCCGTCCCCTGCGCCGCCGCTGTTCCGGATTTTCTATTGGACCCTTTCCTTGTTCTACTTCGCCGCCTGCGGAGGGTGGGAGGAGAAGACCAAGACCGTAATATTTTTCTGTGATTTTGGAGGAGCGTTCGATTGATACCCTTTCTTCCCCCTTTTTTTCTCCCTCTGGCTTGGTGGGTGTGGACACGAATCCGGGTTGGATGGACGGGATTACCCCTGGAGGTGGAGGTAGGGCTATTAAAAGTGTATCAGCATATATACATGTACTATAATATATTGAGATATTGAGAAATATTTGATTTATCACCTAAAAAACTTCTCCAATTTCAGACTTGACATCCGGAAATTCCTCCTTCTATTCCATGCGATATTTTCCTTTTCTTTTGAGGCACCATGCAAAATTTTCCTGATTCCGCATTTGTCATTCCCGTGAATGAACCTAAGGACCTTCGTGTATGGTCTGAAGCTTGTCAGTCTTTTCAATAAACTAGTAGCTTGCAGCATGTGCGTTGCCCTAAAAATAAAGGAGCATGTGCATCGCTATAAATTGAAAGAAAAGAAACATGACAGGGGCCTCTTAAAGCACCGAAATTAAAAAACGTATAAAAAATATAAAAATTAAATGTCATGACATGGTGTATTATATAGAAAATTAAAAACACAAAAAAAATAATACCACCTCTGTCTAGATTTGTTTGACTGTCTAAATTCAAGATTTGACCAAAAAATAATAATATGTTAGTTATGTGACAAAAAATAATACCATTAGGTTCATATTCAAAAAAACTTTCTTATTATGTGACTTCGTAATTCTTAACAAAATAACGTAAAAGCAATTTACTATCAAAGCTTAAACCTAGATAGTCAAAATATGCCTTATATATCCAAATGGAGGGAGTAGAAGTTGTTTGGTTGCACTATAGTAAAAAATGATGTTTCTTTAGGAATTGGGTGCATACGGTAGTTGTTATAGATACAAAGAAAAATCTCTAAGAGGTCGAACTCATTGTAAATTTTCCTTTGAGTGTAAAAGGACCAAAGGAAAATTTCCTAAGGTTTCTAATTCTACAAATCAGATAACCTCTGTAGGAAAAAAAAATCTTAAAGATTGAATTTCTACAAAATTTCTTTAGATCAAAGATGCCCCGTATGTTTACAAAACTATTTTACTTTATTGAATTGAGGTGTTGCCTTATATGTTCACGAAATTCATGTTAGGATGGTTTTGCAAAATACAGTTACATGTGAGGTGGGTAGTCCCACCTTGATATCATACTTTCATAGCAGATCAGATGATTGGTGTGACTCCAAGACGAATAGACCATTATCATCGAGAGGTTATTTATATGAGTGAAGATAGCCGAAGTACCCATCCTCACTCAACTAGTCAAGTCCCCATGACCATCCTGAAAAATAGGTGATTTCAAAAGAAAATCCTGGAAAAGAGGTTATGGTAAAATTCTCTGAATCTTTGACACTGTTATTTGCTGAAATTATTAGGAAAATAGGTTGCATTGTTATTTCACTGATAATTATGAAGGGAAATGCTGAAATCTATGAATCTCTGGCACTATTACATTGCTGAACTTGTGAGGGGAAGTAATGGAAGCTTGATCCGGAATATATGAAAACATAGGGAAGCCATGGGCATATTTGGAAAATATTTTCTTCTAGCCACTAGGGACGAAGTGGTTTTTACGGTAATGATGTAATGGTCAACACACGATCGACTAGCAAAAATAGTAATACAGAGTCGGAATATAGAAACAAGGAATTTATAGAGTCAGAGAAGTTTAGAACGATAGATCAAGGAAATATTTTGAGAAAGATCAAGAAATTTCTTATAATACATTAGTTCCCTTTTAAGCCTCGTCGAGCTGACCTAAAGCTTATTTGATATACATATTAATAGGGTTATTGACCTTATCTAGTTGAGATCGAGCATGTACAAACTTATAACATATTTCTCTTTACTATTATATGAATATGAGTTAGAGGTTGCGGTATCATACCTTTCCCTTTCCTCCATGTAGCGTGCAACCATCTCTTCCTTTGCAGTATCATACCTCCCTTCTCCTTTCCTTTAGCGTGCAACCCTCTCTTTCTTCACGATCGTCCCATGTTCTTCTCAACAAATAAACTTTGAATTTTATTTCAAAAGCCAATCTTCAATGAACTCCCAATAAAGCATATCTTATCTAACAAACCTTATCTTGTAACATGACATGTCGGTGGTGTAGTTCAATAACAACGGCTTTAACATGCAAACATAGTATGATTTCTTTTCTTCAATGGCAAAGATCCAGTATTTAACTAGATACTATATGGTTTAGACAGTTACCGAGTATTTCGAGCTAGCCTAGACTCCGGCTTCTAATTGCGAATCCCAACATAGCTCTGTCAAGCTCAGCTTGAGCTTTTATTGGGTCAAAACCAAGCCTATGTGAGCTTGCTCGGCCGTTGATATCCTTCTGCCATGTTGGAGCTTCAATATATATACATTGTTTACAATAGACTTCGCGGTGGTCTGGTAGAAAGCCCGATGCATCAGATGTATTGCTAAAGCGATTTAGCTACCGTGTGTGTACATGCTAGAGTCGGGAAATCCAGAATGTTGACTTTCTGATGTGGATATGGCCATGGCAAAAAAAAATGAAGAAAGGAACCCGTGGGGAGTGCTGATACCGGGTAGGTGTATGTGGACCTGCTTGATCTGCCTAGATGAACAAACTAGACTCATCTATCTATTCATAATTGATACCTGGTAGGTGTATTTTTAGTAATCGCTTTTAGAGTTTATAAAGCATCAACCTTGAAAACCGCTGGTCAAGTTTATGGGTGTGTGTCACAGGTGCCGGACGGGCCGGACGGCAGCGAGGCGAAAGAGAATTGATGGGCGCAAATATGACGCTGTGGTATGGAAACAAACAATAAAGCCATAAAGCTACCGTTCTAGTTTTTTTTTGAACATCGAGGAAACTATATTGATTAAACAAGAGTTGCATCGCAAAGCAAGAGATGCCGGATACACCCGGGGGGATTGTCCAGCCACACATCCGGCGGATCAACCGAAACATATCTAGACAGCTCGTGAGCAACAGTATTCGCCTCCCGGTAGCAGTGTTCGAACCTAACCTTCCTGAATTCCTGGCAAAGAAGCAGACAGTCAGCATAGATGCCCGCCGCCGGAGACGAGCCGCAAACGCCAGAATTCATAATATCCATGGTCTCCAAGCAGTCGGACTGGACCACCAAGTCTAGACAGGCAAGGTGAGCGCAGAACTGCAGGCCAAGCCGCAGGGCATGAGCCTCTGCCATAGTCGCCTCCGCAGTTTGGGATAATAACTCGTTTACACAGCCAACAAAAAGACCCCTGTCATCTCTAACAACAGCTCCAATTGATCCCCTATTATCATGATGATTGAAGGAGGCATCCACGTTCAACTTGAGCATACCTGGAGGAGGGCGCATCCAAGCAGTACTAGGGCGAGGAGCAGCCGGACCATGCGACTTCGCAAAATTCATACACAAGACTTGGATGGCATGTGCCGAATAGCTCACACCCGAGACAGACTCTCCAAAGACCAGCTGCCTCCTTTCCCACCAAATGTACCAGCACCCAATAGCAATAATGTCAGTCACCGCAATCTCCCCAACGAAGGTGTTCCGATTGGTCTCGCTGCACAGGAGGTCCTCCAGGACGGCCTAGCCAGATTGGTTCGTAAGCAGCGAATTATGAATTATGTGCGAAATGTCCAAGGCTTGCCATACCGACCATGCCCGATGACAGGAAAAGAGAGCATGTCTGATGTCTTCCGCCCATTGTGAACACACCGGGCATTGGCCGCTGGAAGACAGATGTCTATTCGCCAAAATCGCCTTACAAGGAATTGTGCCGTGCAGACAACGCCAGACATGGATTCTGATCTTCGCCGGGCCCTTCAATTGCCAAATTCTCTTCCACAGTGGGCTGCCCATCGAATCTCGTTCTAGTTGATAGCTGGATTAGTTCTCAAATGGGTTCACTCTTTTTCGACAAGGAGATAACTTTTTCCCCATATTTTTATGTTATCATTCCATGTCTCCCTAACTTTGTTGACATGTTAGTTGCATCTACTGTACTTGTCGTTGCGCTGGCGCGTCTGTCCTCGGCTTGGATAAGACGTCTAACAACTAGTCGTGTCCAAATTATACATATTGAAAGTATATTTTGGTCCTCTAAATGGGGTTTAATGATTAATGATAAACTTTTAAAGGATTAATATGCGCTTCAAGTGTGATCAGATAATTTAGTCTCAAAAACGACTTGAAGTGACAAAGGTAAGGTTCATTTTCTAGCTCCTTAGTGGTTCAAGGAATCACATTGAGTTTAGGATAAACCGTACTATTAAGAAAAACTGATTTTTGGAAACTAGACCTTGCTAATGCTTAGTTAGAAATCAAATTTTCTATCCAAAGAGGCATCCCAAAACCTTTGATTCTCAAACTTTCTGCAAAATTCGAAACCTCTGAGATCAAAGTCGGAATATCCAGATTCCGTGTATGTGTGAAGAATCCAGGAGGTATGTAAGGACCATCTTATAGTATAGACTCATAAGTTAATAAAATGAAGTTTTCATCTCATGCATATATGTAGACATTTGCACCTCATGCCAAAACCTTAAAAAATTTCCCTAGAGCTAGCTTAAGTAGAATCTGGAACCTAGTACCTTAAAACTTCAACATGATATTTTTTCCTATGTTCTAAACAACTCAAAGGACTAACCTAAAGATTTTCCAATTCAACTGAATTTGAATTGCATCCCTAAAACTAAAGATTTCCTAAAACTTTCATTTTCGTGCAGATTTAAAATCTATCGATTGGGTCAACTTCCTTTTCACTGAAATCCATGAAATTCCATACCTAAGAGTTATTGGGATAGCCAAACTCAGCTGTAATTTTTTGAGACCTAATTGCACTATTTGTAGTTCAAAGCTCAATTGGGATTATTTTGTCTTTTTAACTAAATGACCACTTAAAATAAAGTATTTTTATTCTCCAAAAGTTCTTGGATGTTAAATATGAACTCCAGATCGTCCCCAAATATTTCTGAAATATTTAAGCCCTTATTAATCTTCGTCTCTACAAACCTAACCTAAAACAAAACTAAAAACAAAAATAAAAAGGGAAAATAGGTTGCTTACTTGGTTGGGCCGAGGTGGCCTAGCTACCTCACCACCTGCCCCGCCTCTCTTCCTCGTGCACCGCAGCACTGCTGTGCCCGCTCCCACTGTCGGACGGGACCCGCCCGCAGGGCATCATTGCCGTGTGGCCAGGGCATGCATCGGGGCGGCGACCTCGCCGGCGCCCCCGCATCCTCTCTCTCCTCTCTCCTCCCGGGTATAAGACCCCATATCGGCTCCTCCGAGCCCTCCTTTCTTCTCTCTCTCACTGACCCGAGCGCACCCTCCCTTCCTCCCTTTCTCGTTTCCTTCTTCGCTACCGATCTCCTCCATGGTGGGCGCCGCCCACACCAACGGCAAGCTCCCCTTTCTCCACCTGGCGAGCTCTCTTTTTTCTTCCTCCCTCTCATTCTCTTCTCCCTGCTATACAGGTCCTCGGAAAGAAGCTACGCTAGGACCCTTCTTCCCCCACTCCGGTGAGACCGCCACCAACGACCACCTCGGGACTCCAGCAAGCTCGAGCTCCCCGATGACCTTCCCTAGCCCTTGAAGCTTCCCTGCCCTTTGTCGGCTGTCTCCAGGCCTTCCCCAAGTCGGCACCATCGACTGAACCGCCAGAGGGTCCATTGCCACCGGGGAGCCCCGTGCTCCGGCATTGCCGACTTCACCTCCGGTCTGACCGGTGTGACCAACCGGACGGAGCGGTTAGACCGCTATCTCGGTGGTCAGTTCAACCGATCGTCCTTCTCCTGACACTTTAACCCTAGATTTTAACCATGTTTAGTTTTAGTGACTATAATGATTGACTGGTTAAATGAGGTAATAACTTCTTGGTGGATAAATGTCCAAAAAACCTCAACAATAATTAATGTCCAAGTGTAATTAAATGCACTGATTAATTATATTGTTTAAGCTTCACTCTCCATGACATGTAGGACCAACTCGATACAACATTATTATTTTACACTTGTGGGTATAACAATGGGTCCCATATATTAATAATACAAAGGATAAAAACAAAGCCTGGCATGTGGGCCTTGCTTGTAATAGACCCAGGAATAAAGGAAAGGAATGAAGAAAAAGAAGTAGAGTATGACCAGTGGGCCCTCCAAGTCAGTTGACTTTTGACCAGTCAACATTGACTGAGGGGACCGCCTATCATCCTCTAGTAAAATAACCCAGCTAATTATGAAAATATTTAAAATCTTTTTCTTTACTGAGGAAAAGACTAAAAAGGTACTAAAATGGTTTAAACTTCAAAAATTGGTAGAAAATTCATCCGAACTCCAAATCAGATGATTCTTGTTTTTAAATTCATAATTTATTATGTAGAATTTATTGATATACATTTCATCCATGATTCTGATATGAAATTTTTTGAAATTTAAAAATGGCTCTCAAATTCAAATAACTACACCTCAAACTTAGAAATTTCATAATTAAAGTTCTATAACTCCAAATGAGGTGAAACCAATTGCATTAGTTACATATTTTTATTTCCTAGATTATAGGATGCATTTCATGCATGTCATCATATCTGAAAATTTTAGTATTGCTTAAATGCTCTTTTTGCTCTTTTTCGGTGTTTCGGTGTTTTTGTTGCTAGAGTCGGACGACAATGGTTTTTGCTAAGGTGATCACCAGCAAGAACAATTCCCAGAACAGCAAGGCAAGCATGCTTGCTTGTTGAAAATATTCTGGTCATCTTTTGCTATGCTTGGCTAATTAATGACATGTTGTTTGAATAATTCGAAATTATGTATGTGGTGGGAGCTACTAGCATGAATAGGTTTGGCTATGTGTATGATCAGCATGGGTGTGCTCTTTAAATCATTTAATTAATCACTTGAACTCTTGGAAAGATGGGAGAGACGGGAGAGGATTCCCATTGGGGGACTTGCCGAGTAGGAGCTCGCCTGATCTCAGACATGTGATCCCTCCTTTAGCTGCTGTGAGAGTACGGTCAATGAGTGTCAGGTAGGGTAATGGTTCGAGGTGGATTTAACCCTCCCTCGACCACACTTGATTCAGGGTGTTGGTGGATTTAACCTCATCCCGGAATCTCTCGAAGCCTAGGAAGGCTTAGAGGGAATAAAATGACTTGGTCATAGTGCTTGATTATGTTTGAAATCTGAAATTGGTTGGAGCCAACTTGTTGAACCCTTGAATAGAGCTTTGGGTGGTGTAGTTCAAATCTATTATTACTCATGGATGAATGTGACTTGAATATGGTAATTTTGGAAACTTTGTATGATGGTTATTCATGAGATTCCAGAACTGATTATGATGATTAATTGGATGCAATATCAAGTTATTGGCTTGATTAGATGGTTCATGTCTTAAAAATTGTGAACTAGAGGCTTTCTTTAGCTTGTTCTGCTCAATTGAACTTTCTTTTGTTACTATTATTTAATTACCATGCCATGCTTAAGTATAACTTGGAATAAGAACTTAGCATCTTGCGAGTATGAAAGTACTCAATCGGGAATTCTATTCTTGCAGGTGATCTTAGCACAGATGAATTTTATGATTCGAAAAATGCTACGTCTGATGTTTTGTTTTGCAAGTTTGCCTGCCCTAGTCAAGATGTGGTTCTGTAAAGCTTTAGGGAGATGATTTAGATGGCCATTTCCATGTTTTATAAGTCTTTGTGCTGCTGTCTTTAACTTGGAGTTTGATGTAAACGACTTCTAGGTCGTGTTATATAGAAGCTAGAGTCTTATCCCAAGTCTAGGCTAGGGTGAGGGTATGATCACCGGGCTCCTCTGATCTTGTTGTACTCAGTGGATTTGAGAATGACTTTAAATCTTCACAGGACTTTGGAATTGGTTGTGGCTTTTGGAAGATTGTTCGCTTCTGGCCGGCTTGACCAACGTTGAAGGTATACGGCTCTGGTAATCGTATGGTGTGTTAGTCAGGTACCGGACCACTCAATTTTGGTGCATATGGTGCACGTATCGTGCCACCGGGTTGACTAGTTGCTCGGTCTTTGGCAACAAGACGTTCCATAAGTCATATGTAATTTCGGGACCCTGACAAGCTCAGAGCCTCTGAGTGCCCATCTATCTGGATTTTAGGATGTCGAACCATCCGAGTTTTGTTCCCCAAATCTCCAAGTTCAGGTTAAGATCACGCCTAAGTCCTTTAAGCTTAATATTCAGAACTCCTAGAAGTTTCTAAGTGCCTGAAATTCTTTGTGGACTTATCCTTTAAAATCTCATAATGTCTGAGTCAGTATATCAGAACCTCTGAGTTCGTGTACTGATCACGCTTTGTTGAATTTCTTGAGATCTCAGACTATCCGAGTTGGTATGTCAGAACTTCCGAGTTCACGTATTGATTTCCCTCAGTTGAGTGCTTTGAAATCTCAGAATCTCCTGGTGCTATGTCGAAACCTCCAAAATTTGCTTTGACTTTGCCTTGCTTAGGCTATTCAAAATTTCCAGAAGGTCTGGGTTCCAAGTAGGAACTCCTAATATCTGGTCATGTTCGCTGTGCTTTGAAAGTTAGAGTCTCCGAGTTCTTTGTCGGAGTCTCCAAGATCCATTTTTGATCTCGCTATACAGCTGCTGTTTGAAATGCCAGAGCTTCCGGGTTCTTGTCGGAGCCTCTGTGTTCTGTAACTGCATACACGATATAGCCGTTGATTTGAAAAATTCAAAACCTCTAGGTTCAAGTCAGAACCTCCATGTTTTCCCACGTTTGCTATGATGGCTAGATTTTGGGGGTTTGCTATATATACCCCAAGCCTCTTTGCATTCATTACTTTTTTGCTAATCTATTGCTCTGCTTTCCTAAGTGAAACCCTATCTTTCCTCAAGCTCAAAGTGATATCTTTGTGAGGAAATCTTTGAGAGAGAGAGAGAGATTGATTCGTAGTTGAGCATCAAGTAAGAGTTCATCTCTAAGGAGAAGTGATTGAAGCTTATTATTTTGGAGATTAGCATCTCCTAGATGGTTAGGGGTCGCTTGGACGTCTTCGAACAGTTTGTGAAGATCCTCAAGAAGTTTATAAGGGTTTGGAGTTTGCGTACCACAAGGTGAAGAGCTACCACAAGTGAGAGGGGGCTTCGCATTAGCAGGCCCTTTAAGGGAAGTGCACATTTCGGTGCCGACTTTGATCGTTGGGTCAAGCTTCCTCAACAGAAATATAGAGTCTCAGCAAAGGCTCAAACTTCAACAACAAATCCTTGTATCCCATGTGATTGTGTTCTTTCTTTTCTTTCATACTTGCTTCCTTGCATATCTTGCTCACTAGTATGCTAGATTTTACTTAGAATTGTAGAATTGCATGAGTATGATTTACTTTTGGTAGAAACATTTGATAATGTCCTATTCACCCCCTCTAGTTGATAGCCTAGATCCTTTCAATTGGTATCAGATTCCCGTGCTTTTGTATCTTAAGTTTCACCACCTAGAGAGATATGATGACGTCTAGCGAGGGGATGCATGTGGGGACATGTCCATATTTTGATGGTTCAAACTATGCTAATTGGAAACATAAAATAACTATTCACTTAATGCCATTAGCCCAAGCATATGGCGTATTGTTGTTGATGGCTATGTAGTGATCCACGAAGCCGAGCTCACCGAGAGTGACCATAGAAACATCCACCTCAATTCCCAAGCGACAAACACCATCTTCAATGCATTGAGTCTAGATGAATTCAACTGGGTGAGTACGCTTGAGGATGCAAATACCATATGAAACATGCTCATAGAGATCCACGAGGAAACTTCCTCCATCAAGGAGTCCAAGTTCGACATTCTCACAAGCAAACTCGACCGCTTCACCATGGTGGAGAATGAGGGTGTGAATGAAATGTTCACCTGCCTCAATTATATTGTGAATGAGCTCAAGTTCCTTGGGTGCCCAGAGATCAACGACCACTTCGTCATCAGGAAGATACTTCAAGTCCTCTCACCCAAGTAGGAGTACTTGGTGATGCTCAGTCGTGAGAAGGACAACTTCAAGATGATGACTCCCACCGAGGTGCTTGGAAGGATCATCGCTCATGAGATGACAATCCAAGACAAGGAAGAGCTCATGGCCTCCAACTCAAGCCTCAAGAGGAACATCGCTTTGAAGGCCAAGCACATCATTGAGGAAGAGTCAAACTATGATGAAGAGGAAGAGGAACTCGATGAAGATGACATTACCCTATTCGTGAGAAGATTCTCCAAGATGTTCAAGATAGGCAGTCCGACAAGGGAGAAACCTACTCAAAGGGTACAAAGAAGAAACTCACCAAGAGGGCGTATTTCGAGTGTGGAAAGCGGGACAATTCATCACTAATTGTCCCAATAAGAAGGACAAGAAGGATGAGAAGAAGGGGTACAAGAAGGAGCACCATGGGAAGGGCAAGTTCATCAAGAAGAACCACTACATGACCCATGCCCACGTTGGTGAGGAGTGGGATACCGATGGCACAAGCTCGAACTCCAATTTCGATAACGGTGTCGCTGGTCTCTCCATGGCAAGTCGAAGACCTGTCGAGTCCCTCTTCGACCACTCAAGCGAAGATGAGGCACCTATGTGTCTTATGGCAAAGGGGTCAAAGGTTATCTCAAATCACCAAGTCTCCACTTTTTGATGATAGTGATGATGAATTTATTGATAATCTCGATGATTTGAGTATGGCTAGCTATGATTCTCTTGTTGCCACTCTTGAGAAGCAAGAGGCATTTCTTGTGAGGGAGATAGAGAAAAAAGAGGCCCTAACTCTTAAACACAAAGAGTTTAAGGTCTCACACCGTAAACTTGAAAAGTCTCATGAGGAGTTTAAGAGTGTTCATGAGAATCTTGGGCTTGAGAACATCTAGAACAAACAAGATTAGGAAATTGTTAAGGTATCTCATTATATCCTCGAGGGCAAATATCTTTCTCTCCTTGACAAGCAAACAACTTCATCTCAAGATAGTGTGGTGTGCCTTGTCCCATGTGTGCTTCTTTGTCCATAGAGTCCCCTATTGTTGCTCATGTTGATGTCGCTCATGCTTCTAACCTCATATCATGTGAAGTAACACTTGTGACTGAGAATGCTAGGTTGAAGACACCACTCCAATATGAGTGCTCAACTAGAAGACTAGTAAGACCCTCAAAAAGATATTGAGCCACCAAAGAGAACTTCAACCATGAGGGCTTAGGTTTTACCATAAAGTTCAATAATAATGGTAAGGCATGGACCCCTCAGCAATATCCAAAGACAAAGTTCGTGCAAGCTAAGGAGAAGGAAGTGCAAGCTTCTACTTTTGAGGGTAATTGGGCTAAAAGGGGTCATAACCTCATTGGTCAATTTTATGCTTCTTATGTGCTAAGAAAGGACATGGGCGGTAAGATCCAAACCAAATGTTGGAGCTAGGATTGGTGATCATGTTAGGAAATTCCATTTGGGTGCCCAAATCTCTTGTGTCTAACTCCCAATTACCCAAGAAGATACAGGTACCTAAACAAGCCTAAACTTGTTTTGTAGGACTACACCTCCGGTGGGATAAGTTGGGTGGTTGATAGCGGATGCACAAATAATATGACTAGAGAAAATGATATGTTTACCTCATTGAATAGTAGAGGATCACTACATGAGAACATCACTGTTGGTGATAATGCAAAGGGAAAGGTAATTGAGTTAGATAAAATTGCAATCTCAAATGACCTATCCATTTCCAATTTTTTGTTTGTGAAGTCTTTAAGGTATAACTTGCTATTTATGTCTCAACTATGCTCTTGAATGGTGTTTTTGTGACAAAGAGCGATGATCGCTCATTAGTCCTCAAAAGTTTTTGGAAAGGTAATCTCTACTTGGCTAACTTTTTCTCTAACAACTCTTGTATACAAACATGCTTGTTGCCAAAGTCTTCTTTAGGGTGGCTATGTCATAGGAGGTTGGCTCATGTGGGGATGAGTAACCTCGACAAGCTATTAGAAAACAACTGTCAAGAATGTGAGTTTTGACAAAGATCATCTTTGTAGCGCATGCCAAGTCGGGAAGCAAGTCAGTGGGCCCACATCCCATCAAGAACTTCATGTCTACCACAAGGCCACTCAAGCTTCTCCACATTTAGCTATTCGGTCCCGTCACCTACGTGAGCATAGAAGGTAACTCCTATGGATTTTTTTATTGTTGATGACTTTTCTTGCTACACGTGGGTATTTTTCTTGCATGACAGAAAAGAAACACACAAGATCTTTAAGAAATTTGCAAGAAAAGCTCAAAATGAATTCAAGTTGAAGATCAAGAATGTGAAAAGCGACAACAGACTGAGTTCAAGAACATGAACATTGAAGAGTTCCTGGATGAAAAAGATGTGAAGCACGAGTTCTCCTTCAGCTATACCTTGCAACAAAATTGTGTGGTGAAGAGCAAGAACCGTACACTCATCGAGATGACGAAAATGATGCTCGATGAGTACAAGACTCTTGATCATTTTTGGGGGGAAGTCATCAACACCACGTACCATGCAATTACCTGTCTTTATCTTTACCAACTCTTGAGGAAGACGCCATGCGAGCTCATTTCCAAGAACAAGCCCAATGTCTCCTACTTCCCCGTCTTCGGGAGCAAGTTCTATATCCTTAATAAGAAGAAAAGGCTTTCAAAGTTTGCTTGTAAGTGTGATGAGGGTTTCTTTCTCGGTTATGCTTCAAATGCATAAGCACACCGTGTCTTCAATAGTACTTCATGAGACGTGTGATGTACAATTTGATTAGACTAATGACTTGCAAGTAGAAACTGTGCCAAGTGATATAGGTGATGGTGATGATGGGAGACTTATGCCCTGGTTGCTCAATTATAGGCTATTAGGATCTTGCTTGCATATGCTAATCATCATAATATTATGCTTTATCAAATGGATGTGAAAAGTGCATTTCTTAATGGCAAGATGAATGAATTAGTGCTTGTTGAACAACCTCTCAATTTTGAAGAGCATAAATTTCCCAACCAGGTATACAAGCTCCATAAGGTAGTATACGGTCTCAAACAAGCTCCTCGAGCTCAGTATGAATGTCTTAAGAAGTTCCTACTCAAAAGGTATTTCAAAATAAAGAAGATTGATTCCATATTGTTCACTATGTTCATTGATGGCGACTTGTTTGTTTGGCAAATATATGTGGATGATATCATATTTGGGTCTACTATCAATGCATTTAGTGAAGAATTTGGCAAAATTAGTGTCGAGAAGCTTGAGATGTCCATGATGGGGGAGTTGAAATTGTTCCTTGGACTACAATTCAAGCAACTCCGAGAAGGGACTTTTATAAGTCAAGGCAAGTACATCAAGGACATTCTCAAGCGGTTTGACATGGAAAAAGCCAAGTCAATCAATACTCCCATGCAAACCAATTACCACCTCGACCTACGTGTGGAAAATAAACCCGTGAATCAAAAGGCATATCGATCCATGATAGGCTATCTTCTCTATATATGTGCACCTAGGTCCGACATCATGCTAAGGTATGCATGTGCGCAATTTCAAACCGCTCCTAAGGAGTGTCATTTAGTGCATGTCAAGAGAATTCTTTGATATCTAGCTCACACACCGAACCTAGGTTTGTGGTATCCCAAGGGTTCTAGTTTTGATCTTGTTTGATATTTGGATTCGGATTATATGGGTTACAAGGTTGATTGGAAGTCCACATCCGGCACATGTCAATTCTTTGGTCAATCCTTAGTGTCATGGTCATTTAAGAATCAAAGTTCGGTAGCCGTATCCACCATCAAAATGGAGTACATCTTCACGGGTAGTTGTTGCGCTTAATTGTTTTGGATGAGACAAATCTTGAAGGATTATGGTGTCAATTTGAATGAAGTGCCTCTTACGTGTGATAAGGGAAGCCAATCAAGAGAGCCAACAACCCCGTCCAACAGTTCTGAACCAAGTACATAGATATCTAACACCATTTCCTTATGGATGATGTGACAAAGGAGATATAGCATTGAGCCATGCAAGGACGGAAAGACAATTAGCGAATATCTTCACCAAGCTGTTAGATATGCATAGGTTTTGTGAGTTGAGGAGTGAGCTAAATATCTTAGTTTCTCAAAACATTGCTTGAAGCATTGCACATGTGTTTGCTTTGTTTGATTTTTGGAGCTTAAGATGTGTGAACACACTAAGGGGGAGTATTCTTCTCACAATGAGAAAATACATACCATAAAGTGTGAACAAAAAATATTTTTGTATATTTATTATCTTTAGGGTGATGGATTTGCGGAATGGTGAGCATTTACATCATACGATCCCATATGTTCAATGCATAGAGATCCTAGTGCATAATTCTAACTCATATATGGTGGCAACACTGCAAATTATCATCATCTTTGGTTCCTTAGGACTTATTTGGTTACTCAGGTCTTCGTGAATTTTGAGAACTTTTGCTCTACTTTACCAAATGTAATAGGAATTTGATCTTCAACTTGCAGGTGATCCCTTGCTTGAGCACTCAATGAAAATTCAATCTGAATCCTCAAGATTTCTCTCTCTCAAAGTATCTCACAATTAGGCAAAAGAGAGGAGAGCAAATGAGCAGCACAGGATATGGAATGCAAAGGTTAGTCTCAACTAATGGATGGGGGTGGCATATATAGGTAGCGCTAAAAAATCTAGCCGTTACTCACAAAGATACCTCGCTCGAAGGTTCCTGACGACCTCCGCTTGAAGGTTTTTGGATTCAAAAATAACAGCCAGTTTGGGAGAAAATACTGCTCAGATGGTGCAGCTCAGACAAATAGAACAGTTCAAAACCTCAGGAAAATTTAAGACCCAAAGGGTCTAGACCGAAATAACTCCGAGGTTCAGAACAAAACCAAATCTTCTGTCCCGAAACACAAGTTGATTTGGAGGTTCTGCATAGGAAAAAAATGGAGCCAACTTGGTTTCCTAGAAAGTGGTAGATGAAAGAAAATACTAGGATAGAGGCTAAGTCTTGGCTTAGAGGTTTCGGACAAGCTTCCCTCAGAAGTTCTGGACGAAGCCAGGGCTTCAATACAAAAGCTTTGTCAACACTAAGAGGGTATGGGCAAACCTCACTTGGAAGTTCTAGATGATAGGAAAGGCAAATGAATGGACTTCGGATGGTCCATATGACCTTCACTCAGAAGGTCTGGATAGTAGGAAACACTCTTGACAAAGCTACACTGTGGACTTCGGATAATCCAGATGAGCTTCACTCGGAAAATCTGGAAGGAAAAAAATCTCTAGACAAAGCTACTGTGTGGATCTCGGAGTGTTTGGACAAATTTTACTCAAAAGCTCCGGGCTACAGAAACAACTAAATAGAAGCTCTAAAAGGTTTCAGATACTTCTGACGAAACTCAATTGGAGGGTCCAGATACTCCTACTCACACATACACTCGGACATTCTGGCCGACTGGTCCGGACATTCTGGATACACACTGAAGTTTTGGTGTGGGGAGAATTGCAGAGAGTTTGACAAGGATTTCTCTTGAGTACTTAGCAAGTTATATCCTTCCTTGTCATTGATTGGCTCCCCCGTTATAGTTGGAAGCTACCATAATAGATAAAAAGGCTAAGTCTGAAAGACACATAGTAAATAAACAAAGGGGTATTGTTGTAGAGCCACATAGCCTACATAGAGTTTTTATCACAGAGATGCAATACATAGTTTAATTATGTATTTGGTGAGAAACCATATCAATGTGAAATCCCCAAGCACGTCCATGACCGCGAACACAACTGTTCGAACAGTTTGTTAACATTTTGCAGAGTTTTACAGCTTTCTCCATGCGACATGATTCTGTCCAATTGATGAGACATGCCTACCCTAGAGCACACTTCCTAAGGTGGAATCATGATAAGAAATTCCAGAAGTCTCACTCTGTGCATTGACCCTCCCCGAGCAGCAATCCCCTGTGACCCACAGAGCTGTACATGACTCAACATCATAGAGCAATGAGGCCTTATATGTCACAGAGACTATGGAACCACTCGGTTGGGTTGGTAACCGTATCTAACTGCCAAGAGCATTAAACCAAATAGAGTGGTTAAGCCCTTCCTAGCACAATTCTCAACTAGAGGTGTCAATGTTAGGAGTCACAAAATTAATAAGCTAGGCCCGTACCATAATAGGCATGTGGATGTACTATTTGGGCTCAGTTCAATGGCGCATCAGTCCTTAAGTGACCAGGGCAGCCAACACTCTCCAGCTACACAAAGATGCCAGCACATGTCATAGAGACTAATGCATAGAGACTAATTCACAAAGACTATTTCATAGAGACTAATTCACCAAGACTTTAATAGAGATCATCTCCATCCCAACCATTCCACCCTAGTTGATGCCAAATACCCCACCCTGTTGGTTATGGTAGCACATAGCACAATTCACAGAGACCACCAAGCTACACAAAGTTCATCACTAAGATTGAAGTATATCATTAATCAAGTTGAACATATTTCATGTGAATGACAATGGGGCTAAGAAATACTACTCTAACCATGATGTTAGTAGTTCTTGACCATCTAAACCATACCCTCGAGTGACAAAGGGGTAGTGACATATAACAACTAAGTAGGGGGTATAACGATGAATAGGTGATAGCTAATTCCAATACAACCTTTAATAAACATAGCATGCAGGTGTCTAAAAACAATGTAGTTTGTAAAAAACGGGTGCAACATGATCAAAGCACACTTGCTTTGCTATAGCAATGATACTAGTGCTGATACTTCGACTTCTTTGTTTCTTCAGCTTTAGTAGTTTCTGAATCCTTTAGTAGCTCCAACACGTCAACGTCTAACGGAAACAAAATGAAAGCAAATACAAACAACATTCAATACAAAATCCAAATAAACTACAAATCAAGAAGGAGAGATGAGATAGGATGAGACTTAGATTTAGATGGATGCAGGAATGATAGAGTTGATAGGAGCTAATATGGATAATGATAGACTCTAGAGAGGCAAGCCAAAGTGGAAATGGATAAGCAGCAAAAGGAATAGAATACATCTCTCACACATATAGAATGCATGGACTGATAAGGTGGATTTTTGGGTCAGGATTATCCCGAAAAGAATAGTTTTTGATGATCAATAGGTCAAATAGTATGTAGGGTTCCCAGAAATGGAATTAATTCCAATAAAGTGTACGACAAATGGATTGTTGGTTGATGGACAAAACTCACAGAAAGGTGATGGTACATGATGGATTAGTTCACCAGAAATAGGGTTTAGGATTGACTCATGGGCATCACTTGTCAATGTTTCAGGAATGATTAACGATGTTAAATCGAATGGAAAGATATGATATTTTTCCTCATGAATGGAGAACTATAAATAATTTGTAGATAATTATATATAATCCCAGGGGAAGATTTACATAGTTTTATAGAGGTGTTATCGACTAGAAGGTTTGTAGAACTAGGAATAGTTCCTAAGAACTTACAACCGTAGCAATGGAAGGTCTATCAGGTTGTCTAGGTTACTGATGAATAGCAGGGGTAGGAATCCGGTAAGGGAGAAGGTTTGGATGGCGGAGTGTAAGGTGCCAATTAATGGTTGAGATCAACCTGAGGGGTCATAGTAGGTATGGTCAATAGGGCCTATTGGTCAATAGCATGTTATTGACTGATTTGTAGGATCCATGAGTAAAAGAGGGTAGGTACAATTTTGGACACTGGTCAATATAGATCAAGGGTTTTGATTCTATGGTGTTTTAGGCTTGTCAACACCGGCCCCGAGGTTCAGTTTCAAGATAAAGGGTGTGGACATCGATCTATGTCCTGCCGCTAGGGGCGGCAGTAGTACCGGATAAAAGATAAATTTGGAGTAAAGGGAATAGGAGGGGAGAAACAGTCGTCAGAGTCCTGTCGTCGAGGGCGGCAACAGTCCGGACAAGAGTGCAGGATATGTCCTCTGGTCCTAAGTAATGATCTTAATTGATAGGATTAGGTTGACAAGAATGAATGCTTGCAAATCCAAGTTTCCGACAAATTACGGCATCGCACTCACAAAAATGGATCGGCGGCAGCCCAGGTTGTCAGGGTGGAATTAATTGTGGCCACATCTAGATCCGTGTGTTTTGCTATAGTGGCTATGTCTCCACTGGTGATGGAAGAAACATATTCATTATCTCAATCGCATTTTTGTGACGACAACCATTTGGACACCTCGATGTCGCTGCGATGCAGCGGAGTCAAGTGGACATGGCAATGGCTTGATGACAACAAGATGAAATGGAAATAACACAGAGAAAAAGGAATAGAGGTACAACCATTGACCACGATATTGTGTCACCATGTCGTGCTCGTCATGGCTGATAAAAGGGAGGTGGAGTTTCGGAGCTAGCTATTGTGGCATAAAAGGAGGGGCAGAGGAGTTCACGACTACGGAATAGCTAATCCCAGCTGGTTCAAAAACATCATTCCAGTTAGTTTATTGAACCGACTAGGATTAAAGGTTTGGGATGTGGAGGTCTAATACCAGTTGGTTCTACAACCGTCTAGGATTATCTCAAATCCCAGACGGTTGTTTCAAAAAACCGTCTGGGATTTTGTTTTCGATATTAAAAAAAATCGACATTGGTCTTGGATATTGGAGCTCGGGAAGGAGGCACTGGAGAGCGCCGTCTGCCATTAGAGCCAGCAGTCGTTGTCGTGGAGGGTGTTTTGCCAGCCACCACTTGGAGCCCTCTGGTACTGGTGTAGCGTGCGGCCACCACCTGCTCCTTGGCCTCCATGACCCGCACAAACACCAGCACACCATGTTCTGCAATAACACCAGCAGACCGCACACGCACGAGAGCACAAATTAACAAATTAAACAACCTCCCAATCCCATCCAGTTCATCACAGTCCCAAAAAAGGACAAGAGGAAACAATCATGTCACCTCGCACTCGTTGTGCTCATCGACGGCGAAGCGGGCGAGGCCATTGGTCGAGATGCTCTTGGACCACCAACGTCTCCCTTCAACAGCTGCCGCCACCCCTCCACCTCCCCTCCCTCCAGCAGCCGCCCTGGTCAGATCTAGTGGCGGCGGTGGCCAGGAGGCTCAGATCTGGTGGTGGTCCAATCATGGAGCATAGCGGCGGCATGATCGTAGAGCTCTACGACGGCTGAGGTGACGAGGTTAACCCGGAGAAGATCGATGCCATCGTCAAAATGAGGCCACTAAAGAACCTAAAGGATATCCAACGGTTAACCAGGTGAATGGCGGCCCTCAGCCGATTCTTCTCCCAACTCGGTGAAAAGGCCCTGCCCTTCTACAAGCTCCTGAAGAAGTCAGACAACTTCACATGGACATCTGAGGCTCAAGATGCCCTCAATGGGCTAAAGAAGCTCCTGACCACGTCCCCGATACTGGTCTGCCTGATGCCCAACGAGCCGCTACTCCTCTACATCGCAGCGACCACTCAGGTGGTCAGTACCGTCTTGGTCGTCGAACGCTCCGAGCCAGGCCACATCCAGAAGGTTCAGCATCCGGTCTACTTCATCAGTGAAGTACTCACTGAGTCCAAGATGTGGTACCCTCCGATACAGAAGATCATCTATGCGGTGTTCATTACATCTCGGAAGCTAGTCCACTACTTCCAAAGATACCTGATTACGGTGGTTAGCTCCTTCCCGATCGCAGACGTCATCAACAACCACGACACCACAGGGAGGATCACTAAATGGGCAATGGAACTAATGGCATTCAGCATAGTCTACGCCCCCTACATGGCCATCAAGTCTCAAACTCTTGCCGACTTCATGGCCGAGTGGACGGAAGTCCAGACTCCACCCTCCGTCGTCGACCTCGAGCATTGGACGCTCTACTTCGATGGCTCTCTGATGCTCTAGGGTGTGGGGGCTGGCGTTGTGCTCATTTCTCTGAAAGGAGAAGGCTTCAAATTCACTTCCTGGCGTCCAACAATGTCGTCGAATATGAAGCCTTACTACACGGCCTCTACATTGCCACCTCATTCGGGATCCGTCGGCTCCTCGCCCGTGGAGACTCCGAACTGGTAGTCCGACAGGTGATGAAAGATTGGTTATGCCGAGACCCAGCCATGGAAGCCTACTGCCAAGAGGTGCGCAAGCTTGAAGCCAAGTTCGATGGCCTCGAAATCACGCATGTCCTCCGCCGAGACAACGAAGCTGCAGACGCACTCGCCAAGCTGGGGTCCAGTTGGGATGTCGTCCCGACTGGAGTTTTCCTCCAGGAGTTGCATGTACCTTCTATCAAAGCGGAGACGGCGCCCGAGACCACCGAGCCTCCCCCTGAAGAACTGGATAGCACTCAGCAGCCGTCCCACGAAGTTCTGGTCATCGATCCCGACTGGACAACACCTTTCCTCGACTACCTCCTACGAGACGCTCTCCCGTCGGAGCAGACCGAGGCGCGTCGCCTCGTGAGGCACGCCAAGGCCTATTTTGTCGTCGAAGGTGAACTCTACAAGAAAAGCACCTCCGGAATCCTCCAGCGGTGCATATCTCAGGATCAAGGGTAACAACTACTACGTGACATTCACTCGGGAGTTTGCGGGAACCACGCGGCACCAAAGTCACTAGTCGGGAAAGCTTTCCGACAGGGTGTCTATTGGTCGACTGCCGTTTCGGATGCCGAGCACATCGTGCGCACTTGCGAGAGCTGCCAATACTTCGCCCGACAGACACACCTGCCGGCCCAAGCACTCCAGCCTATCCCGATCACCTGGCCTTTCACCGTCTGGGGTCTGGACATGGTTGGCCCCCTCAAGAGAGCTCCTGGGGCTACACCCACCTCTTCGTCGCCGTGGACAAGTTCACCAAGTGGATTGAAGCCAAGGTAGTTGCCACTATCACGGCCGAATGGGCTGCCGAGTTCTTCTGAGATATCGTCTACCGGTTTGGTGTCCCCAATAGCATCATCACTGACAATGGCGTGCAATTCACCGGTGTAGCTTTCCTCCAATTTTGCGACGACTAAAACAGTGGCCTCAACTTTGCCGCCGTGGCACACCCACGCACCAACGAGCAGGTCGAGCAGGCCAATGGTTTGATTATGCAAGGCATCAAACTTTAGATCTTCCAGCGCCTGAAGAAGTTTGCAGGCAAATGGGCATCCGAGTTGCCCTCGGTGCTCTGGAGCCTGCGGACTACACCTAACCGGTCGACTGGTTACACACCATGTCTTCATGGTATATGGAGCCGAGACTGTCCTCCCGACCGACCTGGACTATGGATCCCCGCATATTCGGGCTTACACTGAGGTCGAGTCAGAGGAGGCGAGACAAAACGCTATCGACCAGCTTGAAGAAGCACGTGAAGTCGCCTTTCTTCGGTCGGCAAAGTACCAGCAGGGTCTACGCCGCTATCAGACCGACACGTACACGGACGTGCCTTTAACGTTGGCGACTTGGTCCTACGCTGAGTCCAATCCAACACGGATAAGCACGAGCTCTCCCCGCCGTGGGAGGGTCCTACATGGTCGCTGAAGTGCTACGCCCGGGGGCTTACTGACTAATGGATCAAGACGGCAACACCATCACCAACGCATGGAACATCGAACAGCTACGTCGTTTCTATGCTTAACATTTTATACTTCAATTTTTTCGGACATATGAATAAATATTTTTTCGCTCCACTTGAAACAATTCCTGGAGCTCCCGACTGGCCCGTTATGCATGCTCACGGCCACACATAGCGGACACTCAGCGGTTACACCCTCTGGATGCGCATCCGCGCACTCGGGTCTCTCTCTTTTTCCACAAACTGTTTTAGTACTGTGTAAACAAGTTTGGCGTCAACCCTCTATCTTCGATTGCCGGTCTACGCCACAACCTTGCGCCACAAGGACTCAGCCCACAGTTACTCCTATGCAAAAGGGGCTATGACAGGTCGGCAAGGGCACACACAAAAAGCTAACTTTACATACGAATGAATTATTAAGGAAAATGAGACACACAAGCTTTAAAAGAAGCTCACCTAAAGAAGCGTAAATAAAATTGCACTCGGGTTCCCCGAGCATTTGACATTCAGTTCAAGCAAAGTTATTTACATGCTCCTACTTCTATTCATTGGCTCGATTGGCTAGGTTCTCCGCGGCGGGAAGGATTTCCTCGATCAGCGCCGGGACTTCGTCATCGGGGCCGTTGGCGGCAAGCCCATCCTGGATCTCCTTCATATCAATCGCTGGGTAGTGGGACTTCGCCACGAGAGGTGCGAACTCTACCCCGGCTCGGTAGTGCTCACGCGTCAGCTCCTTGACCTAGTTCGACGCCCGTCGAAGGCGGTCCGCAACAGCATCCGCACGGTGAAAGAGTATCTAGGCCCCAAGTTGGTTTTGATGGTTAATGGCAACTCAAATTGGAATCTAACGTTTACAGTGAGTGTAAGCAGGTTTGTAGGTTCCAGAAAGAAGGGTCATCAAGAAAAGGATGACCACCAAAAAGGGTACAACGGTGGTTTCCAGGACTAAAGAATGGTTGTGCTAGGCAGCTGTGCCACAGCTGTGAAGAAGCCGGTGCTGTGCAAGGAGTTGCAAGCAAGGTGATGGTGGCTTGATGCGTCAAGGACCGTGACTACAGTTGGTGGGCAGGTAAAGCCTAGATTTGCTAGTTTCTTTGAGTCCATAGGAAAAGCCTGTACTATCAAGAGGGATGAAGCAGTGATGATCTGTGGAGGTTCTAGTTGCTCAATGCTCAAGATGTTGGACAGTGGCACTAATGCTTTAAGGTTAGCTGTGTCACTCACCTGTCACACAGCTAGCTAATTCTTGCTTCTGCATAAGGCTTAATCTAAACAATCTAGTTAAAAGAAGTAATTTTTGTTAGCCTCCTATTCAACCCCCCTCTAGTCGGCATCTGAGGTCCTTTCAATTGGTATCAGAGCAGGTTGCTCTTTGATTTGGCCTAACAGCCAGAGTTAAAGGATGTCAGGCTATGAGGGTAAAATACCTGTCTTTAGTGGGACTAACTATGCTTTTTGGAAGAGAAAGATGCAAATGCATCTTATCGCTATCGATCCAGATGTGTGGGATGTTGTTTATACAGGTTACAACTTGGAGAATCCCACAACACCTAGCATCGTTGACAAGAGAAATATTCAGAACAATGCTAGGGCAGCCACTGCCATCTTCATGGGTTTACAGGAGCATGACTTCAACAGAGTCAGTAGTATGGATTCTGCCAAGGAGATCTGGGATACTCTGGAACAGATCTATGAAGGCAGTGACACTCTAAAGAAGTCAAAGAGGAGCCTTCTGGAATCAAAGCTAGAAAGGTTTGAGCTCGAGCATGGTGAAGACATCAATTCTCTGTTATCAAGACTCACCATTATCACAAACTAGCTGAAGGCCCTAGGCTCCAACCGAGTGGAAGATGAAGGCGTGATCAAGAAATTCTTGTCAGTGCTTCCAAAAGCCTACAGAACACTTGTTCTCATGCTGAAGGAAAAAGATGGGTTTGAGCAAATGAAGCCCACAGAAGTGTTAGGAAGAATCCTAACACATGAGATGGAGCTTAAGTAAGAAGACAAGCAAAGTTCTCCTCCAGCTGCTAAGAAAAATATTGCCTTGATGACTACTGCTTCAACATCACAGATTGAGAGTGATAGCAGGAAGAACTTGATGAGGAGATGTTCAGTGGAGAAGAGAGTGAACTCATCCTCCTCACAAGGAACTTCAGAAAGTTTTACAAGAAGAAGAAGCAACTTGGATCAGGTGACAGATTCAGAGGGAAGAAGCTATCCAAAGGCAACAAGTGCTACGAATGTGGCAAGGAAGGCCACTTTGCTACTGATTGTCCAAGTAAGAAGAAGGACAACAGTCATTACAGGAAAAAGAAGGACTTCCACGGGAAGAAGAAAACCTTCAACAGCAAGCATCCAACCTTCTCCAAGAACAAGACCACCGTCAGAGCTTATGTTGGACAGGCTTGGGTGTCTGAGGATTCAGGCTCAGAAGAGGAATCTGAAGAAGAAGATCAAATCGCTGGGATTGTCATCAGCATGGCTGACATACCCAGCTGTGACACAGCCAGGTCACACAGCTCCGAGTTCAGTGCTGGAGTTGATCATCCTTCATCCACTTCTGCCCCTTTGTGTCTCATGGCCAAAGGTTCTAAGGTACTTACTGAGGATGACTTCCCTGATTATGTTGAACTAATGGGCATCCTTGAAAGAACAAATAAGACCTATGGCAAGGAGAGGAAGGAGAACATATCCTTAAGGGATAAATTCAGGGAGCTGAGTGAATCTTATGATGAGGTTACTGATGACAGGGAAAACCTGGAAATAGCTCATGAAAAGCTCAAGGCAGCTCATGAGCTTCTGATAAAGGAGCATGAGGAGCTCAAGGAAAAACATTCTTTGTGCACTGATATTTCTTCTACTGTATGCACTGATGTTCCCTTGCCTGCTCCTACTGTTATTGGATAATGCCTAAACTGTGCTAGCCGTATAAATGTTCTAACATCCACAGGTGGAGTCACTGATGATTCAAAAGAGGCATCAACCTCTACTACTACTAACCTTGTGGATGCAGATGAGCACAACAAGCTCAAAGAGGAGCTTGAAAAGCTAAAAAGGCTAATGAAGAAAGGCCTATGCACTACCAATATTGGCATGCAAAATTATCAGCTGATCAAAGCTGAGATGCTCATAAAGAATGATGATCGAAAAGGCTTGGGTTACATTCCTTTTGCTCATAAAGATAAACCGCCTGCTGCTACTAACTTTAATCTTGCAGAAAAATTTATGAGGCAGACAAGTACATATGGCAACAAGTTTGTTGGTCATAAGAAGGGTAATGGGAATGCAGTAAACATTCCATCCAACTCATCCTATGTACTGCAGATGGACAGAAAAGGGAAGGTTGTGGCTAAGTATGTTGGTCGCAGGCACTTGACAAAGTGGTTGCCTGCGATCTAGGTTCCAAAGGTAACAATTACCTGTGTCACCGGTGTCTTACACAGCTGTGCAACCACCAGTGCCACCGGTAGCTCACACAGCCAATTAACCTCTCTATCTAAGGTTGCAGGTGATAGCAAGCCTAAAAGAATTCATGTCATATTATCTGTTGCTCAGGCTATCAACTATAAGAACAGATCTTCTAACTCTTTAACTGCTGTTTCTGCATATGGTAAAATTGCAAAGAGAACCAAACGAGTTTGGGTCCCTAAACCCCATAACTAATCTTGTAGGATACTGTCTCCAGTGGAACTGAATGGGTTGTGGACAGTGGATGTACACAACATATGACTGGAGGCAGAGAGGAGTTTGTAGAGATCACACATGAAAATCTTCCAAGTAAACATGTGATCTATGCAGATAACTCCGAGGGAAAGGTAAATGGCATTGGTAAAGTTGCCATATCTGAAGATCACTCTTTATCCAATATAATGCTTGTAGATCAGATAGGCTATAGCCTTATGTCTGTGTCACAGCTGTGTGACACAGGTATGAAAGTCACGTTCTATCCTGATGAGGTTATAGCTTCCAAACTATCTGATGATTCTCAAGTGTTCAGAGGATGCAGGTCTGGAAAGCTATACACAGTAAACTTCAAAGAATAGCCTGCAGCAGCTCCATGGTGTCTAATGGCCAAGACCAGTGTTGGCTGGCTGTGGCACAGGCGGCTAGGTCATGCAGGGATGAAGCTTCTCAACAAACTGAGCAAACATGACTATGTCATAGGCCTGGAAAAGGTGAAGTTTGAGAAGGACAAGCCGTGCAGCTCATGTCAAGTCGGCAAACAAGTTGGAGCTGCCCATCGTCCCAAGAATGTCATGACCACCACCGCACCTTTTGAGCTCATACACATTGACCTCTTCGGTCCCACTACATATGAGAGCTTGGGAGGTAACAAGTATGGATTTGTCATTGTAGATGATTTTTCTCGCTATACTTGGGTGTTCTTTTTGAAGGAGAAGACACAGGTTTACAAGAAATTCAAGCACCTCATTGTCAGAGTACAAAATGAGTGGAAAGTAAACCTTGTCAAGGTCAGGAGTGACAATGGGACTGAATTCAAAAACTCAAAGGTGGAAGCATTTCTAGACAAGCATGGAATCAAGCATGAGCTATCAAGTCCATATGCTCCACAGCAAAATGGAGTAGTGGAAAGGAAGAACAGAACCCTGATAGAGATGGCAAGGACACTGCTAGATGAGTACAATACTTCACCAAGATTTTGGGCTGAAGCTGTCAACACTACCTACCACTCCATCAACAGGATATATCTACATCCACTACTCAAGAAGACTCCATACGAGCTGCTCACCAACACAAAGCCAAATGTCTTATACTTCAGAGTATTCGGTTGTAAGTGCTACATCCTTAGGAAGGGCAAACGCCTTACTAAGTTTGAAGCTAAATCTGATGTTGGTATATTCCTTGGCTATGCTACTAACTCTCATGCCTATAGAGTATTCAACACTCTCACAAAGGTTGTTGAAGAATCTGTAGATGTGAACTTTGATGAGTCTTATGGCTCCCAAGGAGAGCAAGTTGCTAATGATGTAGGGAATGTGGACATTCAAAAGAAGTCAACTGATGAGATCAGACCTACTGTCAAGGAAGAACCTGTCTCACCAAGTAATCAAGAATCACTTTCTCCATCACTGAATGAAGACACTGGAGATGAAGACATCGAGCTCGAGTACAACCTAGCCAATGATCTCTTGGATGCAGAGTACCTGTCTCAGCCAGCTGTGTTGTAGGAAGAACCAGCTGTGTCACAGGCAACACCATCAGCTGTGACACCGATGGTTGACCCCGAACCCCTTGTGGTCAGCAGGCTGCAGAAGGATCACCCTGTAGATAACATCATCGGTGCCATTAATAGAGGAGTGACTACTCATTCTCGAATTGCTAATTTCTGTGAACATTACTCTTTTGTTTCCAGTGTTGAACCTAGGAACATAAAGGAAGCTCTCATGGATGCTGATTGGATAAATGCTATGCATGAAGAGTTGAATCAGTTTGAGAGAAATTAAGTGTGGTCCCTGGTGGAAAGACCCAATGATCATAATGTGATTGGAACAAAATGGGTCTTCAGGAACAAGCAAGATACAAATGGACAAGTGGTAAGGAACAAAGCCAGACTTGTAGCTCAAGGGTTTACACAAGTGGAGGGTCTGGATTTTGGGGAAACCTTTGCTCCAGTTGCAAGACTTGAAGCCATCAGGATTCTTCTTGCTTATGCTGTCCATCATAATATCAAGCTTTATCAAATGGATGTAAAATCAGCCTTCCTGAATGTACTAACCGCTCCATGAGTGATGAGTTTAGCCAGATGATGACCAAAAGGTTTGAGATGCCTTTGGATGGAGAACTCAAGTACTTCCTAGGACTTCAGATCAAACAACTCAAGGAAGGTATATTTGTTTCACAAGAAAAGTTCACCAAGGACATCATCACCAAGTTTGGCATGAAGGATGCAAAGTCTATTCATACTCCCATGCAAACAAATAGTCATCTGGACCTAAACATCGAAGGTAAGTCTGCTGATCAGAAAGAGTTTAGATCCATGATAGGATCCCTAATGTACTTATGTGCATCTAGGCCAGACATTATGTTGAGTGTATGCATGTGTGCTAGATTTCAAGCTAATCCTAAGGACTGTCATAGAGTTGCAGTAAGAAGGATACTGAGATACTTGATTCAAACCTCAGGCTTTGGTTTATGGTATCCTAGAGGTGCAAATTTTGAGCTAGTTGGCTATTCTGATAGTGACTATGCAGGGTGTAAGGTTGACCGAAAAAGCACCTCTGGTACTTATCAATTTCTAGGGCATTCCTTAGTGTCCTGGTCGTCCAAGAAACAAAACTCAGTAGCCCTTTCCACTGCAGAAGCTGAGTATATAGCTGCTGGTAGTTGTTGAGCTCAGTTATTGTGGATGAGGCAGACCTTGAAAGATTTCAACGTATCTTTTAATCAAGTACCCCTCTTCTGTGATAATGAAAGTGCAATTAAGTTAGCCAACAACCCAGTACACCACCAAAGATCCAAACACATTAAAATGAGGCACCACTTCCTGAGAGATCATGTTGAGAAGGAAGATATACAGCTGTGTCATGTAAGGACTAAAAAATAATTAGCTGATATTTTCACCAAGCCTTTAGATGAGACTAGATTCTGTGCTCTGAGGAGTGAATTGAATATCATTGATGTCTCTAATCTTTAATAAAAAGGATTGGCTTGGTGTCTAGCTCATATGTTCTGTCATTTATATGCCTTACATGCTCATCTGTGTTGATCACCTGTGTCACAGGTGTATGTATTTTATGCATAGAGTAGAGATTTTTTCAGCTATGTGTGCACATTAATGTGTGTCTATTTTTCAAAATCGACTCATGTCAGTTTTAGTTTTGCTTGATTGATTTTTTGGCAAACTGACATTGGGAAGATTGCATAAGGATCTCCTGATAGTGTTCATGTGCTTGCTCTCTTATCAAATTCTCTCTGTCTTGGTGTTCTATGGATGAAATACTTGTCACCTGAGCTATCCATCTGTGTCTCAGGTGAATGCTATTGATTTCCGTTGGTCCTAGGGTATCTTATCTACTCACCTGTGTCACAGGTCCTTCTGTCAGCTGTGACACAGCTACCTTATACCCCTTCGGCCTATATAAGACGTCGATACATTTTCCACAGAATCCACGTTCTACGTTAAAACTCCAAACTTCTACCGTGCGCCAAAACTCTAAATTCTCAACGAAATCGATGTTTACGCCCCTCGAAATCTTTCAAAGCATCGGAGAAAGCTTTCTGAAGAGCTCCAGCATCAATTCATCCATGCATTATCAATCTTTGCTCAAAGCAAGCTTCTGCCAGCCCTACTTTGCGCCTGTTCTTGCTTAGGGCTTATGTTTTTGCTCTAAAGCCTAATCCATTAGCGCATTGTTAGATGTTAGGGTTGGTTTAGCTCCTGATAATCCTTCAGAACCTATCTTGCTCGAAATTAACCACTGAAAACCAGTAAATCTCTAGATTTCTAAAATCTGCCGTCCGCCTCCGCACGTAGCTGTGTCACCGCTAGGGTCTCACCTGTCACACATGCAAGTCTATTGAAAAGGCTGAGACCTCGGTTTGTTATTGTCACGCCCCGAATTTCCAAAACCCAAAAATTAGGGCTTTGAAAAACTTTTAGTTAAATAACGCTAACCGACGTGCATCGAAATAAAACTTAATGTCAAACCCTGAAGTTAATCAGGTCAAAACCATTCGCCCTCGCGTCTCCGCCACGACAGCCTGAAGCAGCCGTCGCAACCAATTTGCTCTGCCGCTGCCACGCTCTTGCCACGCTCTTGCCACGGCAGCTACCGCTGCCGTTTCCTCTGCCGCGACAAGGCCGCTGCCACCGCCATTGCTATCCTTTTCTATCGCAGCAAGCCGCTCCCGTCGCGACAAGCTCCTGCCGCGCCACCGATTCCCCGCCACGGCATCTCTCAGCAACTACCGCTGCCCGTCTCCCCTGCCGCAGCAATGCCACGCCGCTGTTCTTTCCTGCCGCGACAGCCGACTCCCACCGCGGCAAGTCTTTCCCCTACCGCGGCAACACCGTGGTGACATCTCTCTGCTGCAACCTTACACATATACATGAGCATATCAGTGTCTTTCCTCAAACCCTAACCCACCACGACCTCATGTGTCTTTTCTATCTGCGTCGCAACTCCATATATAGGCTAGAACACCAAGTGTATGTGTACACATACACTTCGAACTCTACTTCGGAATAAGAGTGAAATCTATAACCCTAGCCCTTTATCCTCCCTTGGCCCTCTATCTCCGTCTGAATCATGTAACCCTGAAAACCCGCACACACGCACTCCAGCCAGATAAAACCCTAATTCGGCAAATAACATGAAATTGTCACACACACCGTATTCATCGGAGCACCCGCGGTACCTCACCACCAATTAACCCTAAGTCAAGACGGATGACCTGCCGAGAGTTCTGTATACTCTCCACCCCTTGCCGCACCCCCGGAACCCTAATTCCAGCCCTCGAGTTTCCGTCCCATTTAAACCAATTTCTTTAGAAACCCTAATCGGAAAATCTATCACTCCCCAGTCTCTCGGAAAATTCTGAAATAAATCGTGGAACCACTTAACAATATACTTGACTCAATTATGGCATAAAATAATGGGATCCAATTCAAAAATATTTATATACAAAAATAAATAAACCACTAAGATTAAAATTAGCTTTTAGCTGCAATCCATTAAATTGAGTTTCCAAAATTCCCGATAAAATCACCACGACGATCCTTACATTTCTTAGAATTCAAATATATAAAAACATGGGTATGCCTAGTTCAAAAATCCGAGACGAGCATTATCGAACTCCTCCGTTAGAAATTGCCGCGGCACATGAAATCTTGTGTAACTCCCCAAACGACCCGTCAAAAACCTGGTAAAGTATTTTACCACCCTCCCCAACCTATCTATTTCCTTTAAATTTCCTGGCAGCTCACGTCTCATCTCCCTCAATTGAATCTGTTCGCACATGAACACGTCACCGTGTACCCCCGAGGCCGAGCGCGATGCGCGGGACACGGAATCGGGGGAGACCCGCCGGGAGCGCGATACGCAAGACACGCCGGCGGGTGCTTTTGAGAACCCGAAACCCCACGCCCCCGGGAGGGACCCCGTCAGGAGGCGCGGCGGCTATGGGCTGCCCTAGGTCGACCTGATCGCCCCTAGGGCCTCGAGTTTCGTTGCCGTGTAACACGAAGAACAACGAAGAACGAGAAGCAGAAAAACAAGGATGAGTAGATGAAAAAATAATATATTGATTGCGTCGATTGGGAGAGTTCCACCTCAATCGGCCATGCACCCTTCATATTTATAGGGTACGCCCGGTCTTAGGGCAGGAATACAACTTGGTATCGTACACGATATGGTTTTCCATACAAATTGAGTTGTTTCCTAAAGCTATGGTTACCCTGATTGATACGATCAGGACTCTGCCTTGCGCACGAGATTTCCTCTAATTAAACCGAGGGATTTCCCATATCTTCTGATTATCTTAACCGCCGTGATCTGGACTCCATCTTGCATACGAGATATCTTTCCATATTATCCGGGAGTCCTTCCAAATCTCGGACTTTCCTTTAAACGCCATGATCCGCCACTGTTCCTTGCGCCCCAAGTTGTTAAGGCTTCAAACGCTAAAGACTTCACCTTGAAAACCCAGCGGGAGCGTCACAAATCATTCACTGACCTGGCGTTGTTGGAACTCGGTCGCGCTACGCAGAACCCGCCTTGGATCTACTCGGGACCGCGAATGCTCGGGAGTCCCGAGTACTCAAGAATACGAGTGCTCAGGAGCGCAAGTACTCGGGAGTTCGAACACTCGGGGGCGAGCACTCGGGAATATGAATGCTCGGGGACGAGTGCTCGGGGACACAGGGTGCTCGGGGTCCGGCACTCGGATCTCGTCAATGCTTGGTACTCGGGAGCGTCGTGCGGGATCTTCTGCTCGGGGACGCGAGTACTTGGGGACATGAGTACTCGGGGACACGAGTGCTCGGGGGCGCCAGTGTTCGGGACCACGGGTACTCGGGAATCTGGGACGCTGCACCACTCAGCATAGGCCACGATATTTGTAAACCTCGCCCGACGCACTCGGCCCATTTGGGGGTACTGCCAAATTTGGTCGTCAACACATGCCGCCCTGTTTTCGGTATAAAGATGTATTTTTACCGAAAATAATAAGTCCTGTCCTTGGGGCGATGCGAATCATCTCATCGGCCATTTCTTTTCTTAGGGCGATATGATATATCGGCCACAGCACTTATTATGCTTCTTGCCACACGCTCGGGTGGAACTTTTTCAGGTACTTGCCATTGAGAGCTCGCGGCAGCCAAGTGCCCTGCACGGATTCCACTAAGTATGAGTTCCTAGGAACCACTCTCGCAATTCTAAAAGGACCTTCCCAACTCGGCGACCATTTACCAAACTTGTTATCCTTCGAGCCGATTGGTAGGATTACCTTCCATACTAAATCGCCGACTTGAAAGCTCTTCGACTTAACCTTTTTGTTGTATGCTCTAGCTACCCTTAGTTTGTCCCTTTCTATGGCCTTTAAAGCAACTAAACGCTTATCGGCGACTTCATCAAGACCATCCATCATCAGATTATGAAAGTCGACCGCCGATAAGTCATTCTGCTTGGCTAATCTTAAAGCACTCAGATTTACCTCCACGGGTAAAACGGCCTCTTATCCATATACGAGTTCATAGGGAGTCACCTTGGTAGCACTGTGTCTTGAAATTCTATGTGCCCATAATGCCTCCGACAACACTTCATGCCATCTCCTCGGGTTGTCTTCGATCTTCTTCTTGATAAGCTTGATTAGTACTTTATTGCTGGACTCGGCTTGTCCATTGGCTTGGGCATAATACGGAGAAGAGTTGAGCAACTTTATTTTATAGGACTCGGCAAACTCCTTTACTTGTCCCGCCATAAAAGAGGTGCCTTGATCCGTCGTCAGAGTTTGAGGGATGCCGAATCTATGTATAATGTGCTCGGTTATAAATCGAATCACCTCCACATGTGTCATGTTCCTGAGAGGTACTGCTTCGGACCACTTGGTGAAATAATCAGTTGCTACCAATACGAACCGATGCCCTTTTGAGGAAGAAGGATAGATCTGCCCAATGAAGTCTAGTCCCCAACCTCTGAATGGCCACGGCTTGATAATAGGATGCAGCATGGCAGCAGGAGCGAGTTGAATATCACCAAACTTCTGGCAGGCTTCACACCCCTTGTAATATCTGAAGCAATCACTGATCATAGTCGGCCAATAGAACCCGGCACGACGTAATAACCACTTCATCTTGTGAGCCGACTGATGAGTGCCACAGATGCCTTCATGTACTTCTCCCATTGCAACTCTTGCTTGGTCCTCATCCAAGCATTTCAAAAGAACTCCGTCGACCGTTCGGCGATAAAGATCATTGTCAATCAAAATGTATTTGAAGGCCATCCGCCGAACAACTCGGTCTACCCTCTTAGTCGGATCTTGCAAGTAATCAATGATCGACTTCCTCCAGTCTTCTCTGTTGTCCACACTCGGTTTTTCACTGGCGACCGAGTCAATGATCTCTGACTCGGCCTTTCTTACCGAGTTGGGCCCAAGCATCGGCTCTTGAGAAATATGAAAGACACCACGACTAACATGGTAGCCGGATGCTTGCTGCGCCAACTCGTTTGCAACCTAGTTTTCTTGTCTAGGTATATGGGCAATGCTAAAATAATCCAAAGTAGAGATTATATCTAGACACTTATCAAGATACACATTAAGTGATTCGTCAAGACATTGATAAACCTTGGATACTTGTTGGACTATTAATAACGAATCACCGAAAGCCTCAATATGTGTGGCACCTATGGCAACCAGAAGCTCTAAGCCGAATAGTATTGCCTCGTACTCGGCTTGATTATTTGTGCAATAATACCCTAAGCGGCATGAGGCTTCGTGAGTAATACCATATGGAGATATGTAGGCAACACCGACACCTTGGCCATTGCTACAGACTAAACCATCAAAGTATAATCTCCATGGCACTAGAGAGATAAGATCAATGCTAATGCTATGCTTGTCAACCCGATGTTCAACAATAAAATCAGCAACGATTTGGCCCTTCATAGATTTCAAGGGTTCATAAGCCAAATCGTACTCGGTCAGCGCGTAAGCCCACTTGCCGACTCGGCCACTAAGAATTGGCCTATGCAACATATACTTGATGACATCGGTCTGACAGGCCACAGTGCAAGTACTGGATAGCAAATAGTCTCTCGACTTCGTGCAAGCGTAATATAGGCATAAGCATAATTTCTCAACGAGAGAATACCTGGTCTCGGCGTCGAGTAGCCGCTGACTCAGATAGGTGATAGCATGTTCCTTTCCTTTGGCTTCTTGGGTTAACACAGCTCCGATGACGCCTTCCTCCGCTGCGATGTAAAGTCGGAAGGGTTCCCCATGTCTAGGTGCCTTCAATACCGGAGGGGTAGATAAATAGCCTTTGATCAACTCGAACGCCTCTTGCTACTTGCCCCCCAAGTGAAATCGACGTCGTTCTTCAACCGAAGGATAGGAGTGAACGCGCTGACCTTTCCCCGACAAGTTGGCTATGAATCTCCTCAGATAATTGACTTTGCCGAGGAATCGTTGCATGTCTCTTTTGCATGTCGGGGGCTTGCACCTTCTGAATCGCTTCTATCTTCTTAGGGTCGATTTCTATGCCATGCTGATGTATGATGAAGCCTAAGAACTTCCCAGCCGATACGCCAAAAGCACACTTCAAAGGGTTCATCTTCAGGCCATACCTCTTCATCCTCTCAAAGCTAAGCGCAAGTCGGCCAGATGAGATCAAAGGCGTCCGACTTGACAACAACGTCATCAATGTAGACTTCTAGTATGACGCCGAGTAGGTAATGGAAGATTAGATTCATAGCTCTTTGATACGTGGCCCCGGCGTTTCTTTAACCCGAAGGTCATTACTGTCCACTCGAACAAGCCAAGGAACCCGGGGCAACGGAAGGCCGTTTTGGACATGTCCTCTTCGGCCATGAAGATTTGATTGTACCCCGCGTTTGCGTCGAGGAAGCTGATGATCTCGTGTCCAGAGGCACTGTCAATAAGCATATCGGCTATAGGCATAGGATACTCGTCTTTGGGTGAAGCTCTGTTCAAGTCTCTGAAGTCGATGCACACCCTCAACTTGCCGGACCCTTTCTTTTCCACGGGCACAATGTTAGAGATCCAGTCGGCATACCTGCAAGGTCTAATAAAGTTGGCTTTGAGCAGCCGACCGATCTCTTCTTTGATCCGGTCATACATCTCGGGATTGAATCTCCTGGCCGGTTGTTTAAAAGGTCTGAAACCGGCCTTGATGGGCAACTGATGCTCTACTAGCTCCCGGCTCAAACCGGGCATCTCGTGGTATTCCCATGCAAAGCAGCAAACATATTCCTTTAGCAAGCCGACTAGCTTAAGTTTGCAGTCGGCATTCAAATTCTTGTTTACAAATGTCGGCCTAGGACTCGCACTGTCCCCTATGTCTACTTCCTCTAATGGATCGGCCGATGTGAAACCTTGTCCTAACTTATCCATATTATCTAACTCTTCTATAGACTCGTGCATATCGTTCTTATTAGACCGATACTCTGCGAGTCGCTTTTGTAACCACTCCGAGTTAGCATCCATTTGATTATTTCTTATCTTGGAGCCGATTGCCATCAATCGGCTTTTGAAGGTGCGTGTATTCGGCTATCTCCTTTAGTACTAGGGAAGTCAGCCACCGAAGAGTTGGCGGGTTGTTGCCTACTCGCCAGCACGTCGACCGAGGCAATTAAAACCGAGTTGGCCTGAAGTCGGTCGGCGCCGATTGGCTTTAAAGATACGGGTACGAACCCGTTCTTCGTGGCACTAAGGAAGTCGAACCCGGAAAGGTCTCGCCCTGTCAGGCATGTTGCGTTGGGGTGCTGCCAATCCACCAAAGCATCGGCTAAGGCAACACAAGCCGAGTTGTCTGTGTGGATGACTTCGACTTCTTCATCAACCCACTGTATCAAGCATTGGTGCATTGTGGACGGCACGCATTGGTTGGCGTGAACCCAATCTCGGCCCAGTATGACGTTGTAATTTCCTTGCACCTCAGCAACGAAGAAGGCAGTGGCCAAAGTCTTGCTCCCGATGGTGAGCTCTACGTACATCACGCCTTTGGCCTCTGTGCTCTCTTTGCCTTCAAATCCGTTGAGCACCATATTGGTCTTCATCAATTCGTCATCCTGCAAACCCAACTTCTTGAAGACCGAGTATGGCATAAGATTGACTACGGCACCGCCGTCCACGAGCATCCTTGCCACCGGTGATCCATTAATATGGCCCTTGACGTATAACGGCTTCAAGTGTTTCACCGGCTCTGTCGGCTTCTCGAAGATGGCGTTCTTGGGGCCGAAGTCGAACTGGGCTATCTCCCCGTCTTCATCTACAGCACGGAACTCGGCAGGTAAATAATAGACCATGTTTATGTCCATACCTCCGTGAATCGGTGTAGACTCGTAGTCCACCATTTCCTCCTCGTTGTCTTCCGTGGTGGCTACCGACTTCGGTGATTTACCGAGTAGAGGAGAGGTGCCTTCGGAAATTGTTGCATCCTCCACCCGCTTAGGTTTCCAGACCTGCTTCGTGGGTACCATGGGCCGAATCTCATTGAAAGATTCGTCCCTCAGCTTCTCAGCTTCTCGCTCGGCCTTCTCCTGATTCCTCATGCGCTGAAGCCTCCTTTTCTTGGTCTTAGTCAACCCAGGAGGACACCACGTAGGCTGAGTGTACTTGGGATCTCTGGGCCGGCTCTTGCTTGTACCAGCTTCATGATCATTGGCCACGGATCCCTGCTGAACAGTGATTATATTATCATTAGAATTGACCAGATTACCGATGGTAATCGGTCCCTTGCAGAGTTCGTTGATCTCCATCTTTTGCCCGCCGTCTGTTGGAGCATTAGCACTCGGCAATTTAGCACGCCACTCCTTTCGGGCTGACTGGCCTGAAGAAGTCGGTGGCGACTGATTAGCATTGTCAGCTAGCCGGCCTCGAATGGGGTGGTTGAACGTTTGTGTCGTCCGACTGGCATCCCCGCCTAGTCGGCCCCGAGTAGGACGAGTGAGCCTCTCATGGACGGGCCTTCTCAATGCCGACCATCCTGGATGGAAAGCGTAAGGAACCATCGGGTGCTGTCCCCATCGTCCGTTGAAGTTGTTCGTGTAAGGCATGTACTGAGGTGGTGCCATCCATGGAGCCGGCATCCATGGCCCCTGTGATCCGGCCTGATGCTGAAACCCTGGGCCTTGGAGGTGATCTTGGGCGTTTTAAGCGCGATGGCCGGTTAGGGATGATACCGGCCGCTTGGTTGGTATACTTGGAAAGCAACATATCGAAAGTCGGCTTTACTCTTTTATGCTGAGCTCTGGCTTCATTGGTTTTCCACTTGCCGACTTCCGGGCTCTTGGGTTTGATGAACTTGGCCCGGGTATTTTCTGGCATCGGTGGCTGCCCCCCGAGTGCACTGGTGTGGTCTTCTTGTACTTGGGATTGCCCCCCGAGGACATGATTCCTGATGGTGATCTTCAATGTCTCTTTGCCATCGGGTTGTTTCTTAAGTACGACTTCTCTTCCCGGGGTTTTGCCGACTTCCTTCTCCCGGGGCTCGCCAAGGACCACATTGTCTTTGTTAGCTGATTCGGCTATGTAGGGCCGAATTAACACCTTTTTTCCTTCCAAGTCCATAGCGTTCATTGGGAAGGGCTGTTTGTCGATTTGCATATCGGCGAAATTCAATCGTCCCTCATTAATAGCCGATTGTATCTGTCGCCAAAAAACATTGCAATCATTAGTCGCATGAGAAAAAGAATTATGGTACTTGCAATAAGCTCGCCGTTTTAGCTCTTCAAACGGCGGTAAAGAGTGAGATATCTTAATGATCCTGTCCTGCAGCAAAGGAATCAAATATTTTATCGCATTTGGCTACATCAAAGGTGAATTTCACCTCTTCTTCGCGATTCTTGCGAGTCGGCTTGAGAGCGTCACAAGTATATGGTTTGGTCTTAGATGACCAAACGAACTCGGCGGTGTACATGTTACCCTCATCGCCCGAGCTGTCGTACTCGACCATGTGCATCCTGGGTCGGTCGGGTTTAGACCTGTGGATTTCTTTGACTTCTATGCTTCGGCTTTCTTGAGCCAAAGCCTTTTGCAAAACCTGGTTGACGCTTAAGAGCTCGTAATTTTCTATCCGCTCCCTAATATGGGTTTTCAACCCGGCCAGTACCAAGTCGGCCAAGTCTCTCTCGGTTATCACCAAGCTATAGCATCGGTTCTTTACGTCCCTAAACCTCTTGACGTAGTCGGTGACCGACTCGTCGTGCTTCTGTTTGACCGATGTAAGATGTGACAACTTGAGCTCATTGTCGCCGCTATAAAAATGATCATGGAACTTCTGCTCTAGTTGCGACCATAAGAGTATAGTGCCCGGCGGTAAAGCGGAGAACCATGAAAAAGCGGTGCCAGTCAGCGACAAAGGAAATAAGCGTACCTTTAGCTCATTTATGGAACCTGCTTCACCTAATTGCGCTAGATACTGGCTGACATGCTCCCATGTAGTCTTCGTTCCTTCACCGCTAAACTTAGCGAAGTCGGGAACCTTATAACCCGGAGGGTACAGGATGGCATCATAGTAGTTGGGATATGGTTTTTGGTACATCCGACTTCTAAACTTCGGCTCGGGTCCGAAAGACTCGGTAAACATCTTTTTCATATCTTCCTGGAGCTTGGCTAGAATTTCGTCCGGAGCGGACGAAGTCGCCGTGGGACGACTGGCCATGGGTGCGGCCTGTGACCCGTACGCCGAGCCGTGACTCGGCATCGGCCTAATCATGCTTGTGCTTATAGAAGGTGCAATCAGGCTCTGGTTCGGCGCTATCGCCGAACCGGGTATGCTCATAATCGGACGAGGGCTGGTGGGTACGGCTACGAGTTGGTTGGTTTGGCTAGGGCGCAAACTCAATGGCACGGGAGGCGCCGATGAATCTGCTACCGAAGTCGGATCAGGGTTTACCACATCTATAGCCGTACCGGCGTTACCACTAGATGTTGGGCACGTGCTCCCCTTAGCACTCGTGTTTTCCATGAACGTGTTGTAAACAAGAGTATTGCCTTCCGAAATATAACTCTGTATTTCGGCTATCTGTTCTGGGGAAAACGTGCTGCTTACCGGGGTGTTAGCCTTCTTGCCGTGTAGAGGAGGGAGTTTGATTTCTCCAACCGGAGTGATGTTTCCCTGACGATCCTTCTTGAAGTTCGCGAGGAACGTCTGCAGATCTTCTTCCTCCCGCTTCTTCTTGTATGCTTCAAAAGCTTGGCGATGTTCCTCCGATAACTCATTGTAGTCGGGCTTGATGATGTTATCGGTGCTGATCTCGCCGAGTTGTGGAGTCTGATAGTTGGACATGATGAACCAGAGATTCTTCCCCAGCGGAGTCGCCAAAAAGTGTGTTCGCACACGAACACGTCACCGTGTACCCCCGAGGCCGAGCGCGATGCGCGGGACACGGAATCGGGGGAGACCCGCCGGGAGCGCGATACGCAAGACACGCCGGCGGGTGCTTTTGAGAACCCGAAACCCCACACCCCCCGGAGGGACCCCGTCAGGAGGCGCGGCGGCTATGGGCTGCCCTAGGTCGACCTGATCGCCCCCAGGGCCTCAAGTTTCGTTGCCCTGTAGCAACGAAGAACAACGAAGAATGAGAAGCATAAAACAAAGGAGAGAAAATAGTAGATGAAAAGATAATGTATTGATTGCTTCGATTGGGAGAGTTCCACCTCAATCGGCCATGCACCCTTCATATTTATAGGGTACGCCCGGTCTTAGGGCAGGAATACAACTTGGTATCGTACACGATATGGTTTTCTATACAAATTGAGTTGTTTCCTAAAGCTATGGTTACCCTGATTGATACGATCAGGACTCTGCCTTGCGCACGAGATTTCCTCCAATTAAACCGAGGGATTTCCCATATCTTCTGATTATCTTAACTGCCGTGATCTGGACTCCATCTTGCATACGAGATATCTTTCCATATTATCCGGGAGTCCTTCCAAATCTCAGACTTTCCTTTAAAACGCCATGATCCGCCACTGTTCCTTGCGCCCCAAGTTGTTAAGGCTTCGAACGCTAAAGACTTCACCTTGAAAACCCAGCGGGAGTGTCACAAATCATTCACCGACCTGGCGTTGTTGGAACTCGGTCGCGCTACGCAGAACCCGCCTTGGATCTACTCGGGACCGCGAATGCTCGGGAGTCCCGAGTACTCAAGAATACGAGTGCTCGGGAGCGCAAGTACTCGGGAGTTCGAACACTCGGGGGCGAGCACTCGGGAATATGAATGCTCGGGGGCGAGTGCTCGGGGACATAGAGTGCTCGGGGTCCGGCACTCGGATCTCGCCAATGCTTGGTACTCGGGAGCGTCGTTCGGGATCTTCTGCTCGGGGACGCGAGTACTCGGGGGACATGAGTACTCGCGGGACACGAGTGCTCGGGGGCGCCAGTGTTCGGGACCACGGGTACTCGGGAATCTGGGATCGACGCCGCACCACTCGGCATGGGCCAGATCGGTACATTTGTAAACCTCGCCCGACGCACTCGGCCCATTTGGGGGTACTGCCAAATTTGGTCGTCAACAGAATCATCAGTCGTTTCTAGCTTTGGCATGCAAGTCCTGCAAAAGAATCAGAATCTTGTCGGTGCCGAATTTTTCCTATCTCCTTAGACCTTTGTTTCCCCAGCACCAGTAGCAAGGAGTGACACCTCGACCACGTCACTTCTCCTTGGACACCTAATGACACACCCATGCGAGCTCCCTTCCCTCTGCTCTATTCTTTTACTGTTAAGCCCTATACGACCAGGCCACATCCACACCACGATGGAACCAGTGCCTAATTTCCCTATACTCCCTGCCACCTCTCTCTCCTTTTTCTACAGCACCAGGCAGAGTTCTGTCCCGCTGTCACTTTGCCTCTGCCTGCACCAACACATCAGCACAACCACAGTGGTCAATGCCAACCCCAGCCGTGCAGCAACATCATTGCTCAACGCCCTTTTACTTCATTTTCTTACCCAAAATTCTTGAGTCTTTGCTCCTCTCCAACTTCTCATCTCAACCCGAGCTCCCAACCTGCTCTGCTCCACCAGAGCAAATCGAGCTCACCAGCCTCCTTCTACCTCACATTGGCACCACTGCTCCCGACGACTTCGGACCATGGCCACGACTTGACAAGCCGGCAACGTCCCATCCCGAGGTCAAGCTACCCCAGCAATGGTTGTGGCCAGCTCACTCGGCCGCCGCCTATAGAAGCGATGCTCGGACTGTCCTCTTCCCCACCAAGCCCTTTCTTCCTCTACTACCGACTCCGCCGCTGATCGAGCTACCGCAAGAGTTCGAGCCCCAAACAGCTCCCCAATCCGCCGCCGCCTTCGTGCTGGCTGCCGGCGACCGCGGCCACCGCCCCGGAGCAGCAGAGCACCAGATCCACGCCCAGCTCCTTGTCGCCGACGAGCCCGCCTCGGTGGACGCTGTGCCACAGCCGTGGTAGTCCAGCAGCCGCCGCTGTGCTCCCCGCTTCAACCGCCGCCGGGTCCACCGGTGTTTCTCTCCGGTTGCCGCCGCCCTTGTTCTTAGCAACCTAAGGAAAGCAAGCCCCCGCCCATCGGGCCCCATGCCGCCAGCCCCATGCCGCCGCTCTGGAGCGCCCCGGTAAGCACCGCTGCCTCACCGTGTTCCTCGCCGCCGCCGGTGGGATCTCGCCTCCCCTCCGCGCCGGCCGCCGAACTAGTGCTTGCCGCAGCCGCTTCAGTGCACCGCCCGAGCGCCGCCGCCCCTCTCTCCCTTTGCCGCAACACTCCGAGCAACCTCGAGCACCATTCTTCAATTAACTTGCTCAGTGTCACACCCTATTTTCCGTAAACCCGTCTACCGGCATAACTGCATATGTTAGTCATGACCTAAACTTAACATGCATCAAATATACCTAATCCTCCCACACACACATCCACCTCCTCCCGGCTAAACCCTAAGGAAACCCTAAACCGCTTACGGCAACTCATCCGGAGTATACCTAAGTGAGGGAGAGAGAATCCAGGAGACCTACCATACTCCCCTCCACCCTACCGTACCCCGGAACCCTAGCCCTCGACCTGAACCCTTTTCCCCCCTATTTAATTCCATTTCCAACAAAGCTCTAATCGCGACGCCAATCGCCCCTCGACCTTTCCATAAATCCTGAGAGTAATCGCGAGACACCCTAGCAACATTCTTAACGTGAGTATAGCATAAAATAATAACGTTTAGTACAAAAATATCCGCGAACCTAATTAATAAGCACGGGGAATAAAAGGAGCTTTGCACGGTAACCCATAGTTGCACGCCTCCAAAAATTCTGGATAAATTACACGACCAATCCCCTCATAATCAGAACCCCAAATATACAATAACATGAGCACGTCCAATACAAAAATCCCGATCGACAACCATCGAACACCTCTGTGAGGATTAGCTTTACGCATGAATCAATGGGCACTGCCAGCAGGGATACCTCAGGTCAAGCTATAGAATTCATCCTTGGTATTCCCAGCATGCTCAAAGACCACCGCAGCAGACCAATTGTCCTCTACTTCTTGACCCAATTCTTGACATGACCAACCATAGCATTAGTGCTCAGCAGGATTCCCTCACACACATCAGAGCCAAAGCTGCCAAGCTGCGTCTGGGAGCACTAACACGTGTTCGTGCACCTCTGTGGCATGGTGTGGCGGGATATCCCATGCCTGAAGACACCAAAGCACGCCAAGCCAGTCCAGCCCACGCACTGGGCGCGCCCAGGATGGCATCGGCATGCCACCCGTGGCAAGGCCGCGCCGCTCGCCGCTCTTCGCGTCGTCCAGCTCGCCGGAGCAGGCCCCCTCATGCCACGACCCATCCCATCATCCAGACCGGTTGGCTCGCCTGTAGACTCCTCGGAAGGGCTTCTCGCCGCGCCAAACGCCGAGTAGCCGCGCCGCCCGCTGACGCCAGAGCCACGTCGCCCGTCTCAGCGCGCCGCACGCCGTCATGGCCTGCCCCGAGGCCGCTGCCACGCCAGGTGCCCTCCTCCCTTCCTGTAGCCTTGGTCATCACCGCTCGGATTGTCCCATCACCGGAGCAGCAGCGCCACCAGCTCACCATCGCCGTTTCCCCTATAAATAGACAAGCCAAGCGCCCACCTCAACTCAAGCTCCTCGCCAAGCTTCTCCTGGTCGCAGCCTGCTCTTTCCTTTCCAGTAGCCGAGGACTCATCCAAGCCGCCCCAGTTCCCTCTTCCCCATAGCCGAGCAATTTTTCCCCATTGGACCTAAGCCACCCAGCCTAACCAAGCTCCAGAGGCAATCCCTACACCCGGCGCATCTCCTTCCTTCCCCCTCCAACCTCCCTTCTCCAACTGCAGCCTGGGATCCTCTGGAACCGCCGATCCTTTACCCCGCTGGAGTCTCCCCACCGCCAGTCCTTCCCCATCGAGTGGCAACGTCCGACCAGTTTAACTGCCGCCGCCTGAGCCGAGTGCAATTAAAGTAGGTAAGAAGCTAATGCCACCGGCTCCTAATGCCTTGGCCCACGCGGCCCAATTTTGTCCAGCGGCCACGCACTCACCGAAATTCGTTTTCGCAGTAGAGGAGGCGCATTTGGTACTGGACAGAAGGCGTAAGGGCAATACGAACCGGTTCCTTTATATTTTAGCTCACCGGTTTACCCAACTGAAGCCTTTCGAATTAATTTTTGCATATGCAATTCTAGTTCTGGAAACTACAGAAGATACCTTAGCTTTAGTATTCGCATAGTTTCAAAATTTAAATTAGTTCAGAGCTCTAATAATAAGGTTTAGGTTAGGGCCTTGTTTAATCCTTTCTACAATCCACGCACGCAATGCATGAGTGATTCCCAGAGTAAACAAGATGATTATTCCATGCCACCAATAAACTAAAATACCACTAGCAGCCATGCATTCATATAAGCAGTAACTTGAGCACGTAACCCTAATAACACAATTACTCTTACCCGATTAAAAACATCGTCATTTCATGTGATCTTCATGCATATTTCGGATTTTATTTGAAGTTCCGTCGCTTGCTTCTTATTCGCCGATCCTTTTCGACGTATAGTTAATGGAGTGCCGTACGTGCCGCGAGAGGATCCGACATCACCTTCACGCCAAGAGCAGGACACAGGACCCGGAGCTGCCAGGCAAGCTTTCCCTCCTTGAACATGTCGAATCCCATATTTATTACGCTTAATTATTTTGTTTACAAAATCCCGCATGCTATTTTATTATCACCGATATGTTATGCTAGTGAAGATATGCCGAATAGATGCATATGCCCTAGGTTTGGAATCCACCCCTTTGTAACCCTAGGTCTAGATAGTCGGTCGAGATCGACCGGCAAGGTAATAGGAATATAAGCAGTAGCTGTGCTTAGACCTGCTCTAGTTAAAACAAGTTTTTACAAAGTTCGGGGGGAGGGGATCAAAACTCTCGGCTTGTGTATGCATGCCGAGGAAATCTTTTAAAAAGAAAACATTTGTGAAAATCTCACTTGAAATGATGGAGGATTTTGGATTCGGGCGGGAATGCTAAGGGTGTCATGAGGAGGTAGAGTAGCCGGTTGCTACTTGTGGAAGGAATGGTCGGGTAGCCGGTCGCTACCCGTGGAGTTGGTTGGTTATGGAGTCCCGCTCGAATCAGTTAAGGACCGAACCTAAGTGCCGCTAAATCAGTTCCCCCACCGTACGTCCACATGTCCTTTATGGGAAGGACTGGACTTGGTACCCCGTCTAATGCCGGAGCCCGGGACCGTGGGAAGTTAGTGAGTAGTGCTAGTGGATCTGGGGATCTCTAGAGGATCTTCACGGGACTGCGTAGGGGAAAAGCTCTTCATGGGTCTCACTTTGTCGTGGGGGTAAAGCTCAGTAGAGTCCTATAAGGTACGTGGAACATGGTCCGACACAAAGGGGGAGAGTCCCACTTTTGTCATCCGAGATGAAAAAGGTTGGGTAGTTCTCCTAGCGAGACCGGCTCTGGTGTGAACACGGGAGAAAGGTCTCGTTGTAATAGCCCTGCCAATACACCACCTGAGTTGTATCGTTAGCGCTCGGCAATAAGGGTGAACTACATCTTGTGGGTAAAGCCGTACAACCTCTGCAGAGTGTTAAAAAACTATTCGAATAGCTGCGTCCTCGGTTATGGACATGAACTGGTAAGGCCACACACTGGTTAGACTATGTTTTGGTTGTGAAAGCCGGGAAATGGGATTAAGGACGTGGGCATGATGTGTCCACAGGGTGCAATTTACGCTACCCGGATCGGTAGCTAGGAATTGCTGAAGAAAAGGCTAGCTACACTGCCGAGGTAGTGTGAGCGGAGGCCGATGGGATAAGCGGTGATGAGCAAGGCTATCCCGCGAAGGAAAGGAAGGAGAGGTAGCAGGGACTACCTCGAATGATGATGTGTTACATCGGGAACTACATTTTACAAAACTCGCTTTTAAATCTATTATTGTTATTTACAATAAAGACTTACATTTCCGCACAACATGAAACCTAGGTTAGAACTCTCCTCTGAGATATCCCTTTTGCAAGAACTATGCCGTATTATTTCCCCGAGGGAAAACCTTGCGAGTACATTCAATGTACTCACCTGGCTTGTTGATTTGGCCAGATGAAGAAGAAGAGTGGCGCTCTGAGGACGATGTCAGCGACCACGAAGGCTAGGGCGTTCTCCCCAGTCAGTTGCCTGTGGATGGGCATATTGATGGGTTAATAACTGCGCTTTGCTATTTTCCGCTACTACTTTTATTCGGCCAATCGGCCATGTTGTTGAATAAAGACCATAATGGCATATTTATGTAAAATACACGGTATTGTATGTGCATGCTATCAAGTTCTTGTGTGTACCGACTACTGATCCAGGATCGGTACAGTAAACACGGGAGACGTATCCGGCCCTAAAACCGGGTACGCCACACTCAGCTTGATCCTCATTCCTCCCTCTCCTCAGAGCCATTACTGATTTCTCTAAGCACCCTCACCACCAGAAGCCCCAAATTCTGGATGAGCCTTTGCGCCGGCGGCCACTCTGTTCTGTCCCGAGCAACAGGACCAGGTCGATGCTCACAATCCACTAGCCAGGGATTACGCCAGGTAAGGAGAGGTGCCACTGACGCGTGGGCCTCGGGCTAAGATAAGGCCACCCTCGATGAGTGGCCACGCCCGCACGTTCCCCGCCGCCATAATAGAGAAGACGTAAAGCCCAGCCGTGAAAGCGTATTCTGCTCAGGAAGCCGGTTTGGTTTATTCCCGGACCAGTGTATACTCGGTGTTCGGCTGGTTCATCCCTTTCTAAAACCGGTTTCTGGAGAACTCTTACAGTTTTGAAATCCTCAAAATAAATGCAAACTCTTATATTCATGAAGTGTTAAATTTCGAATACATTTAAAAGCTTCAACAGTAAAGATTAGGTTTAGGTATTTCTTTCCTTTTTCTTAAAACAACAAATATATATATATGCTTTAGGTATTAACTTAAATGCTACCAAAATATTGTCACGCTGCCTAGTGTAGTCCCAATATTTTCAGTACTCAATAGACCAAAGAACAAGCAATATCAAAATTAAACTTTAGGAAATTAAAACCTTACCGATCGCCAAGTCTTTAGTTTATGTGAGCCAAGCACTCGGCGACTTCTTCTCCTAAACCGAGATCCATTACCCTTAGAACCCTAATGAACCGAGCGACACCTGCACTTCGCCATTTTTACCATGCATATACTCTGAGTTGATTTGGAGTTGCTTCGCTTCTTATTTGCCGTTTTCCAACGTGTAGTTAAGGGAGTGGCGTAGGTGCATCAGGAAGACCCAAGAACACCCCCACGCCAAGAGCAAGAACAGGAATCGGAACTGCCAGGCAAGCATTCCCACTTTGATCATGTTGAATCCCATATGTGCGAAATCATAATTATATTGTTTGCGAACTCTGCATGCTATGTGGTTATTAACGATATTTTATGTAGGAATAGTTATCCCCATTAGTTGCACGATAGTTAGGTCTGATTATCCGACCCTTGTAAACCTAGGTATAATAGTCGGTCGTCCCGCGACCGACAAAAGTATTAAGGTTATAGACCTTAGCCGCGCTTAGACCTGCTGTAGTCAAAAATAAGTTTTCCGAGACTTGTAATACCCCATTCGGGATATGGGAATAAAACCCTCGGATAACGTGTGTTATTCGGGGCGGTGTCTAAAAGAATGTTTGTCAAAACCTTGAATGAAAAATTGGAGATGATTTGGATTCGGGCGAGAGTGCTAAGGGCAGCCTGGGGCTGTAGAGGAATTGATGATGGCACGATCGTCCAGGACGATTGTGGGTTGAGGAATGGAGTCTCGCTCGAATCAGTTAAGGACCGAGCCTAAGTGCCGCTAAACCGGTTCCTCACCGTACGTCCACATGTCCTTTATGGGAAGGACTTGGCTTAGTACCCCGGCAAGTATTAGGGTTTGGACCCGTGGGAAGTAGAGAGTTTGTGCTAGGTGTTTAAAGTCCTAGAGATCCACCTACGCCGGGCGGGAGGTGTTGATGCGACACAAAGGTGGGGAGTCCCATTTTTGGTCCGGGACGCAGAAGTGGGTCAACCACCTAGCGGGTCCAAACCCTGGTATGGAAGCGGGCGAAGGTCTCGTTGTAACAACCCTGTTAATATACGTCGCGAAGTATTCCCAGGGTGACTTACATCTTGTGGGTAAAGCCGTACAACCTCTGCAGAGTGTAAAAAACTATTCGAATAGCCGCGTCCTCGGTCATGGACATGAACTGGCAAGACCACACACTGGTTAGACTAAGTTTTGGTTGTGAAAGATGGGTAACGGGATTAAGGACGTGGGCATGATGTGTCCACAGAGGGCAATTTACGCTACGCGGTTGGTAGCAGGAATTGCCGGAGAAGAAGGCTAGCCGTGCTATCCGGGATATCACGGGCTGAGCCAGGGGCACTCGCTGAACTACCCGGGATAGTGTCAGTTGAGCGTTAAGTCGAGAAGCTAGTCCTACTGCCTGGGGTGGTAGGGACTGAGCTGTCTAAATGGCTGAGATGATGAGGTAGCCGGGTCTACCTCGGGAGAAGTTTATGTTGCCGTTTTGATTTACCAGAATTTACACAAAGCTTTGGAATCTACTATTCTCGTATTTAAACTGAGAAATTACATTTCCGCTCAATCAGCAACTTAGGTTAGAGCTATTCCTTGATTAAACCCCTGCATGAAATATTATCGTATAATCTCTCCTGGGGGGAATAGCTTGCGAGTACATTCAATGTACTCACCTGGCTTGTTGATTTGGCCAGACGAAGAAGACATCAACTTTGAAGAAGAAGTCACGATCGCGAAAGCTAGGACGTAACCCCAGTCAGTTGCCTGTTGGGTATGGCATATTGATGGGTCACCTCATCGAATGTTTTCCGCTGCAAAGTTTATAGCCATTGGGCTACAGGTATCAGATTATCGACCGTAACGGTCTATTTAATTGTTTACGCATGTATGACAATGATATACAGGTTAACTCATGTGTATCGGCTACTAATCCAGGGACCGGTACAGCAATCACGAGGGAGTTCCTAGCCTTAAAACCGGGGGCGCCACAATTATTAAGTCCCGACCTATGTCTCCTCATTTTCACACAGGTGTCTCACACAGCTACTATCTTTTGCATCTCAGGAACACCTCTTATCTATATTTTGTCTTATCTATCTGGTTTCTATAGATGTCTTCAGGATCTGAGAAAGCTGACTGTGAGATGCAGTGGTCTGACCCAGAAGCATCTAGCTTTGAGATTACAATTTCACATTCAGATCAGGAAAGAGAGAGGCTGAGACAGAAAGCAGAGGTTGCTGAAAGAAGAAAGGCAAGCCAAAGGGCTTACAGGCAGAGGAAAGCAGTTGCAAAGAAATCAGCTTCTCAAGCTGGTATATCCAGCTCAGCTCAGCATGCTCCTTCCAAGAGGACAGATCCTCAGTTGCTGTTGAACACACATCCTTGGGAAACGAAGCAGCTAAGAAGCAGAAGCAACCAGCTAAGAGAGGTTCAAAGCCTTCTATTGCAAATGTGGTGCTGCCAAGAGGCACACTCACCATCAGAGAACCTATTCCAGAATCCCAAATATCTCAAGAAGATCTAGAGAATGATAAGCTGATTCTGGAGGAGTTGGATAGGCTGGCAGCTCAGATGAGAGAAACAACTGATGAAACAGTAAAGAAGCAGCTATCCACCATATACATAGCCAACAACTTTGAGCTTTCAGAACTGTCAAGACCTGTATCTATGCCAATTCCAGAAACCATCAGAAGCAGCAGCCAGAGCTTATCAGAACAAAGTGATGCCAACACAGTTTGCAGCTCTGCGCCGAGAGAACTTTCAGCTCAGATCAGAAGTCTCTAGTCTGCAATCAAAGGTTGATCAGTTGCAGGCTTAGATGTTAGAAGTTCTCCAGTTGTTGAAGTCAAATCTCTGAATGTGTCTCTTCCTCACCCCTTTCTGGCGTTTTAGTGTCAAAGGGGGAGAGATCATACATAAGGGGAGAGATTCATACAAAGGGGGAGAGATTTGTACAAAGGGGAAGAGAATAGAGGAAGGGGGAGAAAGAAAGTTCTTTTCTGGTGTACTCAAGGCTTGTTCTATTTCTGATTCTTCTGTCTTGATTACAATTAATACTAAGTCTTATTTTGCTCATTTTACTCTGATGCTGAAATATTTCAGTTGTGCCAAGTGTGTTGCTCTGATGCATATGTCCAATGCTCAGATGCATATGCCTAGACTGTTATTGCTCTGATTAGTCTGCTTGCTCTGATTCATATACTCATGATTAATCCTATGCTCTGATTCATGTCTAGCCTATGCTCTGATACATATGCTCATTGACTTATGCTCTGATTCACATATTCATATTAAACATATGCCCATTGGCACTCTGATACATATGACCAGTAATTTGTTTGGCTCTGATACATATATCCATAGTGAATCTGCTCTAATATTCTCATATGCTCTAAGATATATATTCAGATGCTCTGACACATTTTCATATGCTCTGGTCGTTGCAAATGCATCAAGAGAAAAATATTTCAGTTCAGCTCATTATTCTCTGATACACTTATTGTTCTGAACTGATAAGAGTGTAAGTTGTAAGAAAATGTTGCCCATATCCAAAATCATAATCTGTGCATTGGCAAGTTAAAAACAAATCTCTTGTGCACAGCTTCAGGGGGAGTGTATTCTCTACAACCTGTACATATACCTTCTATTCAAATTGTTATGCGAATTTGTTGAATGGGTTGCCACTAACCACCAAAAAGGGGAGATTGAAAGAGCATCTAGGCCCCAAGTTGGTTTTGATGGTTAATGGCAACTCAAACTGGAATCTAACGTTTACAGTGAGTGTAAGCAGGTTTGTAAGTTCCAAAAAGAAGGGTCATCAAGGAAAGGATGACCACCAAAAAGGGTACAAGGGTGGTTTCCAGGACTAAGGAATGGCTGTGCTAGGCAGCTGTGCCACAGCTGTGAAGAAGCCGGTGCTGTGCAAGGAGTTGCAAGCAAGGTGATGGTGGCTTGATGCGTCAAGGACCGTGACTACAGTTGGTGGGCAGGTAAAGCCTAGATTTGCTAGTTTCTTTGAGTCCATAGGAAAAGCCTGTACTATCAAGAGGGATGAAGCAGTGATGATCTGTGGAAGTTCTAGTTGCTCAATGCTCAAGATGTTGGACAGTGGCACTAATGCTTTGAGGTTAGTGGCCCTGTGTCAGCAGTTTTGCATAAGTATGAATCTGGTTGGAGCTGGCACTCTACAGTGCTAGCAGTAGAAAACCCTAGGGGTTAGAGTCATCGGTGTGACACAGCGGTGTCACAGGTGGGCTAACGCTCTATGACTCAGGTACATCTCTGTACCAGGGGAGAGCTTGTAAACGCTAAGGAACTTGCGCTGCGATAGCTTGTCTGCTGAGTCGGAGGGCTGTCGGAGGTTCTCTCCTTATAGGTTTCAGAGAGTGTATGCGCTGAGGGCATGCCATGTGCCAAGACCGGGCTGAGCAGTGCGGCTGCGTCAGTTTAGGGTTTACTTGTATGTGCCGCCGGTGACACAGATATCGGTCTGCTTGAGCCGGTTATAGTTGGGCGGAGTGATTGGCTGTGTCACCGGTGGCTGACACCGGTGATTCACTTAATCCTACGTGGCAACAGTGTAACGGTCAAGTGCCTGTGAACCCTATATAGGGGACCAGGGGAGGTCTTCGATCTCAACCAATGAGCCAATCAGTAACTCACATTCGACCGTTGCAAAGCCTCTTTCCACCGAACGAAAGCAAAGTTTCCTAAGTGTCAGTTCGGGAAGGGTTAGAGTTCTTGAGCAAAGAGCATTTGTTCCTCCAAGAGTTGTTACTGCTGAATCTATTACTCTTGGAGTGTCTACTCCTAGACGGGCATAGGAGTTGCTGGTACCACCCAAGCTTGTGTGGGCTAGACCTATAGTCTGCGAGGGTGATTGAAGTCTACCTGCTGCAAGCAAAAGGACTTCCACAAGCAAAGGAAGAGGACTGAGATCAGGTACTCGGAGAACAAGCACGATTCAGTGCTGGCGATCTCTTCGGAGTAGCCTCTCCAACGGAGACGTACCACTCTGCAAAGAGCTGGGAACTTCGGTGAAAAACACTCGGTCTCCTGAGTACTTATTGTTTTACTCCTTGCATCTTGCTATATCTGTTTGCTTGTATGCTCATACAAATATTCTGTTTATCTGCTTAGATCACCTTTACACCTGTGTCTTGTTGGCTGTCTCACAGTTGGTATAGATCGTATCTCACACCTGTGTCAGCTACCTATTACACAGATACTTTGATTGCTTATCATTTTGCTAAGTCATTAGCCCACCTGTGCTAGGCACCTGTGTGACAGCTGCATGCTAATTTACACATCGCAACTTACCTGTGTCACTGACCTGTCACACAGCTAGCTAATCCTTGCTTCTGCATAAGGCTTAATCTAAATAATCTAGTTAAAAGAAGTAATTTTTGTTAGCCTCCTATTCACCCCCCTCTAGTCGGCATCTGAGGTCCTTTCACATGGTCCGACACCAGGTCATCCAGGGACGGGCGCACAGGGTGGCACGGGTGGGGCAAGGCCCACCCTAAAAATCTGACTGGCCCATATTTGATAGCTAAAAAAAAGCTCAAAATATTGTTCACGTTCTGATCTTTCCTGGTCTAACTGCTTAATCTCTTGATCCAACAAGAAACGAGAAAAAAAGGATCATTCGATCATGGCGCCTTGGCAGCTCGGCTTCCTGTCGTTCTCGAGTCTCGACGGTGGATGGCACACCGCACACAGTGGCCGGACGGCGGACTGCAACAGCGGGCTTGCGCTAGAATGGTGACGTCGACACTCGGCGCCGCACCATGCTCGGCGCGCGGCAGCCCGCAACCGCAAGCAGTGGAGATCAGGCAGCGACCCCCGTGCATGACTAAATCAATAGTGGTGATCGGACGGAGCCTGGTATACTACTAGTACTCTACATTAATCAACAGTACTAAACACAAGCGTTGAAACTAATCTTTTCTCTGTTCACGTTGATGATTGACGTACTACTTCTTGTGCACTTGTGCATTCACGTTGTAGCTAGTAGCTACTAATCTTTGTTCACTTGTGCTAGTTGATGACCTTCCCATTGTTGATGTTGTAGCTATTAGTTAGTGCTAATAATAATTAAAGATTAGTACTTTTTGCAAAACGCACTGATGATTAATGAAGTGATGCAAATGTTTAATCTCTCATGCAATGATCCAAGCAGTGATAAATTGATAGCAGTATGCTAATAAATTGATTATTTTTATTATAGAATTGTTGAAACATGAAGAGGAATGGAGACATTGCATCTCTTTTTCGGAAACATGCAGCAAAGAAGATTGCTTTTTATTTATCTCCTTCCACAGCCATGACTGTGGCAGAAGAGCAAACTATAGAACAAGAAGGCACACCGGAGCAAGAGAGAGTAATTGAAGAAAGTGTGAATGAAATGCCATCTTCTTATTCCCCACCTTCGGTTCCACTTGAAGATGTCTCACCACCGCCATCTCCATCGCCGCCGGTTTATGATATTAATCGTCTTCCATATGATCCGGGGGAAAGGCTGCCCATTGCAAGTTATCCTATCAATGATCAAGATGCAGTCCAAAGAGCATATATCCTTAAAGGTCCAAACCAACCTTATGCACATGATTTCAAAAAAAGGAAAATTGGAAAGAGAGATCGACACTTCTCTGTTATTTGGTTTCATAGATACTATTGGCTTAAATATAGTATCAAGGAGGAAGCTGCATTTTGCTTTATATGCTACTTGTTCAAAGAGAAAAAAAGCAAGGGCAAGGGGACTGATAGCTTTATTAAAGGTGGTTGGAGAAATTGAAATAGAACCGATGCACTTGATAAACATGTGGGTGGTGTAACAAGTGTGCACAATGCAGCTCAAGAGAGATATAATTTATTTGTGAATCCTAGTGCAGCAGTTGATAATCTTATTGTGAAAGTGAATAAGGAGGATCTACGTCTTTACAAGATCAGGTTGATTTATTCACTTAGATATTTGAAGTTTCTTCTACATTAATGGTGGACATTCCATGGACATGATGAAGGCGAAGAGTCTAGTAATAGAGGGAACTTCCTTGAACTTTTCAAATGGCTTGCAGCAAATAGTGAAGAGGTGAATAAGTTTGTTTTGAAGAATGCTCCAAGTAATTGCACCTTGACTTCCCTTAAGATAGAAAAGCAAATTATTCAATGTTGTGCCATAGAAACTAGAAAGCAAATTATTGAAGAACTTGGTGATGAGCACTATGCAATTCTAGCTGATGAATCTCGTGATATATCACATAAAGAACAACTAGCTCTTTGCTTGCGTTATGTTGATAAACTAGGAAGGCCATGTGAGCTCTTTCTTGGAGTTGTTCATGTAGATGGTACTACTTTGTCACTTAAGGAAGCAATTCAAGCTTTACTTGTTAGTCACCATTTGACAATAACTCAAATACGTGGGCAAGGTTATGATGGGGCGAGCAACATGAAAGGAGAGATTAAATGGCTGAAAACATTGATCATGAAAGAGTCACCTTCTGCTTATTATATCCATGTTTTGCACATCAACTCCAACTAGTTCTTGTTGCTGTTACCAAGGGAAATGATGATTGTGTGTGGTTTTTTGATCAAATATCTCTCTTGTTGAGTATTGTTAGAGTTTCTTGTAAGTGTCATGACATGCTTCGAAAGCACTTGAATGTGGTGAACTAGAAACTGAGAGTGGATTAAATCAAGAGATGGGGTTAGCTAGGCCTAGTGAGACTTGGTGGGGCTCTCATTACAAAACTGTTGTCAATATTATTGCTATATATATCCCACAATCCACGATGTACTCATAACTCTTGGAGAAGATACTTTACAAAGGGGTGATTGGCCAAAAATACATACTATGGTTGGAGTGTTTGAGTCCGTTGACTTTATTTTCAGGGCACAGCTGATGCTTCTCATTCTTGGATACAATAATGATTTGTCTGAGTGTTTGCAAAGAAGAGACCATGATATTCTTAATGCAATGTCCCTTGTTAGTTTGGTAAAGCCTGCAATGGAGGGTAATTATGTGCCTTATGGAAGATCAACACGGTTTGTTCGAAACCAAAGAAATGATGATCAATTTAGAAGAGAAGTATATATTGGAGTCATCGATCAAATTAGTCAAGAGCTTGATAATCGGTTTGATGAGGTTAATATGAAGTTGCTTTCTTGTATGTCGGCCTTGAATCTTGCTGACTCATTTGCTTCTTTTGATAGACACAAGGTACGTAGACTTGCAGAGTTTTACCCAAATGATATTTCAAGCACTGACTTGATAAGACTTGAAATGCAAGTTGATAGCTATATTGATGACATGAGAAAAGATGATAGCTTCAAAGGCCTAAACAATCCCGTTGAGCTGTCAGTTAAGCTTGTTGAAACAAAGAGGCACAAAGTTCATGATTTGGTGTATTTGCTTCTCAAGTTGGTATTGCTTCTACCGGTAACGACCGCAAGTGTTGAAAGAGTATTCTTTGCAATGAGTTTAGTCAAGAGTAAGTTGAGAAATAGGATGGGTAATAGTCTTTTGGACGATTGTCTAGTCACGTTCACTGAGCGAGATATTTTATTTAAAGTGAATGAAGATGATATAATCGAGACTTTCATGGCCATGAGAAGACGTAAGACCAACAAGTACTAGTATAAGCTTCTTTTATGTAAATTTTAAACTTTATTGCTCATTTTAAGATGTTCATAAGACTTTATTAATCTACTCATTTTGTGCTTTTGGTAAATTGTATATTTGTATGTTGGTATGTCACATTTATAGTATAAAAAAAGTTATATCAAATTGGCCCACTCTTACTCAAAATCCTAGGTCCGCCACTAGGGTCATCCTCCCATAGGGCGTTGTAGGTCAGTTGACTGGCCACCTGCAGGGATTCCACCATCTTGGCGATCTTCCTGATGCGCGCTTCGAACCCTGCAGAGTTGGAATAGAAGCATTAGCAAAGTACCCGACAGATCCCGGATGAGCAGATTCGAGTCGGACACTCACCAGCGGTGGAATCCGCAGCTCTCTTGTTCACCGTTTCAACAGCCTCCAGGGCACGCCTTAGGCTGCCGTCGAGGACGGCCGTCTCCTTCTCGAGCTCCCCGACGCACGCCTTTTCCGCGCCGAGTTCCTCCCCAAGTTTGGAGGCCTTCTCCTTAACAAGGGCAAGCCACCCCAGGCGAGCCTTCACCGCTTCAAGCTCCTCCCTGAGCTTGTCGGACTCATCTTCAGCGGCTACAGAGGACATCAGAAAATCAGCAGCCACAAAGACACGACAAGCTAAAGAAGCACGGGGTCGTTACCTTGAGCCCAGTCAGCCTGCTGCGAGACTAAAGGATCAAGATGTCGGCCTAGAGGGGAGGGGTGAATAGGCGACTAATCAAATTTTCTTCAAAGTTAATCAATTCTTACAAAATGTGGAATTAACTTGATTGAATAACTAATATGGCAATTCTTAATATGACAACCATGATGACTAAGCAATAACACTAAGCAAGATGAACATAAGCAATATCAAAGTACTTTGCAAAGTAAATGCGGAATGAATGAACAAGAGAGACAAAGGATTTGTTCCCGGAGTTCGGATCCTTGAGGGAATCCTACGTCTCCGTTTGAGGACCCGATCACACGTGATCAAGGGTGGGCTCCCTCTCAAGCCACTTCCTCTCGAGGACTCTCCGGAGTCTCCTTGACTTGCTCTTGGTGATCCTTTCCTTGCGGAGGCGAATCCTGGGCCTTCACAAACTTCCCACGGCTCACCACACGGTTTGGGAGCTCGTGAGCAACTCCTAACCGTCTAGGAGTCCTCAACCTCCAAGAGTAACAAGCGCGATGAAGTCGCAAGGAGGTGAACCTAGTGCTCAAAGATCTTGACCTTTCTCTCCACTCAAATCCTCACAAAAATGCTTCCTTTCTTTTCTCTCACAAAGGGTGGCTTGGAAACTTGAGAGAGGAGTGAGTGCTCTTGAGTGTGCAGGAATGGATTTTGCAAAAGGTTGGTTGAGGAAGAGGGATGGGGGCTATATATAGCACCCTCCAAAACTAGCCGTTATGCACACAAAACACCCACATCGGAACTTCCGATATCCACATCGGAACTTCCGATATGTTCAAATAAAACGGCTACTTCTCTTCCTCGCAGCACACTTTATAGGCACATCGGAACATCCGATCACAACATCGGAACATCCGGTTTTTTCAGAACTCTCAAAACCAAGGGTGGTCCGGAACTTCCGGCCAGATCGGAACATCCGATCCAGGAACCGGAACTTCCGGTTTTTCCAGAACTCTCAAAATAGGGGCTACACCGGACCTTCCGGTTGGACCGGAATATCCGGTATAGGGACCGGAACTTCCGATGTAGCTTATTTAAGACTTTGAGTTCGGAAAACAAATGTTTTGCTCTCTCTAGAAAAGAGTTCAATGATCTCTGAGCACTTAGGTCAACTAATTGCCACTACAACGCACCCCTCTTAATAGAACGGCTTTCCTACTACTCAAATAAATGCGAAATACTTTACTCAAAATAGGAATTCCGAAGTCGCCACTCTTTTCTTCTTTTTAGGGGTCGCCGATGTCCTTTGAGCCTTTTCTTTGGGACTAATATCTGTTTATAAACTCGGTAAACCTGTTAGTCCCTTAACCGCTTGTTGTCAATCATCAAAACCAGATTAAGGGGCCTAGATGCACTTTCAATCTCCCCCTTTTTGGTGATTGATGACAACACGATTAAGGCTCACAAAAGGATTTAAATGCATTGATATAAAGTTTGAATACTAAGGAATAGATCTCCCCCTAGAGATATGCATATTGAGATATTCAATGGCATATTAGAGCATGAATAGAAGGAGCTCCCCCTAATGGTATTCATGAGGTCTATGAACATTTGCATAATATCAACATGAAGTAATAGCAAGTCATAGAATATGATAGAAATTTACATTGATCCATGACACGATATAGATGTTCATTAGTTCCTACGACCATGCATAACTGGCATAAGGTAATAGAGTTCATGCAAGCCAAGAAATAACACAACCAAAAAAAACTTGAAGACTCGACAAACTAGATAGAGATAGTCCTTAATCTTCTGCAAACTCCCCCTATCCCTGAGCATCTCCCCTGAGCCTTAATCTTAAACACTCCCCCTTTGGCATCAAGACACCCAAAAAGAAAGGGAGACGATGAAGAGCTAATCAGAATGCTCAGAGTCTTGTTGGAGATTTTGGCCTTGATCATCATCTGGCGAAAGAGGAGGAGAATCAAAGGGGTTGTCGACTGCTTCAGAATCACTGGGAATGCACTCAGAGCCTTGACCACTTACTTCCATATCTAGCTTCTCCATGGTCTTCTTCTGCCTCAAAATGATCCTCTTTTGAGATTTGCGAATCTTCTCAATGTTGACAGAGTTTTTCTTGCACATGTTGAAGATGGACTTGAGGTACTCAAAAGAATTTCCCAACATACCGGAGTGAGAGTGGTCCTTTTTCTTGCTCACTGGAACCTCCTTAAGTGGCCTCAACTGATAGCCCAGATGCTTGTTTTCCTTAATGAAATTGAGCCCTGACACAGCATCTATCATGCACTGAATGTAAGGAGCATATGCACAACACCTCTTTGGGTCACCACTTGACAGACGAATCTCTTTCCAAATGAAATCAAATACATTGAATTGGAAATCGGTGATTCTCATGAAGTGGAGGAGGTTCAGAGTGTAGGCCATTATGCTTGTGGCATCTCCCTCCTTAGGCGTTAAGGTCTTGCGAAAGATCCTGTTCATATAGGTGTAGAAGGGGAGCAAGCCTTTTGTCCCTCCTACTTGTCCTCTCTGATTTGGGTCATACATGTAGATGAGAGCATTTGCATTGATCACCTTTTCATTGTGAATCCTTGTCTTGCCTCGAAGATCATCCTGAGTGAAACCGAGAATCTGTGCAAACTGATTATATGTGACTTGATACTCTATCCCATCTGACATCCAGTGAATGGTCTTGGCAGTGTCCTGATCAAAGTATACTGTGGCATAGAATTGAGCAATGAGCTCATCACACCAATCATATTTGAATGCCATAATACGAGACATGCCATGAGCCTCACATGTAGAAATTACTTCATCAAAGATAGGATCCTCTTGATGAGCCATGTAAGCCCAGTCAATCCACTGCATCTGAATGATTGGATTCTTCCTTGGAAAGATTACTGTCTCGTAGAAATCTTGCTGGAAATAGTTCCAGAACCTTCTGTCTGAGGAGAGTTGGGCATATTTCCAAGGGTTCTCCTTCCTCTCCTTTTGAACTTGAGCTCTCTTGCCTCTATAGCTTGTTGCATGTCTTGGATGATCACTGTTGGCAGTTGGCAAAGCAAGCCTGAGAGGACCAATGACATCTGGCTGTTGAGCCTGCTCCTGCTGAACCCTATTTGAGGGAGGTGGTGCATTGGGAGCCTGAGATGGTTGAGGCCTTGAGCTCCTGCTCTTCCGAGTTGGAAGCTTGCCTCCTCTTTCCTTGACATGCACTGTTCTTGCTTTGGAGGACCCTCTCTGTCCCTGTTCCTTCCTGGATCTTGTTTCTTTGATTTTCCTGACAGCATGCCTTTGTTTTGAGGACAAAGGAATGTTGTCTTCATCTTCCTCTGGCAAGTATGGGATATCATCATGATCACCCTCATGCCTTCTCTTCTTTCTCCTTTCCCTCTCAGCTCTTAGAGCCCTTTCTCCTTCATCATTGGAGACAGGACCATAATCATACTCTTCCTCACTTTCAATCTCACTTTCCCTAATACTGATTCCCTTTGACCTTCCTGCCATTAATTCCCTGTGAATGAATGAAGATAAGTAACATAAGGAAAGTTCTCATGAGCATCGGATGGATGGGCGAAATCAATTGATTGAAGTTCAGTTCATGTGCTGATCGGAAGTTCCGACTAATAGATCGGAAGTTCCGGTTGTGTCGGATACTCCGGATACGAATATCCGGAAGTTCCGGCCACATCGGAAGTTCCGATATACACATCGGATGTTCCGATTTTCACGATTTAGAACTCCAACTAACGGATCCGCGGTGCAACCTCTAGATCTACATGTGGAATAAAGGAATCTTAACCACTAGAGATGTTAGGAACAAGATTTACCAAACAATGTGGAGAATCCCGCGAGGATTTGAAGGATGGAGTTCGCGGGGGAGATCCTCTTGCCCTAACTTGGCGAGGAGGATCCTACGGCGGCCCACGAGGCTTGGATGCGTGGCGATGGCGAGGAGGACTCCTTGCAACCACGTGGAGGTGGCGGCAAATCGTCGGATCTTCGATCGGAAGCTCCGGAGGAGAGGAAAAATGCCGGTCCGGAAGTTCCGTTGAGAGAGAGAGGTAAAAAAGTGAGAATAGATCTCAACCTTTTCACGTGCGACCTTTTTAACTGAGGTGAAACCTATATCGGAGGTTCCGATATAGGAATCGGAAGTTCCAATATGTCTGAAATCGAAAGTTCCGTATACGATTTACCGGATGTTCCGGTCAGCACTGATCGGAAGTTCCGACCATATGACCGGATGTTCCGATATGGCAGTTTCAAATGCTCATAAGATAGCTAGAAGATGTGAATGAAGATGAGGATATTTAGAGAGAAACACTAGGGATATCCTTATGGACCTTTACCACATCCAATGGTCAACATCAAATCAAATAAAGCTACATATGGATGTGATTTGGGTAAATCAAGAGAAAATAGGTAATATATATAGGATATTTGTCTAGTTTTTGAGTTGAAATTTAAGATCAATTCAATGCCAAAAAAAAAGGATACGGTGGTGTTGCCACCATATATGAGTCAATTTAAGTACCAAAGTCACTTATTCATTTTAGAATAGGACTCCAATAGGCATAGACTCGATTTTTGTAATTTAATCAATATGGACATGATATAATTACAAAATATTGATTTATTCACATGTATAGAGATGTGTCAATATATTGACAATTTTGACACTCCCCCTATATGTGTAATTACATCTAGAGCATGAAATCATCAAAGCATTGCATATATGTTTAGTGCAAGAGGTCAAGCCAAGTTTCTTGAATCAATGATATTAAGTTCATTCCTTAACTCACAAAATCTATTTTCATCTAGGGGTTTGGTGAAGATATCCGCTAATTGTTTTTCGGTTCTAACATGGCTTATCTCAATATCTCCCTTGGTAACATGATCCCTAAGAAAATGATGACGGATATCTATATGCTTGGTTCAGGAGTGTTGGACGGGGTTGTTGGCAATTTTTATTGCGCTTTCATTATCACATAAAAGAGGCACTCTATCATAATTAATTCCATAATCCTTCAATGTTTGCCTCATCCACAACAATTGAGCGCAACAACTACCTGCTGATATGTATTCGGCTTCGGCGGTGGATAGGGCTACGGAATTTTATTTCTTGGAGGCCCACGAAACTAATGATCTACCTAGGAATTGGCATGTTCCGGAGGTACTCTTCCTATCAACCTTGCAACCCGCATAATCCGAATCCGAATATCCAATAAGGTCAAAATTAGAACCCTTGGGATACCAAAGCCCTAAGTTTGAGGAATGAACAAGATATCTAAGAATTCTTTTAACCGCCACTAAGTGGCACTCCTTAGGAGCGGCTTGAAACCTTGCACACATACATATGCTAAGCATGATATCGGGCCTAGATGCACAAAGGTATAATAAAGAACCAATCATGGAGCGATATACCTTTTGATCCACCGATTTTCCATCAATGTTGAGGTCGAGATGGCCGTTAGTTTGCATGGGGGTTCGGATGGGCTTGGCGCTCTCCATGTCAAACCTCTTCAACATATCTTTGACGTACTTGGTTTGACATATGAACGTCCCTTCCTTGAGTTGCTTGATTTGAAATTCGAGGAAGAATTGCAACTCCCCCATCATTGACATCTCGAATTTCCTAGCCATCATCTTACCAAATTCTTCACTAAAAGATTTGTTAGTAGAACCAAATATAATATCATCAACGTATATTTGACATGCAAACAAATAATCGTCTACTTTCTTAGTGAATAATGTTGTATCAACTTTTCCAACTTCAAACCCCTTTTTGACTAGAAAATCTCTAAGGCATTCGTACCAAGCTCTAGGAGCTTGTTTCAATCCATATAAAGCCTTATGAAGTTTATAAACATGATTTGGAAATTTTATATCTTCAAAGCCCGGTGGTTGTTCAACAAATACAAGTTCATTTATGGATCCATTGAGAAAAGCACTTTTAACATCCATTTGATATAATTTAAAATTATGATGGGATGCAAAAAGCAAGCAGTATACGGATAGCTTCTAAGCGTGCAACGGGGGCATAGGTCTCACCGAAGTCCAAACCTTCGACTTGGGTGAAACCTTGTGCCACTAACCTTGCTTTGTTTCGGATTACTTGCCCATCCTCGTCTTGCTTGTTCCGGAAGACCCATTTTGTTCCTATGACATTTTGCTTGGGTCTTTCCACCAAGGACCAAACCTTGTTGCAGGTGAAGTTGTTAAGTTCTTCGTGCATCGCATTCACCCAATCCGGATCATCAAGTGCTTCTTGGACCTTAGAGGGTTCAACACAAGAGACAAAGGAGTAATGCTCACAAAAGTTTGCAACACGAGATCGAGTCGTTAACCCTTTGTTCATATCACCAAGGATGTTGTCAACGGGATGATCCCTTTGAATGCATTGATGAACCCTTGGATGGAGCGGAGCTTAAGATGTTCCTATTCCTTCTTCTTGCTCCATTGTTGTATTTGAATCTTGAACGGATGTGGATGGCTCAACTTGTAAAGATGAAGTTGGATTGGGTTGAGCTTCCACACCTTCCGTTGGCTTGATCTCTCCAATAGATAGAGTCTTGATTGCTTGTGAAGGATCAATATCACCTACATCGTTTAAATCAACTTGCTCTACTTGAGAGCCATTAGATTCATCAAATTGCACATCACACGACTCTTCAACACAACCGGTGGTTTTGTTGAAGACTCGGTAAGTATGCGAATTTGATCCATACCCCAATAGAAAACCTTCATCACATTTAGGTGCAAATTTTGATAATCTATTTTTCTTATTGAGTATGAAGCATTTACTACCAAAGACTCGAAAGTAAGAGATATTTGGCTTATCTTTGGTGAGAAGCTCATATGGAGTTTTCTTCAAGAGGCGGTGGAAGATACAACCGGTTAGTAGCATGGCAAGCGGTGTTGGCGGGCTTCCGCCCAAAAGCGATCCGAAGTCTTGTATTCGTCCAACATCGTCCTTGCCATCTCTATCAAGGTTCGATTCTTCCTTTCCGCCATGCCATTTTGTTGAGGAGTATAAGGTGATGAAAGCTCGTGTTTGATTCCTTCCTCATCAAGATATTCTTCAACTTGCGTGTTCTTGAACTCCGTTCCATTATCACTTCGAATGTTCTGATCTTGAGCTTGAACTCATTTGGGCACGCTTCGCAAATTTCTTGAACTTCTTTTGCGTGTCACCTTTATCACTCAAGAAAAATAGCCAAGTATATCTAGAATAATCATCAACAATTACAAGACCATATTTGTTACCTCCGATGCTAATGTAAGCAACAGGTCCGAAGAGATCCATATGAAGAAGCTCCAAAGGTCTTGAGGTGGTCATTATGTTCTTTGCGGGATGATGGGTTCCAACTTGCTTCCGGCTTGACAAGCGCTACAAATTCTATTCTTATCAAAAGTAACACCCGTTAGTCCTAAAACGTGCTCGCCTTTTAGAAGTTTGCTCAAATTCCTCATACCAACATGAGCTAGTCGGCGATGCCATAACCAACCCATGCTAGATTTAGCCATCAAGCAAGTCTCAAGACGAGATTTATCCGAGGAAAAATCCACAAGATAAAGCTTGCCTTTCATATGACCCTTGAAGACTATTGAGGAATTATCTCTTCTAAAGACGGTCACATCAACATCGGTAAATAAGCAATTAAACCCTAGAGAGCATAATTGAGATACGGAAAGCAAATTATAATTTAGAGACTTGACATGTAGCACATTTGAAATTGACAAATCATTTGAAATTGTTACCTTACCAAGCCCCATTACCTTTCCTTTGGCGTTATCGCCAAAAATGATGTTCTCATGGGGGGATCCTTCACTTGTTAATTGTGAGAACATACTCGCTTCTCCGGTCATATGATTAGTGCAACCACTATCAATTACCCAACTTCTTCCACCGGAGGAGTAGTCCTACAAAACAAGTTTATATCTTTGATTTAGGTACCCATTTTTGGATGGGTCCTTGCATGTTAGTCATAAGAATCTGGGCACCCAAATAGTGCTCTTCTTAAGACCGCTATTCCTAGGTCCTACGTACTTGGCGTGGATGTTTCCATCTTTGCCTTTCCTTAGGACATAGGAAGCGTCAAAAGATCCACCACCAAATGTCTTACTCATTTGGCGCTTCTTCGTCTCATGGCCATTGAAGTGAAGTCCCTCCACTTGCTTACCTTTGCCATGCACAAACTTCGTCTTCGAATATTGTTGAGGCAACCAAGCCTTCCCTTTGTCATTGAATTTTGGAGTGAATCCAAGACCTTCATGATTAAAGTTCTCCACTTGGTTGCTCAACAATTCCTTGAGGGCCTTACTACCCTTGTGACATTTCAATAAGCCAAAATGAAGTTGAGACTTTAGTTTAGCATTTTCAATCTTCAATTCTTCGTTGTTGGCATTTGAGTTAGAAGCACATTTTGAGCATGGTATATGTATGTGATCAACTTTTGATGCCTTAAGCTTCTTATTCTCAATGACAATATTGTCAAGCAAATTCTTAGTCTTGAGATAGCCAAGTTCTAATTGAGCATAATCTTCTTTTAAGCAATCGTTGCTTTTCTCAAGTTTCTTTTTGATTTCTTTGTTGTCATTAACAATTTTCACCATTGCATCACTTTTTAATCTTTCTTTAGTGAGTTCTTTCTCAAGATTAATATTCTTCTCTTTTTCATAGATAAGCAATTCTTCTTGTTTATCTAGAGTATTCATTTGCTTATCTATTGTTTCCTCAAGAGTTTCAATAGTGGTTAGCAAATGAGAGATTTTAAGCATGGTATTTTTATCAAGTGAAGTAATCATATCATCGCCTAGCAAATCATCCTCACTATCATTATCAATATCACTACCTACATTGAATAATGCAAGAGAAGACTTTTTGAGAGATGATACCTTAGGCCCTTTTGCCATAAGACACATGGGCGATTCTTCATCACTTGAGTTGTCGAAGAGTGACTTTGATGGTGGAGGAGAGGCTTCAATAGCTATTCCGGCAACACCATCATCATCATCGCTTGAGGAGGAGTCGGAGTCAGAATTCCATTCTTCACCAATATGAGCTTGAGCCTTGGAGTCCTTCTTCGAGAACTTGCTCTTCTTGTGGAATTCCTTTTTCTTGAACTTCTTCTCCTTCTCTCCATTCTTGTCGCTTTCTTGTTTGGGCAACTTGCAATGAAGTGATCAACCTCACCACATTCAAAGCAAGCCCTCTTTGGCCTTCTTGTCTTGGTCTTCCCAAAGTTCTTCCACTTGTTGCCTTTTGACCAAAAACCGCTTCTCTTCAAGACTTTTCCAAATCTCTTGACGAAGAGAGCCATCTCTTGCATCCCTTGTTGAAGTTGCTCCATTTGATCTTCTTCTTCATCTTCACTTGAGCTTTCTTCAACGACTTGCTTGGCCTTCAAAGCTATGTCATTCTTCCTTGAGCTTGAGCTTGGCTTGTTGAGAGCACGGATCTTTTGTGCTTCTTCATCCATCAAGTCATGAGCGAGGATTCGCCCAAGAACATCATGTGGTGTGAGAGAGTTGAAGTTCTCCTTCTCACGGATGAGGGTAACCAAGGTGCGGTTCTTCGGGGCTATAGCGCGAAGCATCTTCTTGACCACATAGTTGTCAGTCATCTCTTTGCTTCCAAGCCCTTTGATCTCATTGACTAGGTTGTTGAGACGAGTATACATGTCACTTGGCGTTTCTTGATCTCCCATGACGAAACGGTCAAGCTTGCCCTTCAACAACTCTAATCTTGACTCCCGAACGGTCGAGGTGCCCTCATGGATTTCCATTAGAGTTGTCCAAATCTCTTTGGCATTTTCAAGAGAGCAAACCATGTTGAACTCATCTCCGCTCAATGCTCCGAATATAGCGTTGACGGCTTGAGCATTGTAGTGGATGCGTCTATCTTCATCGGCCGTCGGGTTGTCTTCATCTACTACATCATAACCATTTTGAACAATTCGCCAAATGGCGGGGTTAAGAGATATTAAATGCATCTTCATTTTATGTTTCCATGAAGCATAATGGGTTCCATCAAAGTAAGGTGCTCTACCGGATGATCCACCAAATGAATGACTATTGTAAACATTTGGAGGAGGAACATTTTGATATGAACTATTATTACCACTATTTACCCCCGAATCATTGTTCGACATCTCGGGCTCTCTAGGCGGTAAAGCCCTAACAAGAGAGACCTCGCTCTGATACCAATTAAAGGATCAAGATATCGGCCTAGAGGGGAGGGGTGAATAGGCGACTAATCAAATTTTCTTCAAAGTTAATCAATTCTTACAAAATGCGGTATTAACTTGATTGATTAACTAATATGACAATTCTTAATATGACAACCACGATGACTAAGCAATAACACTAAGCAAGATGAACATAAGCAATATCAAAGTACTTTGCAAAGTAAATGCGGAATGAATGAACAAGAGAGACAAAGGATTTATTCCCAGAGTTCGGATCCTTGAGGGAATCCTACGTCTCCGTTTGAGGACCCGATCACACGTGATCAAGGGTGGGCTCCCTCTCAAGCCACTTCCTCTCGAGGACTCTCCGGAGTCTCCTCGACTTGCTCTTGGTGATCCTTTCCTTGCGGAGGCGAATCCCGGGCCTTCACAAACTTCCCACGGCTCACCACACGGTTTGGGAGCTCGTGAGCAACTCCTAACCATCTAGGAGTCCTCAACCTCCAAGAGTAACAAGCGCGATGAAGTCGCAAGGAGGTGAACCTAGTGCTCAAAGATCTTGACCTTTCTCTCCACTTAAATCCTCACAAAAATGCTTCCTTTCTTTTCTCTCACAAAGGGTGGCTTGGAAACTTGAGAGAGGAGGAGTGAGTGCTCTTGAGTGTGCAGGAATGGATTTTGCAAAAGGTTGGTTGAGGAAGAGGGATGGGGGGCTATATATAGCACCCTCCAAAAACTAGCCGTTATGCACACAAAACACCCACATCGAAACTTCCGATATCCACATCGGAACTTCTGATATGTTCAAATAAAACGGCTACTTCTCTTCCTCGCAGCACACTTTATAGGCACATCGGAACATCCGATCACAACATCGGAACATCCGGTTTTTTCAGAACTCTCAAAACCAAGGGTGGTCCGGAACTTCCGGCCAGATCAGAACATCCGATCCAGGAACCGGAATTTCTGGTTTTTCCAGAACTCTCAAAATAGGGGCTACACCGGACCTTTCGGTTGGACCGGAATATCCGGTATAGGGACCGGAACTTCTGATGTAGCTTATTTAAGACTTTGAGTTCGGGAAAACAAATGTTTTGCTCTCTCTAGAAAAGAGTTCAATGATCTCTGAGCACTTAGGTCAACTAATTGCCACTACAACGCACCCCTCTTAATAGAACGGCTTTCCTACTACTCAAATAAATGCGAAATACTTTACTCAAAATAGGAATTCCGAAGTCGCCACTCTTTTCTTCTTTTTAGGGGTCGCCGATGTCCTTTGAGCCTTTTTTTGGGACTAATATCTGTTTATAAACTCGGTAAACCTGTTAGTCCCTTAACCGCTTGTCGTCAATCATCAAAACCAGATTAAGGGGCCTAGATGCACTTTCAGAGACGCTTCTCTTCAGGGACTCCACCTCGGCTTCTCGCGCGCGCACTTGCTCCTGCACCGAGTGGAGGCTCCCTTTCAAATTGTCCAACTCGGCCTTTCGCTGGCCAAGTCGCTCGAAGGTGGGGAGACGCTCTTAGAGAAATTCGGTCTTCTCCACTGATCGCCTAATCAAGCTCTGCAAAAGACAACATCGAAGATTAGCTACCCGGAAGAGTTATCAAAACTCTCTACTCGGTTTCCCGAACCAAGTAGAGGCTCGGGGGCTACACCCTCTGGGTGCACTGATCGTGTCCCTAGAGTAAAAACCTGCAAAATCATCTAGATCCTCCACTCGGTTCCTTGAACTAAGCGGAGGCTCGGGGGATACACCCTCTGGGTGCACTGTTCGTGCCCCCAGAGAGGAACCTAAAGAAAGGAAGGAAGCTCTCGCCCGACCAAGATAGCCGGGCGAATACGAAAAAGAAGCATAATGACAAAGTCACATACCTGCGCCAGTGGATTGATCCTGCCGTTGACCAGGTTGGCGCTCTCCTGGATGCCTTTCAGCAGCGTCGGAAGCCTTTCTCCGAGCTCGGTGGTAGCATCCGGGAGCTGCTCCCACTCCTCCGCTTCCCGGACGTCATCGACCTCCCGCAGGACGACGCCCGGTCTAGAGGGGTCCATCTCCCAAACCCGCAGCGGCTGGAGGGCTAGCTGGAGCCCCGACAGAGGAGGCGACACACGCTCCACCTCTATCTCCTCTTGCGGCAGAACCAGGTTCCCTCGGTGGTCTCGTGGGGGCACTCCAGCCTGACTCGGACCCGCTGGCTCCGCTGCGGCAAGGGTCCGCGCTCCGGCGCTGGAGTCGGCCGTCCCAGAAGTAGGCAGTGGAGGCGGGCAGATATGGCATCGCATCCTCCGGTGGCAGAACCGGTGTAGCGTCTTCCGGCGGCGGAGCTGGCGGCGTACCCTCCGGCTCGGAGGAAAATGGCGGTGCAGGAGCCTCTATGGCTTTTGGAGGAGATGAGGGTCGGGCCCCAGGTGCCGACCCACTCCCGCCTTGATCAGGTCCTCGGACACCCGACTTACTCTTCGAGAGACCGCCGGCTTCCGTGGACTGCGAAGTGTCCGAGCTGTTAATACCTCCTACAATCAAAAGCGGGAAGGAGACATTCAGTTAGTAACTTACTTGGCGCACCGGGAGAGGTGAGCGCGCTTTTTCTGCTTTGGCGTGCCGGTCTTTGGAGCCGGCTGCGCCGCGGCGCCGCTCTGCCCCCCGAAGGCAGCGTCAGCTATCCTCTTCTCCCCCGACTTGGGGGGACTTCATCCTCGGCCGCCTGAGGAACCCCTTCAGGGACGACGGCTGGCGCCACCAAGTCAGGACGGGCGGGCGAGCCGCCCTGTCCCTCCGAGGTGGCCTCAGCGGATGGCCTCCGTCTCCTGTGCATGATGAGTGGGGCATCGTCGTCATCCTCCTCCTCTTCATCCGGAGCTGGCGCACTCGGCAGAGGAGCGCTCGGCGCCACCACGACGGGCGTTTTTTCCCTGCGGCGGTGGCCCACTGCTGGGGATGTCGGCATACTGGGGCTCGTTCCATATCTCCTTCTCTGGAAGGGGAGCTGGGGAACTGAAACCGAATAGATCCTGCAAGGTTGGGGAGTACGAATGCAATCCAAATAAAGACTCGGCCAAAACTCAAAGCGCAAATGAACAAAGTCGGGAGATTGGTCGCTCACCTGGCTCGGCGGGTTGGCGCGACTGAAAGGCGGTGGCCGCATTCGTACATCGGATGCGCCCTTAGCTTCGCCGGCTAGACTCGGCGACGAATGAAGGTGGAGACAACGACGATTCCGGAGGCGCCGGCCTTGAGCGCCTCGGAGAGAGCCCCCATGAGTACCATGACCCCGGATTGCTCTCGATCCAGCGGTAGATCGGTCCAGCTCGGCCGGACCTCGGGAGGCTGACCCCCAAACCCCGGAAGAGATGGCGCCGGATTGGAGATGTAAAACCAATCCGAGTGCCAACCCTTGTTGGAAGTTTGGAACGGGAGCTCCAGGTAGAGCTTGACGTCCCCGGGCCTCAGCTGGTACCCGACACCCCCCCACCACGGCCGGACTGCTCTTGCTCGGTTGCGACTTCACGATGAACAGTTGCTTCCACAGTGCGAAGTGCGGCTCGATTCCGAGGAAGCACTCGCACAAAGTGATAAAGGTGGAGACGTGAAGTTGGCCGTTGGTGTTGAGGATGTGAAGCTCCAGTCCGTAGTAGTGGAGTAACCCTCGGAGGAAGGGGTGGACCGACACCGAGAGCCCCCGGTGGAAGAAGGCGGAGTGGACCACTATCTCGCCGGTGTTCGGGGTGGGGAATTACTCCCCGCCGGTGGCGCGTCATTCCACCAGCTCCTTCGCCGGTAGCACACACGCGGTCACCAGAGCGTTCAGCCGGGTCTCAGTCGCCGTAGACTTCACCCAAGGAGCCATTGGGTTGGTGGAGGAGTTTTCTTCTTCGAGGATTGCCCACACCAGCGCATCCTCCTCTTCTTCGACTGGATCTGCTGCCCAGACGGGAGAATGCATCCAGTGCCGGTGAATCGGATCTAGGGTTTTTCATTCTCGGTGGTGCTCTCAAGGGCGTTGGAGCGTGAGGAAGGCGAAGAGGCAAGCAGGGCGCAAGAAGGCTAAGTGTGAATGCAAATGGGGTGAAGTGATCTGCAGATTTCCCCTCCCCTGTCTCATAAAGTGGGACAGCAGAGGGGCGCGACTCTTCCGCTCGCACAACCGCGTTTTTCCCGCGCGCACGAGGCGTCCCTTCGACTTCTACGGGCATTTTTCGCGCCCACATCACGGTTTTTCGGCTTTCGTTACGCCGCGTGATGGGTCGTGAAATGAATTAACTGCTCCATGACTTGGCGTTACCGTTTTCAGCACGGTTTTGGCTAGGGGTTTCTAACGGTCGGCCTTCCGGGGTTAGATAGCCATTTGGAGTACACCCCACATAAAGAGCGACTGTAACGTACCTTTAATGGGTCACCAGTCGGTTGCCAAACAACTCAGAACTGAACATTACGGTTTTGAAGGGTTTCGAGGATTGGCCTTCAGGGGAACGCAATCACTTAAATACACCCGAGTGAAGGGCAGTTGTGGTGCGCCTTCAGTGGGCCGCTAGTTGGATACCGAGCAACTCGGAGCTACTGGTTTCTCCACCCGGATGTTCCAGGAATTTTACCCTGGAATCTCTGGGATCCAGAACTTCCGGATTCAGTGGAACATCCGGGTATTAGGCTCCACCACTCGGGACCAAAGCGCCACAGCCTGTTTTCTGGTTCTGACGTGAATTTCGAGGGCATTCCCCCAGAGGGACACTAGCTGAACCCGAACCACTCAGGAAACTAGATGCCACTCCGGAATTCGATCGGAATTTATGGTATGTCCCCCACTGGGCTATCAGCCGGTCTCCATCCGCTAGAAATGACTGGATACCACCAGAACTTACCCGTTATTAACTCCCCGCCATGATATTCCTGCCCTACGGGTAAATATTACTTGGCTTATTATCTCAACTCTACAGGAGTTCTATGAGTCCCTTGTAATCTTCCTGCAGACCATAATAGGGCGCGCTCAGGCGGATGCCACTCGGGAAGACGGCAAAAGCACTCGGCTTGGACGTTACAACGACAAGTTGCAGCCAGATCGTGAAGGACTACTGACGATGACATAGCACCGGGGTATCGTCAAGAAGGACAATACCGGTTCTCTGGACATAGGGTGGGCCGGGCCGACTACTCAGAGTCCGACGTCTGTACGGGGGCGTCTCATCGATTTGGAGTACAAGATAGGGATAAACACTTACCCGGCAATCCCGGATTCTGTTGTAACTAATTAGGAAACCAATCTGTAAACTAATCCAGACTCTTGTAACCCTACCCCGGTCACCTATATAAGGCCTGGTAGGGATCCACCGATCGGGAGGAGTTCTAGGCTTCATACGCTTTCATAAGTTCTGATACACACCTAGCCCTAGCAACCTTGAGATCTACTCTCAAACGCTTGCGGCACTCGGGATCCAAACAATATCATACACCAAACACATGACGTAGGGTATTACCTCCTCTTGAGGGCCTGAACCTGTCTAAACATTATCTCCCGTGTGCACCCATCTAGATCCGATGTGCGTACGCTGTCCCATATTCATTATTACCAGATTATAACACCGATACCCCCTATCGAAGAGGAAGATGGTGCCGATGCCAATACGTGTGTTGGTGGCCAGCATGGCTCGGTCGGTGACCTCGCTGGTAACCTTGCGGTTGACAGGGATGGATGAGGAGGCCGAGTGGAGCAGATGAGAGGGGATGATTTTGCATTGCACACTCATGATATGCTATAGGTGATTTTTTTGTTGCGGATAGAGGTTGATGGTCCTGCATACATATGATAATTCTATTGCGATGTTATTGTTGTAGTATCTTGTTTTTGTTGTTTTAAGAGGTAGGACTTGTTGCATACTTTGATGTTTCTGTTGCAACATTTCATCATTCATGTTGCATAGGTTTTGAATTTCTAGAGCATAGTTGCACAAGTGTTTTTTTTCTGTCTGTCTCATATAAAATTTGTTGCATCAATTAGGTGATTTTGTTACAATTTTCTATACCATTGTTTCATAGGTTTATATCTTTCTGGAATGTTGTGTGAGTATATTTGTTATGTTGCAATCATTCAAAAAATTTATTGCATGACTTGGTCTATGCAACAATCAAAAAGTCTGCACTCTTCCTCAACCCATCGACGAGCACCGAGGAAGTTGTGCCACTGTTTTGATCCTCCGGTGATTCAAGCCCACTCACCGGTTTTCATCGAAGAGATCTGCCATCCCGTCGGAAAGGGCCGGATACGTGGATGTAGCAAATTATAGCCTACGATTCATGGCGCTCTTGCCATGAATTTTGCTAGTGGTGGTGGACGAGTCCTGTACAAGCTCCCCCTCGAGGTCAAAGGAGGAAGAGGGCGTGGAAACAAAAAGGACATCACTATGCACTCCTCGTTTCAGGAGGACGATGAAGTGATGGAAGGAATCGATGGTCTCCCTTGTTTGAATCATACGGTTGTCTATTCAGTCAATTTGATGTCCCGATCAGCTAGTCGACACCTTGCAGCCACCAAAGAAAAATAGGGAAAAAGGGAAGAAAAAATTGGGCTGGCCTACTTATTTTCCTAGAGCAGTCCAGCAGAAGTACATAACCATCAAGCTATCAAAAAGGGATCAAACTGATCGAAGGGAAATCTCAAATCGCCCCCGCTTCAACCACAGCTGCCCTCACAAACCCCCACATCCTTTGCTGCCGTGACACATGGCCCCATCCTCCTATCCGCATCCCCCAAAGCTACCTTAGGTGGGACTTGATGGTTTCTGCAAGTTTGGGAGTGGACCTAGATGCCTAATCAGTGTAGTTTAGATTATTTGCTCAAGTTTACGGAGTAGTTCATTAGTAGCATTCTTCAATTCTGGTGTGAATTTTAAGGTTTAGTAGAAACTAAGACTTTGATTGAGTCGGGGGTTCCTTTGCTTCGAGAAGCCTAGTTGCTGACATTAGTTTCTAGGTTTGTTCCACATGTTCCATCTATTCAAGTGTTCTTTTTGTACATTATTAAGTGTTCTGGTTGCCTAATTTCACACCTCACACAACATGACTAGAAAATAAGTCTTAATCTCATTGCTTGATACACATTTGTGCGTGTCCTTTGTCACGATTACCTGCAAGTACAAGTAGAGAACAAGAGTGAATAATTACAAGTAAAGAAGACAAGGGAGTAAGTAAAAGTTAAAATGAAAGGAAAATGTGGTAGCAACAAAATTTCTACCATGATTGTCTTCTCATCTTGATTCCTTTTAGCCAAAATAGTATATAGGCATCCTCTAGTTCTCATGTCAAATTCCTATTTAATAGCATATTGTCTAATGGCCAACTAAAGTTTTTCATGGAATAAAAAGTGCTTCCCAACTCCTCTTTTGGATTTTCTCCATCATTCACAATTTGCTCCTCCTTAGGTGCCATGGTCATCGACTAGAATAGCTGCACCTTTAGACTCATCTGCTTCAATAGCTATATTTAGCATCATCAACTATTGTTTCAATAATATGGCCTACATTACAATCTCATTCTCGTCCCTCAAGCTAAGCAAAGCATACATTTGCTCCTTGCCATAGGAACATTGAAACCGTCCATGTCTTGCTCAATCACAAAACTTGATCAATCCATTGAAACAAAGGTTTTTGATGTCGATGCATTAGAACTACCAGTTCCTATGTCGTTGTAGGCTATACACACCATCATACCTAGGTTGGTGACACTTGATTGCCTAGATTTTTACACCTTCATTGAACTGCATTTGCATCAACCCTACCAAAGATGGGGAAAATGGTCATGAAGGACCTCAGATGTCGCCTAGAAAGGGGAGGTTAATAAGCGTTTTAAAAATAATTACAATCTAGGCCAAATTTAATACAGAAATTAACTAATCAATTTTGCACAAGTATAAAATCTAAAACAATTAGGATCAATTAAATGCACCAACAAGTCTAAGTCAAGATATGCAATCTAAGATGACAAGCAAGCAAAGCAATTTCCAACAAGATAATTGTACAAGTATGAATTGTAAGATATGGATTGCAAAAAAGTTAAGAAGACAAGAGACACAAATGATGTTTATTCTGGAAGTTCAGATATCCACCGATATCCTATATCTCCATTGTTAAAAGTTGTCACGACGAACAAGCCACCTCCAAATATATCTCTTTCCTCAAGGTCCTTGCCTTTAGCAAGAATCGCTCACTATGGATAGCTCCTTCCTCCACCAACCCGGAGATAGTGAACTCCACAACCACTAACGAGTCCTCAGTCTCTTCACAGTCTTCTAGAAGAGATTACCGAGCTCAACTCCACCAAACTGTCTATAAAGCAGTGATCTCCAAGAGTAATAAGTTTTCAGACATCCACTCGAACACAATCAACACATAGAGCTCAAACCGGTTGTAATCAATGCAATCGTTAAGTTCAACACAATGCACAAGCTCCTCTCACACCTCGCCAAGAGCAACACATGTCTTAGAAGCCATTAAGTGGGAGGGAGCAGCAAGGTCTCAATGAATGATCTTCAGGGGCAACAACTAATCCTCAAGACGGCCAAGGTCGCTACTTATAGCTAACCCTAAAAAACAACCCACTTTCTATGTAAAAGTCAGAGGTTTCAGAACCAAACTCAAAAGTTTTGAGATTCAAACCAATGGTTATATCAGCATAGATAGAGAAGAAACTTGGAGCTTCCAACTTCCAATCTCGGAGCTTCCAAGATTCAAAAATCTCAGTTTGAAACACATGTGTAGGAGGCAATCTCAGAGGTTCCGACTTGAAACTTGGATGTTCTGAGATTCAAACTTGTGAGTTCTGCACCTAATGTCGGAGGTTCTGAGTTTAATCTTGGAGGTTTCAAGATTGCAGATTTCAGCACAGTAAAAAACTACCTAAAAGGCAAACAGTTGATCCGAACTGAGAAATTTTTCTCCTCGATGCGACGGTGCAGCCGAGTCATCAAACACCTGTGAGAACCCTAATTCTAACGCTAGTCGAGAGAGGCGTGAAGTGGAAGTCGTGGAGCAACTCGCGTGTTGAGTTGATCCGAACCTATCGGGCTACGTTGAGAGTTAGTCGAGAGGGGGAGGAAGTGGTTGTGCATTTGCATGTCATCTGCATCATTGCATGGCATCTAGTATTCGTGCATGGTAGACACAATTGAAATTAAACTTTATTAGCTAAAGGAATAATACAATGTCATTGGTAAATGTAATTGGAATTGAACTTTATTGATTAAATAGATATTACAAGTGCCATAATACAATATGTTACAAATGAATAAAAAGAAAGAAATGGAAATTACATAATGAAACAATTCTACCTATACATCAATCTAAACCCTAATTCTTAGATCTTCGGATCTTCGAAGTCTTCAAACCCTGAGTCGTCGAGGAGCACCGAGAGCCGAAGGGGGGGATCCTTCGGAAATGTAGGCGATCATCTGAGGTCATCGAGTATGGGCACTCGAGACCGTTGGGATCACGCCGTTGCTGTAGGAGGCAAAAAGTTTTAATATTTTTGAAATAGGAATGGTCTTATCGGCACAATTCCACCGACGTCCGCGGGGTTAGCCGCGGGGGCAAAAGAGTGCCGACGACCTAAATATATTCTAGTTTTAAAAATAGTTTTATAAAATATTTTGTTTTCCAAAATGTCCGAGGGCCACGTGGCTAAGACCCACATCGGACAAACCCTAGTATTGTATAGTAGGGAGAAAAGAGGTGAGGGAAGTAGGAAAATAATTTTATTTGTCCTATACTATATTGCCTCCATAGTTGCTTCGGAAAAGAAAATCATTTCGTAAAATCAAAGGAGGGGTGAAATAATTAAAATCTGTTAAGCCTTATCTAGCAAATGAGTTTTTCAAGGCATCACATCCATCGAGTCTTATCCAGCAACTTGTATATATAAGTAGTAACCAGGCAGCCAACGAAATATCCTCAAGGTGAAAACCTTAGCAAGTAAGGCAGCAAGCAAAATATCAGCTAGATCATATTTATCCGACCTGCCAAAGGCAACCAAAAAGGGGCCATTTCCACCATTTAAAAATAGAGTTCTGTAGAAGACCCGAGTAAAGCAACATACATTAGTAGCACTCAAATGTCACTGAAACACCAGTAGTAGGCCAACCATTCGAGCAGCAAGGAGGTAAGCTCCAGGAAAGACCACTAGCAGAGCTTAGGTCCAAGACCACCAGGAGGAGGAATCGGCCATCACCAAGGAGAGAGGGATCAGCACGAGTAAAGGGGAGCAAAGAAAGGAATCCGACCTTACCTCACCCAGACCAATTTAAAGTGAGGATCAAACTTGGTATAGCAAAACCTTTATACTCATGCATTTTAGCATGTTAAATCAAGACCCTCAGAACCAATTTGTCATCATAGAAGCATTATAAGAGAATTAGATAGCATCTGTTCTTATAATCTTCGACTACAAGTCTCAAACAAGTTTCTCAGATTTTAGGTTCATCATCGGGTTTTCTTTTTAAGGCAGCATGTGTATAATCTGTTCTTATCAGATTTTCCGACATATCTTCCTCGGATCTTTCTCAGAAAGTTAAACCTCATGGTAATGGGTTAGGAATCAGTAGGCATCACATAAGAGTCAAGGCAACTTGTGCAGAATCTGCTCTTACCAGATTTCTGTTCCCAGATACCTTTCTCAAGCTTTCTCAGAAAAACATCATAATAAAACAAGGCAACATATAGGCAGCAGTGTAGAATCTATTCTTTCAGCTAATCAACTGATTCTAAGTACATGCAAAAGGGTAATAACAGATAAGTAATATAAATCAAGTGTAATGCTTGTTCTTAACAGCTTCAAACACGCAATCATGTGTGCATCAGCTTCACTATTCAACATCACTATAAGTCAGCCAAAGGACCAATTGGGCATCTGTTCTTGCTAGACAAAGAGGCCACAAGCACACACACATATATATATATCAAAAACCATCAGGATGAGCAATAGCATGTGATTCAAATTTAGTAAATCACAGCAAAGATGACCATACGCATACTCATGATTTTAGGCAGAAATCATCAATCGCTGCACAAACCTAACAGTTGAATCGCCCAATAACCAATTGCACTTGAATCAAACCCAATGTTACAGATCATGAATAGGAAGGAAGAAATCAAAAATCAACAGAGGCAAAACCCTAGGATTGGGAAATTAGGAAGAGAGGATTCGGGGAATGAGGCTTACCTGAGAAGAGGGGCCGGCGACCGGAGCAACCATGGCCCGCCGCCGACGGGAGTGGGGCCGGCGGAGCCTCGGCGGACCGGGGCTACCACGCCAAGCCACACGGCCTCCCGGGCAACGGGGCCATGGCAACCCCAGGAGGCAGCCGAACGGCACAAGGAGCAGGAGCGGCGGTGCCCGAGTGAACCCGAGCGGACGGAGACCGGGTCGGGCTGGGGGCCGGTGGCGCCAAAGAAGGGCGCCGGGGCAGCGCCAGCACCCGAAGGAGAGCTGGCGGCGAGAGAGACGCGCGTGGCGGCGGCGGCGTGAGGCGCGCATGGCAGCGGCGGCGCATGGGGCAACCGGAAGAAAGAGAGAGCCAAAAGGGGAATTTAGGGATTTCAGAAGTGAGGAATGGAGTTAGGAGCCGGGTGCGGGTATGACTGAGTTAGGGAAGAAAAAAAAGAAGAAGAAGAAGGAGAGAAAAGGGAAAGAAAGAGGTTGAAAATAAAAGGGGAAGTAGAATAAATTTAGGAGAAGGATCTAAATCAAGTTTCTATTATTCCTGTTTAAAAGAAAATGAAGTTAACCTAAGTACTTCTTTCTTTTCAAAAGAAAAATGAAGAATATATATATACATATACGTGTAAAGGTATAGATATACTCATGCATTTTTGGAAGAATGAGTTAAATTCTGGGATAACTCTTAAAGTTAAAATAATATGTTAGAAAGGAAGTAAGATCATCTAAGCCATAAACCATTCTTAAATTAAATAACATGTACTATTCTTTAAAAGAGATTAAGCCCTAATTTGAATTTCTCTTGAGATTGTAACTATTACTTTGGAATAAAGTTAATGATCTAGATAAAAATGTTAAGATTAAAGTAATCAAAAGTTAACTAATATTGTCATGCAAAAAGTTAACATGATGTATAAAATGTCCAACATTTGAGTTATTCTTAGAAAGTTCTAAAATTGTAAGAGAATGTTAAAAAGATTTAAGTTTAAAGATTTCGATGATAGTTTCAATATATATATGTGCATCATTCCATGTATACAATGTCATACCATTTGCATCCATATTTGGAATCTTCTGGATAAGTCCTTATCGGACTTTATTGTTTTTCTTCAGAGACCGGAGTTCCGCAAGCAGACCAGTCGAACTCCACTACTTATCCGTCACCAGGCAAGTCCAGTTTCTTGTTCATGTCCGTTGAAAACTGCCAGATTTCCCTCTTGTCTATAACATGCACTGAAACCTAATTTCTAAAGATGAATCAACTGTTGTTTTGTTTTGGATCGCCGGTTTTTGGGTGATCGTATGGCGGGTGGTGAAATCCTGGTATGGGTGCAGTTTGGCACATTTGGGAAGGTGGATTTCATCACACGGGTTTGTTTCATATAAGGTTAATGCAACCAATGATCGATTGTGTTCAAGGGCCGTAGCGATCGCGCATACCACATACCCTGTATGGGCGGGGCTGAGCCGAAGTACCTTTGCCCTAGGTTTCATACTCCCCTGGGAACGCAAGACCTCGGTAGTGGGATCGGCTACCGGGAAGGTGGTTTGGCCATAGGGCTACCTACGGTTGTTGAGGTGGTTGGCCATAGGGCTACCCACAGTTGTTGATGTGGTTCGGCCATAGGGCTGCCCACAATGGATTCGAGTGGTATTAGCCGCCGGGCTAGCCACAACTTATTGAGCAAGTGGTATTAGTCGCTGGACTAGCCACGTCTTATTTGAGAAGGTGGTATTGACCGTTGGGTTAGCCACAACTGATTTGGGGACCGGTAGTCCTGTACGGACTACGACGCGGAGTATGACCGAGCGGGCGGTGAAAAGGCTTTGTGATCGGGGGAATGTGAATGAGCCTTGCAAACTCGGACACATGACCAAGTTCTTTTGTGGGTACAGTTGCGCACCTCTGCAGAGTGTATAGAATTGTGGCTGAGTCACTCCGTGTTCCCGGTTGGAACTGCGAACCCGGCAAGAAAGGGATTCATCGGGAATCCTAGCAGCTTGTGAGACATGAGATCATTAGCCTCTTTAATTAAAACTTGATTCTCGTACCTTGCCACAATGCATATCCTTTGGGAGAATGTTGCCGTTCTCAGTAGCTAGTGCATCAAACACATCTTCGCTATTCCTGGACTTGTTGAGTACCTTCTGTACTCATCCCTCTATCTATTTCCTTTATTAGACTGTGAGCCGACGGCCGAGCAGGAGATCGTCTATGTCGAGGTCGATGAAGAAGAAGCTGAAGAACCGACACCGGCAAAGGAGGAGGAAGGCGTGGACTACTACTACGACTACCGTGACAACAACACCGCCGAGTAGATTTAATAGGTCGAGTCAAGGAGAGTTGTAGAAAAGTCTTTTGCTGTAACCAAACGATAAGGTTTTAAATTTCCCGTACTTTTGGGAAACAGTTGTAATACTCTATGTTGTTCTTCGAGTTTGTAAATTAAGTATTGTAACATATGGACCGCTGCAATGCTTCTGTCGTGCTACTCTGTGTGATATGTACAGTCGAGAAGGCACTTCGTCTGTGCGTATCGTCGCAGGTGGTATCAGAGCAATTGTTGAGACCTCTAGGCATAAAAGTCTAGTTAGGAGACCTGTGAACCCTAGGAATGAAGTTGGAACTTCTATAAGGACTGTTCGCATCTATAGTTTTCTTTTAACAAGGATAAATGTATTATTTTCAAATAACTTTCCTATTAATCTCTTTAGAAATACCTAAGGTGGTGGGTTAATTTAATTTCTTTGAGAAAAGATAGTAACATATCATACACTCACTTACCTTCTTAACTTATAAGAGATTCAAAATTTTAAAAGTTAAAGAAGTAATTATGACAAGGGTATAAACGTAAGGAAATAGGTTATAAGGTTAGAACCCTAAATATCGGAAATCAAATATTTGTTTTTGCTTTTGTTCTGGACACCGTAGATAATGAGCACATAGGTTATCACGATTTATGAAATTGTGTGTCTTATTTGGAGTTATGGATTTTCTTTGGATCTTTGCATGAGTGCTTAGTAGTGATTATGAAGATAAAAGCTTAGTATATGTCGTTGAAGATTATATTATTAAGCTTTGCTTCATGTCACAATGTAGGTGAATGGCGAGCCCAAGTGAGGAAACCCTAAGGTTGGTCGATGAGCAGGCTCAGAAAGAAGCAGAAGAAAAGGCCAGGATGGAAGCCGAGCAGAAAGCGAAGGCCGATGCAGCTAGTGGAAGTGGAGGCAACGGTATACCTCCACTGTAACAACCCTAAAATTTTGCCAGATTTTGAAAATCCTAAATTTCCAAAGTCTTGCCCTGGATCCAATCCTTTTTGTCTTGGCCCGTTTCTTTCCTCAGCCTGTTCAGCCCATCGTCCTCTCTGCTTTCTCCCTCCTCCCGTTCACCGCTTCAGCACAGCGCCCGAGGGCTCAAGCCACGCGGCGCCGAAGCCTCGCCATCGCATGTTTCACCCGAGCTGCTCGCGCGCCACGCCACCCCGCTCCTGCCTCTGCCGCGACACGCTTCCGAGCTTAACTCTCAGCGCTCTCTCTCACTTTTCTCCCCAACAGCAAAGTCCGCCTCGTCCCCTCCACCTCCGTTTTCTCGCTCCCGAACTCCCCAAGCAACCCGAGCAATCCCCTCTCCATCCCCGAGCTCCGGCAAGCTCGCAACCATCGCCATCTTCTCCAGTGAACTCAACCGAGCCGCTCTGCAGTAGCCTCTCCCTCGTTCTCCCAAGACCTAGAGCAACCCGAGCATATGCATGGCCTCCTTTGCCATCTCCTCATCCTCCCAGTTAATCCCCTCCTCTTCTCTAGCTCAGGCGAGCCGCCGCTGTGTCCTTTTCTCCGGCGAGCTTCCACCCGAGCCGAGCACCTCGCCGTCGCCGTTCCCGAGCCCAAACCACCTTACCGCCACCGCCTCCATCTCCGGTGAGTGGAACCCGAGACCGCTCGCCGCCGCCGAACTCCCTTTCTCCTATGCTGTAGCTCCCGGGTAACCCCTCTCTCTCTGGAACCCCCACCTCCTCCATTTTTTCCTAAACCCTGGCAAACCTCACCGGCGCACACCTCCCCTCCGGCGAGCTCGATCTGAGCCGCTCCCTCTCGATGCCAGCCCGCTCCCCCACAGCACCGCCTCCGCTTCTTTGCGAAAATGGGATCCCCACCACTCGTGGATGCTCCCTGACTTCCTAATTTAGTCCGGCGAAGCTCACCGGCGAGCAATCGCTCCCGCCGCCGCCGGCCCCTTTCCCCGTCGCCGCCTCCCCTGTTTCCCCATCCGGCCAGCGCCCCGATCCCCCTCCCCTCTATCAGGCCGCCGGCCTTCTTACCTAACGGGCCGGCCCACTCGGCAGCCCTTTTCTTTTTGTTTTATTCCTTTTTCCCACCGCAGGCCAAGCCCGTTCGCAATCCAGTAGCAGCCCACTCGCATAGGATTAGTTTTTCTTTTTCTTTTCTATTTAATTTCTGTTCTCAAATTTCTCTAGCATCCGTAAACCCTAAAAATCGGTATGGTACACCGTTTCGATCATCTCGACGACGCGAACCCAACTACGCAATCCTTTGATTCCAATTTCCACTGTTTGATGACCAAAACCCTTGAAAACCCCCTCCACCTATTCGCAAACCCTTCGTCCGAAAACCCTAGAATCTATTCTCGCCAATTCTTTCGACCCTCGACATCTCGGTTCCAATCCAGAGCAGTCCAGACACTATTTTTAGTACTTATTTTAATTAAATTATATTATGTCCTAGCTCATTGTATGGAGCCCGGACTTATACATGTGTGTTTGGATTTCTTGCAATCTAGGGATCGATAGTGGCGATTCGGTGCTAGGACAGGATCCCGAAGGAGAAGGACATCCCGAAGACTTCCTCTCAGCTGAACTCGGAGTAGGAGGCAAGTCACAACACAACCTTGTTCATGTTGAACCTACTCGCCATATTATTACTCGTAATGATACTAGTTTAGTTATTACTTTTTGCATGATAATCTCGTATGCAGTATTTTCGAATGACATGATACATAGTTATGACCTACCACCTACACAGCCCTGTCAATGATTGCGAGCCATAATTGTTTGAAAACCTGTAGGATAGCCACAGGTATTATCGACATAGGGTTAGGTCCTTACGATAAAATGGCAATGTCGGGTATGTTAATTAAACTCGGAGGATGTAGTTCTGAAAATGGAAATGCCGACGGTAGGGATCACGAGGTGGGGGCCTTCACGAGTTGAATGTGCAGCCATTCCCCTGACCGTGAAGTGAGGGTAATCGGGAGAATTACCGCTCAGGGCAATTAAGGACGAGACCCTTGTGCATAGTGAGAAACATATGAATTCGCCCATCCACATGTTCGATTCGTCGAGCCCGGCTTAGTACATCTGCTCTACCCGATGAACAACTATAGGTTAGCTACAGTTCCCTGTGATGGGAATGTCTCTCGGTAGCAAATAAAGTGGTGACCCACAGGTTGGGGAAACTCACAACTGGAACCCACTCAAATCCCGGATCCTGAAGTTAACATTGGCCTGTTAGACTCCCGGGAGAGCGAGTGATGAAGTGTTCCTGGGTAGGAACTTCAGAAGATAGAGCAGATAAAAAGGCCTTGTCATTCTTACCTCTGTCGGCACACTTGTGGGAGTGTGTTAATTGCGCATGACAATAGAGGTATAGATGTCGTGTGGGTAAAGCTGGGCAACTCTGCAGAGTCAATTGAAATGGTATTCGAATACGCCGTACTCCCGGTTAATGGAGTTGTGTTGAGAGGTGATACTCGTTGCGAAGCACAAGTAGAATTTCTTTGTGGTGTTTGAATGGCATCCGATGGTAACTTGACGTGGTGCTTAAATTCAAGAGATTGCTATGTTTATGATTTAAATGGTGTGTTTTCAAATACTAAGTTGAAGTAGAGTTATGCATCCACCAAATGGTATATTCAAACCATACACCCTTCCTTGCAATTCAATGCATGTAGTTAAGTATTACGGCTTTCCGTTGTGGCTTGTTGAGTACGTCGCGTACTCATTACTGCACAATACAAATCAGATGCGCAGGTCAACGGAGAAGGCACATTCGAAGAGGAATACCTTGATGGAGATGAATATGGGTTCTAGGTTTTATCCGTACGCTCAAAGGTGCCTGTGGTTTAGGTCCATTTTGTGATGCAAACTTTGGGCTTGAGCGCCCCAGTCTAATGTAAGTAAAACAGCTGCTATGCTTATTTTACCATTCTATAATATATCTGGATGTTTTATCGATGTGCTGGTAATGTATCAACTCTGCGTCCTGCGGCTGAGAAACTCCTGGGCAGTCGCGGATGACACGTCGCGACCCCGAATTTTGGGGGCGTGACAGAGTGGTATCAGAGCCCAGCTTTGACCATAGGATAAGACCTAAGATAGGATGGCCTAGGATCAGTGTTTACAAAACCTATTTATAAAATAAAAAGGTTTGCGAAAAATATAAGTAATACTGCTTTCTAATCCTTATCTTTGCTACCTCATCTTTCCTTAGGGAAACATCTTCAAAGTTTTGATTTGAAAAAGGTTTTCTATTCCTCTGCTAGACTTCAAAATTTCCGTTTAATAGGTTGGGTTAAAGTTAAGCTGTTCAGAGGAAGCTTCGTGTTCACGAGATACTGGACAAGAAAAGATGACGTGAGACAGGAGGCCGCAAGGAAAGCAGTTCTTTTCCTTCGACGACGTTATGATTTAATTTCTTTTATTCTCATCTTGTCTTATTCTGCAAGAGAACGAAGAGCTCTATCTTGAATTAGACAAAAGGCAGCCAGTTGAAGAAGGAGAAGAAGAAGACTGGAGTACTTAGCGTGAGATGTGTACATATTGTAGTGATGCCGCTAGTGTAGATAGAACCTACCCTTATCAGTAGACGTTGTTCCTTGTGTGTTGCTTGTGATCTTGTTGTAATGTGTGTTATGCTTGTACTGTGTGTTGGAACCAAAATACTAGGAGCATACTCACGCACAGGCTCATGCACGCCCACACCTTGCACCTGGTAATTCCAAATTCACAGCTCCAGGAGTCCTCTAATTCAACTAGCTGCTAGTGCTTCCCTCATCCACACACGCACATGACCCACTCAGCTCAACCATTCACCTAAAGACTCAGCTGCATGCACGTATTACCATTTTGTGTATATGGGCTTAACTACACATGCACTAGGACGTGGCATGCACACACAAAATTGATTACTCAATGCTTAACAATAACAACCATATTAATTCCAACTCTATAAACCTACCAATATGTGATGAAGTGAGTCTATAATAAATCTGGTTTGTTTCTCGTACGAGTGGTTCTCATCTATGCTCCAAAATGTCAAGATTGGAATTTCTTTTCATAAAATTTCCTTTCTTACCTATTTTAAAGATAAACTTTTCCACTAGAATTCCCCCAAGCTAACCACAGTTTAAAAATCATGCAGAAGAATTTGTATAGCAACCGAATAAAAATGCTAGGAAATTAGAACAATGACCCTAGCAGCAGCAAGCGAACTGGAGGAATATTAAGTTTGACTGTAGGTCATAACCAAAAAGGGTAAGCAAGGCAGTATATACATAAAACCCATCAAGGAGTATTAGTAGGGAATGCATTGGGAAACAAGGATTATTGTCAAAAGTAGATAGTGAAGAAAAGTTTAGGTAAAACCATAAAAATTTCAGGTTTTGAGATCTATCGAAGTAGTTGAATTCTATAGGACAGATGGATCATGACAAATTTCGGTGGATTATTAGAAAGTAGATGTCCTTTGGACAAGGAAAAATAGGAGTGGTTGAATTAAGTGAGATTTCAGAAATGAAAATAGGAATCTGAATGTCTATGTGAGCCCTTGATGCTATGATCGGAGATGAAAGATGGTATGATGCCTTGGCTAGTAATCAAGATATTAAGGTTTGTTTAAGGAGATTAATTACAGTGATTAGACTATAGATCTTTAGAAATCTCGAGAAATATAAAGTTTTATTGGATTCCTCTTAGGAAAAATGACTCTATTGTCGGTGGATGATGTTTCCGAGATCAGAGTCATGCTGGAAAAAAAATGGAGAAAGGAGTAGATGATTAATAAGTTTATTGGGATTACAGGGCTATGTAAATCTTGGATTTTGATTGGATTATAGGGAATTGTTGGACAAATTCCTAGGTTAAAAGTCATAGTATTAGCAAATACCCTTTGGAATTTGGAGTAAGATCAGAGATAGTATGTGAATTTCGGTGGGTTAACTCAAATGAGTTGGATTAACAGGAAATGCAATGGAATACGAAGAATTATTTGATTTAGCAAAGTAGTTAATTATTGCTAATGGATAATTTCAACGACTTTGAAATTAAAAAGTGAGGGACAGAAGTAGAGATTGATTATTAGACCAATTGATTATGATTATGACTTAGCATCAAAGACGGATGGATCTTTGGCAGTTCATGATATAAGCATTATCGGAGGATCTAATGTATTCATAGGCCTCTAGTGATAAGGACCTTAGTTGCTGTTGGTGCCAATAATTGTAATAGATCCGAAGATTGGTTTAGTCATTTGATATTGGTGAAATCAGAAGTATTGCCATTTAGCCTGGATTATTATGAGTTGGCAGGTGATACGATAGAAGGCGTATAGATGGCAACATTACTAATGAATTTGGATGAATCCTGAGACGACAAGATGTATGTTCGGTGGATCAGGAGGAAGAAGATATAAAATTGGGAAACATAAGACATTAAGGATATAGTGATTGATTAGCGGTATTAATACTGGGAGAAGTGTAAAAATGAAGAAGATTGAGAGGATGAGATTTATATGATTAATGAAGAACGGTTGGATTACAACTTAAGAGATATAGTGCAATATTGGAGATCGAAGGATTATTACCTTGGTTATGGGGTGTGGTAAGCAGATGTTTTGTGAAGATTTAATTCACTTAAAAGTAATAATTGAAGGATATGTCCGATGGTTGAAATACCTTAGTATGATTGAAGGTTTAAGTGCTGTAGGCAAATTGGATTGTTGGTGGTCGCTGTCGAGAAGTAGTACTACTTGATCAGTGTATTATTGGATTAATTAAGGATGACCACCAAATAATGGATGGTGTAGTAGGAGTGAGCCACCCTAAAGATAGGATTATTTTAAAGAAATTTTGGTGGAAATTAAGATTCATTAGGAGATAACCTTGAGGATCATGCATAAACTGATCAAAAATGAAGTGGCAAATTTGGATTCATAGTAGTAGTAAAGTGCCATTGGAGGATTTGAATAAATAAGAATGTTAGAATTGGCCCTCACATGAACAAAGGAATACTAAGGAAGATTCAACCCTCATCTTGGGATCAATAATTAGATCTGGCATGATAATTGGAAAGAATTAGGAGTAATAGGTGAAAGAACTTGGATTAATTGTTGGACAGGTGGAATATGATTAATAATGAAGATTTTGATTACTAGTGGATGAGACAAAAATGAAGTCTATAGATGGAGGATTAATAGAAAATGATCATGGGCAAAGATAAATGTTGGATTACCATTAAGATAATACTCATATGTTAGGTAGATGATCTTTGGAATTGGATTTCCTATAGGAAATTGCTAAGGTAGTGATCTGTCTTTAGAAAGATGTCTTGGTGAAATAGTTGAATTCTAGATGCTAAAGGATTGAACCAAAATAAGTTAAACAGAATTAACAATGCATGTTAGAAGATTAATAGATGATTTAGGAATAAGAACTTGAAGTAGTTGCTAGAGGGTATGTTGATTTGATGGAAGACAGAAGAAAGTCAATGATTATAGGCTACAGAATTGATGGATTGCGGAAGAAGGAGCATTTGAATATTGATACATTGATGGATATAGATTCCTGAATTGGATTTAATTAGATCCACCCAGTAAATATTTGATGGAGATCACGATATAATGTGGGTAGAGTGTAGATAATTATAATCTGGGGAATGTGATTGGAAGATAGCTTTTGAAGTAAGACTAAAGTTAAAAACAATAAAGTAAAAGGCATGCTATGAATTTCTTGGTCAAGATTCTTCCTTTCGAAGAATCTGAGGTCACCGTTCGAGTAGTTAGTCAGAAGTACCCGTTCAACATCCTTGGTTTACGGGTAAAACCCGCGAGTAGATGAACGTTTGATTGTATAATAGCCAAGTTGTGTACTAAGCCATTATAGCAGCATATAAACAACTTGTGCAAAACTATTTATGTTTTCAAAATTAAAGACTATGTATGAAAACCTTCCTTTCTACCCTGACTTCTTCTTGATTCTTATCCCACATCTTTTCTGCCCTTGCCTATACTCCAAATCCTACTTACCTTTCTGGTTTTCAAAACCGCTGCAATCCAATTACCAATTCCTAACCACAAGAGAGGTGTCTGAGTTGGAAAACTAGAGATGTGTTAGTTAGAAGAAATTTTAGATGGATTAGCCAAAAGGCTAAGATTGAATTAATAGGTAGGAAGGACTATAGGGAACAAAAGAATATATAGGGATATCGGATCTTGTCTGGATTCACGAGCTATTGGAAGAGATTTTTCGGAGAACTAGATTAAATTAGGAGTGAAGTAGAAATTTAGTGAGTTGATCTGAATATTGGATTCATAGGATGGAAATAAGTTGAAGCAATCAAGGAGTATGAAGTTTCAGAATTTGTAGTAGAATATCAAGAATTACTGGATTCTACTTAGATCTTGCTGGCCACTTATAGGAATAATAGAACAAGTTAGTTAGAATGATCAGACTATAATGATTTTGGATTCAAACTGGGGGCAAATAAAAATTTGATGGATATGTCAAATTATAGGATTTCATAGAAGAAGTTACAACGATTATGATAGACGGGACTTTGGATTTCATAGGAAGATTTAGAAGATATTGGATTTACTTAGACAAATGAATCCTTCGTTAGAAAATGCTTTCTTGAAGATTGTATTTGAATCAGAGATATGTGAGAATGGATTAACCTTAGTGATTGCTGATACAATCGAGATTGGTGGATTATTTAGGATTACGAGACTCATCAAATGAGAAATTATTGGAATGTCTAGATTATGTAGAATGTCCAAAAAGGCAATAGAGATATAGAAGTCATTGAATTATTAGATTATTACTTAGGACATGAGAATGTCATTGGCAGATATTTGCTCAAGAATTGGAGTTTAAAACAGTGAAGTCCATAGACATGATCATCAGGATATATGAGATGATGGATTATTAGACAAGCATGAAGGGTTGTCGGATTTCACTTAGATATACAATCTTATTATTGGATGATGCTCTGAAGTTACATTATCATAACGAGAGATTGATGGATGAGAATGAAATGAACCTCAGTGGCTCAAATAAACAGATAGTTGACGTTGGTGAATGCAATGAATTATAAGAACCATACAATAGGATAGGTATACCAAGCATAACGAATAAGGAGTCTGCCATACCACTCAGATCCAAGATACCAACAATACCCCAACTAGCATCCAAATTGGTAATGTAGCAAGTTTTACTAAACCAGTCCCTACTTAAGTTGAATCTCGGGGACGAGATTCTTTTTAAGGGGGAGAGGATGTAACAACCCTAAAATTTTGCCAGATTTTGAAAATCCTAAATTTCCAAAGTCTTGCCCTGGATCCAATCCTTTTTGTCTTGGCCCGTTTCTTTCCTCAGCCTGTTCAGCCCATCGTCCTCTCTGCTTTCTCCCTCCTCCCGTTCACCGCTTCAGCACAGCGCCCGAGGGCTCAAGCCACGCGGCGCCGAAGCCTCGCCATCGCATGTTTCACCCGAGCTGCTCGCGCGCCACGCCACCCCGCTCCTGCCTCTGCCGCGACACGCTTCCGAGCTTAACTCTCAGCGCTCTCTCTCACTTTTCTCCCCAACAGCAAAGTCCGCCTCGTCCCCTCCACCTCCGTTTTCTCGCTCCCGAACTCCCCAAGCAACCCGAGCAATCCCCTCTCCATCCCCGAGCTCCGGCAAGCTCGCAACCATCGCCATCTTCTCCAGTGAACTCAACCGAGCCGCTCTGCAGTAGCCTCTCCCTCGTTCTCCCAAGACCTAGAGCAACCCGAGCATATGCATGGCCTCCTTTGCCATCTCCTCATCCTCCCAGTTAATCCCCTCCTCTTCTCTAGCTCAGGCGAGCCGCCGCCGTGTCCTTTTCTCCGGCGAGCTTCCACCCGAGCCGAGCACCTCGCCGTCGCCGTTCCCGAGCCCAAACCACCTTACCGCCACCGCCTCCATCTCCGGTGAGTGGAACCCGAGACCGCTCGCCGCCGCCGAACTCCCTTTCTCCTATGCTGTAGCTCCCGGGTAACCCCTCTCTCTCTGGAACCCCCACCTCCTCCGTTTTTCCCTAAACCCTGGCAAACCTCACCGGCGCACACCTCCCCTCCGGCGAGCTCGATCTGAGCCGCTCCCTCTCGATGCCAGCCCGCTCCCCCACAGCACCGCCTCCGCTTCTTTGCGAAAATGGGATCCCCACCACTCGTGGATGCTCCCTGACTTCCTAATTTAGTCCGGCGAAGCTCACCGGCGAGCAATCGCTCCCGCCGCCGCCGGCCCCTTTCCCCGTCGCCGCCTCCCCTGTTTCCCCATCCGGCCAGCGCCCCGATCCCCCTCCCCTCTATCAGGCCGCCGGCCTTCTTACCTAACGGGCCGGCCCACTCGGCAGCCCTTTTCTTTTTGTTTTATTCCTTTTTCCCACCGCAGGCCAAGCCCGTTCGCAATCCAGTAGCAGCCCACTCGCATAGGATTAGTTTTTCTTTTTCTTTTCTATTTAATTTCTGTTCTCAAATTTCTCTAGCATCCGTAAACCCTAAAAATCGGTATGGTACACCGTTTCGATCATCTCGACAACGCGAACCCAACTACGCAATCCTTTGATTCCAATTTCCACTGTTTGATGACCAAAACCCTTGAAAACCCCCTCCACCTATTCGCAAACCCTTCGTCCGAAAACCCTAGAATCTATTCTCGCCAATTCTTTCGACCCTCGACATCTCGGTTCCAATCCAGAGCAGTCCAGACACTATTTTTAGTACTTATTTTAATTAAATTATATTATGTCCTAGCTCATTGTATGGAGCCCGGACTTATACATGTGTGTTTGGATTTCTTGCAATCTAGGGATCGATAGTGGCGATTCGGTGCTAGGACAGGATCCCGAAGGAGAAGGACATCCCGAAGACTTCCTCTCAGCTGAACTCGGAGCAGGAGGCAAGTCACAACACAACCTTGTTCATGTTGAACCTACTCGCCATATTATTACTCGTAATGATACTAGTTTAGTTATTACTTTTTGCATGATAATCTCGTATGCAGTATTTTCGAATGACATGATACATAGTTATGACCTACCACCTACACAGCCCTGTCAATGATTGCGAGCCATAATTGTTTGAAAACCTGTAGGATAGCCACAGGTATTATCGACATAGGGTTAGGTCCTTACGATAAAATGGCAATGTCGGGTATGTTAATTAAACTCGGAGGATGTAGTTCTGAAAATGGAAATGCCGACGGTAGGGATCACGAGGTGGGGCCTTCACGAGTTGAATGTGCAGCCATTCCCCTGACCGTGAAGTGAGGGTAATCGGGAGAATTACCGCTCAGGGCAATTAAGGACGAGACCCTTGTGCATAGTGAGAAACATATGAATTCGCCCATCCACATGTTCGATTCGTCGAGCCCGGCTTAGTACATCTGCTCTACCCGATGAACAACTATAGGTTAGCTACAGTTCCCTATGATGGGAATGTCTCTCGGTAGCAAATAAAGTGGTGACCCACAGGTTGGGGAAACTCACAACTGGAACCCACTCAAATCCCGGATCCTGAAGTTAACATTGGCCTGTTAGACTCCCGGGAGAGCGAGTGATGAAGTGTTCCTGGGTAGGAACTTCAGAAGATAGAGCAGATAAAAAGGCCTTGTCATTCTTACCTCTGTCGGCACACTTGTGGGAGTGTGTTAATTGCGCATGACAATAGAGGTATAGATGTCGTGTGGGTAAAGCTGGGCAACTCTGCAGAGTCAATTGAAATGGTATTCGAATACGCCGTACTCCCGGTTAATGGAGTTGTGTTGAGAGGTGATACTCGTTGCGAAGCACAAGTAGAATTTCTTTGTGGTGTTTGAATGGCATCCGATGGTAACTTGACGTGGTGCTTAAATTCAAGAGATTGCTATGTTTATGATTTAAATGGTGTGTTTTCAAATACTAAGTTGAAGTAGAGTTATGCATCCACCAAATGGTATATTCAAACCATACACTCTTCCTTGCAATTCAATGCATGTAGTTAAGTATTACGGCTTTCCGTTGTGGCTTGTTGAGTACGTCGCGTACTCATTACTGCACAATACAAATCAGATGCGCAGGTCAACGGAGAAGGCACATTCGAAGAGGAATACCTTGATGGAGATGAATATGGGTTCTAGGTTTTATCCGTACGCTCAAAGGCGCCTGTGGTTTAGGTCCATTTTGTGATGCAAACTTTGGGCTTGAGCGCCCCAGTCTAATGTAAGTAAAACAGCTGCTATGCTTATTTTACCATTCTATAATATATCTGGATGTTTTATCGATGTGCTGGTAATGTATCAACTCTGCGTCCTGCGGCTGAGAAACTCCTGGGCAGTCGCGGATGACACGTCGCGACCCCGAATTTTGGGGGCGTGACATCCACCGTCACCGAGGTACAGCACCGAAGAAGCTTTCATGCAATACATGCACCAGATGGAAAAGGATCGAAAAGCTAGAGAGGAAGAAAGGCGAGATAGGCGTGAAGCTCAGGAGAACCAGAATAAGTTCTTCGCTGAGATGCTGAACAGGATGGAAGGAAGAGCTCGTGATACTCAAGTTCCAATTGGAGGAGTTGTGAGTCTGGGAGAATTTCAGCAGACTAAACCGATGATCTTCGCAACATCAGCAGAACCAATGGATGCGGAGGATTGGTTGTTGGACACTGAGAGGAAGCTGGAAACTGTCGGATGCAATGACGAAGAGAAGGTTCGATATGCGACACATCAACTTACAGGACTCGCAGCAGCATGGTGGGTCAATCTCAAGACAGTTCAACCAGCCGGAAGGGCGATTACTTGGGATGTTTTCAAAGCAAAGTTTCGTGAAGCACATGTGCCATCCAGCATAATGGCCCTGAAGAGAAAGGAATTCATGAATTTGGAGCAAGGTAACATGTTAGTTACCAAGTATGTTCATGAATTCAATCGACTATCACGCTATGCACCAGACGATGTGGATACGGATACCAAGAGGCAGCAAAAGTTCATGGAAGGACTCCATCCGTTCCTGTTAATGCAGTTAAGGCTTGTTCGTGCAACAGAGTTTCAAGACCTTGTTGATCGAGCCATTACCTTAGAGAGTGACTACGGAAGGTACAGGAAGACAGGAAGAGGAAGTTTGAGCCAAGGCGACAGCAATACCAGCAGAATAAGCCAAGGCGAGTGGTTTATGTTCAGAGGAGTCAAGCGGGGAGGATACCTGTTAGAGCAGCAAATCAAGCACCAACAACTTCTGTCACATGTTATGAATGTGGTGGAAACCACTATGCTAACTACTGTCCGAAGAGGGAGAAGTGTTTTAGGTGTGGTCAACTTGGACACAAGATCAAGGATTGCCCAAATCCACAAGCTCCACAGCCACGACCTCAAGCACCGAGACCAGCAGCACCAGTTCCAGGAGCAACAACTCGAGGAGGAAAGAATACCCAAGACCGCGGCAAAGGCAAAGTGCATGGAAGGGTGAATCATGTGACCGCCGAAGAAGTTGGAGCCGCTAGTGATGTGGTGATCGGTACGCTACCTATCTCATCTCGTATCGGTATCGTACTGTTTGATTCTGGAGCAACACATTCATTCATCTCTGAGGAATTCATGAAAGGGATACCATGGGAAGTGAGTCCTTTAGAAAAACATCTACAGGTACAGTCACCGGGAGGACCCATGAGGGTTGACAAGAAAATAGAATGGTTAGTCATAGAAATTAGTGGCTATGCATTCTTTGCCCATCTTTTGATTATACCACTCCAAGGCTTAGATGTCATACTAGGTATGGATTGGTTAGCACGTCATGAAGTCCAAATTGACTGTGCTAGCAAGACTGTAGCTCTTAACCACTGGTTAGGTGGAAGAGTTGTATTCCAAGGTCAGAAGAACCAAGGAACTACCCAGGATTTCAGCTAATTAAACTCCTTGGAAGAAAAGAGTATTGAGCAAATACCAGTTATTAGGGAGTTTCCTGATGTATTTCCAGATGAGTTGCCGGGTATGCCACCAGATAGGGAAGTGGAGTTTACCATTGATCTGATACCGGGCACCTCACCAATAGCTCAAAGGCCATATAGAATGGGACCCGTAGAGCTAGTAGAGTTGAAGAAGCAGTTGGATGAGCTTTCAGAGAAAGGATTCATCAGGGAAAGTACATCACCTTGGGGAGCACCAGTTCTTTTTGTTGATAAGAAGGACGGTAGCATTCGGATGTGTGTAGATTACAGGAATCTGAACAATGTCACCATCAAAAACAAGTACCCATTACCAAGAATTGATGACTTGTTCGATCAAGTTAAAGGTGTTGGAGTTTTCTCCAAGATAGATCTACGGTCAGGATACCATCAGATCAAGATCAAGCCGGAAGATATTCCAAAGACAGGATTTGTCTCTCGATATGGGCATCACGAATATCTCGTGGTACCATTTGGATTGACAAATGCACCCGCAGTGTTCATGAATCTGATGAACAAGATATTCATGAAGTATCTCGATAAATTCGTGATCGTGTTTATCGATGATATTCTCATCTATTCTCGGAGTGAAGAGGATCATACAGAACATCTTCGGATAGTTTGCAGACTTTGAGAGAGCATCAGTTGTATGCTAAGCTCAGCAAGTGTGAATTTTGGCTAGATCAAGTTTCTTTTCTAGGCCATGTCATCACAAAAGAAGGAGTTGCAGTAGATCCAAAGAAGATTGAGGCAGTTGTAGAGTGGAAATCCCCAACATCTGTCACAGAAGTCAGAAGTTTTCTGGGTTTGGCCGGATATTACAGGAGATTCATCGAAGGATTCTCTAAAATTTCGGGACCTATGACCAAGTTGTTGAGGAAAGATACCAAATTTCAGTGGACCGAAGCCTGTGAAAACAGTTTTCAGGAGTTGAAGCGGAAACTTACCACCGCTCCAGTGTTAACTTTACCAGAAAGTGGCAAAAATTTCAGTGTTTACTGCGACGCATCCAAGTCAGGATTAGGATGTGTGCTAATGCAAGACCGGAAAGTCATTGCTTATGCTTCAAGACATCTCAGACCACATGAAGTCAACTACCCAACACATGATTTAGAGTTGGCAGCGGTAGTATTCGCATTGAAGCAATGGCGGCATTACCTATATGGAACCAAGTGTGAGTTATACTCAGATCATAAAAGCCTGAAGTACTTCTTCACACAGAAGGAATTAAACATGAAGCTGCGAAGATGGCTTGAATTAATCAAGGATTATGACCTGGAAATCAAGTATACACCAGGAAAAGCCAATGTTGTAGCGGATGCACTGAGCCAGAAATCGGAAATTCAACCGGAGAAGGTCGAGGATATATCCAAGTGTATTCTTCAAGACTTGGATAAAGATAGGATCGAGGTGGTGATCAATAACGGTGAAACTAGTGTTGCAGCTTTAGTAATTCAACCGAATCTTCAAGATGAGATCAAGAAGTATCAATTGGAAGATAAGTTCATCGCAGAAGAGGTAAAGAGGATCAAGGCACAACAACCATCGGAATTTACCTTAGCAGAAGATGGATCGCTATGGTACAAGAACCGGATATGTGTTCCTAACATTCCGGAGATCAAAAAGGTGATCTTAGAAGAAGCTCACCGAACTCTCTATAGTATACATCCCGGAAGTACGAAGATGTACATGGATTTAAAGGGGATATTTTGGTGGAACAATATGAAGCGGGAGATTGCCAAGTTTGTGTCAGAATGCGACACATGCGCAAGGATTAAAGCTGAACATCAGAATCCAGCAGGATTAATGCAACCATTACCAATACCACAGTGGAAGTGGGAAGAGGTTGGCATGGACTTCATTACTGGATTACCGAGGACTCAAAGGCATAAAGATGCTATCTGGGTTATCATTGATCGATTAACCAAGACAGCACACTTTATTGCCATCAATCAAAATTATTCTTGTGAAAGACTTGCCAAGATCTATATTCAGGAGATTGTCAGTAAACATGGAGTACCCAAAAGGATCGTGTCTGACCGAGGATCGGTATGCACATCTGCGTTTTGGCAGCAACTACAGGAAGCTTTAGGTACTCAGCTCGATTTCAGTACAGCATATCATCCTCAGACCGGTGGACAAACAGAAAGAACAAACCAGATTCTTGAGGATATGTTGAGAGCCTGTGTATTTGATTTTGGAGGTTCATGGGACGAACATCTCGCTTTAGCAGAGTTCGCATACAACAATAGCTACCAGAGCAGTATATAGATGGCTCCATTTGAGGCCCTATATGGTCGGAAGTGTCGATCACCGATATGTTGGTACGAGACCGGAGAGAAGAGTCTCATTGGACCGGATCTTATCAAAGAAAAGCATGATACAATAGCAATCATCCGAGAGCGGTTGAAGACAGCTCAGAGTCGGCAAAAGAGTTATGCGGATAAAAAGAGACGGCAGGTGAAGTTTGAGGTAGGAGATTTAGTTTATCTGAAAGTGAGTCCTACCAAGGGGGTGAAAAGGTTCGGTCTGAAGGGGAAGCTGAGTCCCAGATATATCGGACCATTTGAAGTCTTAGACCGGAAGGGAGAAGTAGCTTATCAGCTGAAACTACCGGCATCATTATCAAAAGTACACGATGTGTTCCACATCTCTCAACTCAGAAAATGTCTGAAAGAACCAACCGATAAAGTGGAGCACATGGAAATGGAGTTACAAGACGACTTGTCATATGTTGAGAAGCCAATCAAAATTCTTGCTGAAGAATGGAAGCAGTTGAGGAATCGAGCGATCAAGTATTGCAAGGTGCAGTGGAAAAACCACCCTGTCCGAGAAGCGACGTGGGAGAAGGAGGAAGATCTGCGTAGAGACATACCCGTCCTTATTCAGGTACCTCATCTTTAATTTCGAGGACGAAATTTCTTTAAGGGGGGTAGGATGTGAGAACCCTAATTCTAACGCTAGTCGAGAGAGGCGTGAAGTGGAAGTCATGGAGCAACTCGCGTGTCGAGTTGATCCGAACCTATCGGGCTACGTTGAGAGTTAGTCGAGAGGGGGAGGAAGTGGTTGTGCATTTGCATGTCATCTGCATCATTGCATGGCATCTAGTATTCGTGCATGGTAGACACAATTGAAATTAAACTTTATTAGCTAAAGGAATAATACAATGTCATTGGTAAATGTAATTGGAATTGAACTTTATTGATTAAATAGATATTACAAGTGCCATAATACAATATGTTACAAATGAATAAAAAGAAAAGAAATGGAAATTACATAATGAAACAATTCTACCTATACATCAATCTAAACCCTAATTCTTAGATCTTCGGATCTTCGAAGTCTTCAAACCCTGAGTCGTCGAGGAGCACCGAGAGCCGAAGGGGGGATCCTTCGGAAATGTAGGCGATCATCTGAGGTCATCGAGTATGGGCACTCGAGACCGTTGGGATCACGCCGTTGCTGTAGGAGGCAAAAAGTTTTAATGTTTTTGAAATAGGAATGGTCTTATCGGCACAATTCCACCGACGTCCGCGGGGTTAGCCGCGGGGGCAAAAGAGTGCCGACGACCTAAATATATTCTAGTTTTAAAAATAGTTTTATAAAATATTTTGTTTTCCAAAAATGTCCGAGGGCCACGTGGCTAAGACCCACATCGGACAAACCCTAGTATTGTATAGTAGGGAGAAAAGAGGTGAGAGAAGTAGGAAAATAATTTTATTTGTCCTATACTATATTGCCTCCATAGTTGCTTCGGAAAAGAAAATCATTTCGTAAAATCAAAGGAGGGGTGAAATAATTAAAATCTGTTAAGCCTTATCTAGCAAATGAGTTTTTCAAGGCATCACATCCATCGAGTCGTATCCAGCAACTTGTATATATAAGTAGTAACCAGGCAGCCAACGAAATATCCTCAAGGTGAAAACCTTAGCAAGTAAGGCAGCAAGCAAAATATCAGCTAGATCATATTTATCCGACCTGCCAAAGGCAACCAAAAAGGGGCCATTTCCACCATTTAAAAATAGAGTTCTGTAGAAGACCCGAGTAAAGCAACATACATTAGTAGCACTCAAATGTCACTGAAACACCAGTAGTAGGCCAACCATTCGAGCAGCAAGGAGGTAAGCTCCAGGAAAGACCACTAGCAGAGCTTAGGTCCAAGACCACCAGGAGGAGGAATCGGCCATCACCAAGGAGAGAGGGATCAGCACGAGTAAAGGGGAGCAAAGAAAGGAATCCGACCTTACCTCACCCAGACCAATTTAAAGTGAGGATCAAACTTGGTATAGCAAAACCTTTATACTCATGCATTTTAGCATGTTAAATCAAGACCCTCAGAACCAATTTGTCATCATAGAAGCATTATAAGAGAATTAGATAGCATCTGTTCTTATAATCTTCGACTACAAGTTCTCAAACAAGTTTCTCAGATTTTAGGTTCATCATCGGGTTTTCTTTTTAAGGCAGCATGTGTATAATCTGTTCTTATCAGATTTTCTGACATATCTTCCTCGGATCTTTCTCAGAAAGTTAAACCTCATGGTAATGGGTTAGGAATCAGTAGGCATCAACATAAGAGTCAAGGCAACTTGTGCAGAATCTGCTCTTACCAGATTTCTGTTCCTAGATACCTTTCTCAAGCTTTCTCAGAAAAACATCATAATAAAAAAAGGCAACATATAGGCAGCAGTGTAGAATCTGTTCTTTCAGCTAATCAACTGATTCTAAGTATATGCAAAAGGGTAATAACAGATAAGTAATATAAATCAAGTGTAATGCTTGTTCTTAACAGCTCCAAACACGCAATCATGTGTGCATCAGCTTCACTATTCAACATCACTATAAGTCAGCCAAAGGACCAATTGGGCATCTGTTCTTGCTAGACAAAGAGGCCACAAGCACACACACATATATATATATCAAAAACCATCAGGATGAGCAATAGCATGTGATTCAAACTTAGTAAATCACAGCAAAGATGACCATAGGCATACTCATGATTTTAGGCAGAAATCAATCAATCACTGCACAAACCTAACAGTTGAATCGCCCAATAACCAATTGCACTTGAATCAAACCCAATGTTACAGATCATGAATAGGAAGGAAGAAATCAAAAATCAACAGAGGCAAAACCCTAGAATTGGGAAATTAGGAAGAGAGGATTCGGGGAATGAGGCTTACCTGAGAAGAGGGGCCGGCGACCGGAGCAACCATGGCCCGCCGCCGACGGGAGTGGGACCGGCGGAGCCTCGGCGGACCGGGGCTACCACGCCAAGCCACACGGCCTCCCGGGCAACGGGGCCATGGCAACCCCAGGAGGCAGCCGAACGGCACAAGGAGCAGGAGCGGCGGTGCCCGGGTGAACCCGAGCGGACGGAGACCGGGTCGGGCTGGGGGCCGGTGGCGCCAAAGAAGGGCGTCGGGGCAGCGCCAGCACCCGAAGGAGAGCTGGCGGCGAGAGAGACGCGCGTGGCGGCGGCGGCGTGAGGCGCGCATGGCAGCGGCGGCGCATGGGGCAACCGGAAGAAAGAGAGAGCCAAAAGGGGAATTTAGGGATTTCAGAAGTGAGGAATGGAGTTAGGAGCCGGGTGCGGGTATGACTGAGTTAGGGAAGAAAAAAAAAGAAGAAGAAGAAGGAGAGAAAAGGGAAAGAAAGAGGTTGAAAATAAAAGGGGAAGTAGAATAAATTTAGGAGAAGGATCTAAATCAAGTTTCTATTATTCCTGTTTAAAAGAAAATGAAGTTAACCTAAGTACTTCTTTCTTTTCAAAAGAAAAATGAAGAATATATATATACATATACGTGTAAAGGTATAGATATACTCATGCATTTTTGGAAGAATGAGTTAAATTCTGGGATAACTCTTAAAGCTAAAATAATATGTTAGAAAGGAAGTAAGATCATCTAAGCCATAAACCATTCTTAAATTAAATAACATGTACTATTCTTTAAAAGAGATTAAGCCCTAATTTGAATTTCTCTTGAGATTGTAACTATTACTTTGGAATAAAGTTAATGATCTAGATAAAAATGTTAAGATTAAAGTAATCAAAAGTTAACTAATATTGTCATGCAAAAAGTTAACATGATGTATAAAATGTCCAACATTTGAGTTATTCTTAGAAAGTTCTAAAATTGTAAGAGAATGTTAAAAAGATTTAAGTTTAAAGATTTCGATGATAGTTTCAATATATATATGTGCATCATTCCATGTATACAATGTCATACCATTTGCATCCATATTTGGAATCTTCTGGATAAGTCCTTATCGACTTTATTGTTTTTCTTCAGAGACCGGAGTTCCGCAAGCAGACCAGTCGAACTCCACTACTTATCCGTCACCAGGCAAGTCCAGTTTCTTGTTCATGTCCGTTGAAAACTGCCAGATTTCCCTCTTGTCTATAACATGCACTGAAACCTAATTTCTAAAGATGAATCAACTGTTGTTTTGTTTTGGATCGCCGGTTTTTGGGTGATCGTATGGCGGGTGGTGAAATCCTGGTATGGGTGCAGTTTGGCACATTTGGGAAGGTGGATTTCATCACACGAGTTTGTTTCATATAAGGTTAATGCAACCAATGATCGATTGTGTTCAAGGGCCGTAGCGATCGCGCATACCACATACCCTGTATGGGCGGGGCTGAGCCGAAGTACCTTTGCCCTAGGTTCATACTCCCCTGGGAACGCAAGACCTCGGTAGTGGGATCGGCTACCGGGAAGGTGGTTTGGCCATAGGGCTACCTACGGTTGTTGAGGTGGTTGGCCATAGGGCTACCCACAGTTGTTGATGTGGTTCGGCCATAGGGCTGCCCACAATGGATTCGAGTGGTATTAGCCGCCGGGCTAGCCACAACTTATTGAGCAAGTGGTATTAGTCGCTGGACTAGCCACGTCTTATTTGAGAAGGTGGTATTGACCGTTGGGTTAGCCACAACTGATTTGGGGACCGGTAGTCCTGTACGGACTACGACGCGGAGTATGACCGAGCGGGCGGTGAAAAGGCTTTGTGATCGGGGGAATGTGAATGAGCCTTGCAAACTCGGACACATGACCAAGTTCTTTTGTGGGTACAGTTGCGCACCTCTGCAGAGTGTATAGAATTGTGGCTGAGTCACTCCGTGTTCCCGGTTGGAACTGCGAACCCGGCAAGAAAGGGATTCATCGGGAATCCTAGCAGCTTGTGAGACATGAGATCATTAGTCTCTTTAATTAAAACTTGATTCTCGTACCTTGCCACAATGCATATCCTTTGGGAGAACGTTGCCGTTCTCAGTAGCTAGTGCATCAAACACATCTTCGCTATTCCTGGACTTGTTGAGTACCTTCTGTACTCATCCCTCTATCTATTTCCTTTTATTAGACTGTGAGCCGACGGCCGAGCAGGAGATCGTCTACGTCGAGGTCGATGAAGAAGAAGCTGAAGAACCGACACCGGCAAAGGAGGAGGAAGGCGTGGACTACTACTACGACTACCGTGACAACAACACCGCCGAGTAGATTTAATAGGTCGAGTCAAGGAGAGTTGTAGAAAAGTCTTTTGCTGTAACCAAACGATAAGGGTTTTAAATTTCCCGTACTTTTGGGAAACAGTTGTAATACTCTATGTTGTTCTTCGAGTTTGTAAATTAAGTATTGTAACATATGGACCGCTGCAATGCTTCTGTCGTGCTACTCTGTGTGATATGTACAGTCGAGGAGGCACTTCGGCTGTGCGTATCGTCGCAATACCAAAAATGGAATGGTTGGATCACACAAGATTCAAACCAAGATTTCGACAATCCCTCTTGATAGAACGGCTATCTATCCAGTAACCCTGTCTCCCTTCAACACCTTGAGACCGGTAAAAATAGGAACACCTAGCTAAGTATATTTTTGTCTTGAGTACTCCACTTGAGCTTGATGAAGGAGATCATCCTCGTTTCAAGTCGAAATCTTTCTTCAATCTTCTTTACTTAATGAAATGTTTCAGAATGCTCCCCCATAAACCAATTATGAGAAGCCTTCTCTTGATGATATGTTCACTAGCTTGTCCACCATAACTTGATGGATCACAAGCTTGAAGTATATGTCTTCACATAATGCTCGACTTGAACTTGTACACCTTGATATCGTCATCTCTTGGCGCTTATCAACATTAAAACTTACCTTAAAGTTTAACCTCGCATAATGCAAATGTCAACCTTCCTTTCAGTGAAGAACCCTCCAAAGCTTATGATTGACACTCAATGCACTTTGATGACCATCAACACTTGTTGTCATATTTACTTGAGCTTTGGTGAGATCATCCTCTTGATGTAACCATATGAAGTGAACCTAACCCTCACACTTTCCAAACACATGGAATATGGTTAGTTCACAAGAATGATTGACATTACTTGATCACTTGTGGTTCATCCTTCAAGCTCTATCATGACCTCTTGAAGCCACATCTTGAATTCTTCTCTTGAATTCCAAGCTTTAATATCTTGATCATACACGACTCATTTCATGAGCTTAATCTTGACCATCTCAAGTTCAACCTTGAACTTCATATTGGTCAACACTTGTTCTTCTCTTGAACTTCACATCGATCATATGTTGTTCACTCCCTTGAGCACAATCTTTAGTTGTCCATCTCCACAAGATGGAATCTTCACTTGAAATTCATCCAAATGTGATGTGCCTCAATACCATAAATCACGAGCTTCACGGGCTCGTAGGCTCATCCTCTTAATGCAACCTTGTAGAGTAGTTCCTAACCCATTCACACACTTTTCAAACTCAAAGAAATGGTTAGTCCACAAATTCGGTTGTTATTAATCACCAAAACCGCTAAATACAAATCTAGGGACGTAGATGCACTTTCAGGTCAAACCAAGAACAAATTGGGTCCATCCTGTCTGACCTCCTCCTCAAACCCCACGAATTTCAACCCGATTTCATCTAAAGAAACCTAGGGTTGAAGCAAATTTTACCATATCAAACCCAATGTTTAGAAGGAGAAGAAAAAGAGGGAGAAAAAGGAAAAAGAATGGAAGAGGGGCATACCTCACCGTTGGCCGCTGGAGCTCGTCGCCCAAGTGCTCGGTGCTGTGCTCGGCCAATCTCCAAAGATGGGTGCTTGGTTTTGTGGTTGCTATGGAGAGAGAGAGAGAGAGAGAGAGAGAGGAGGTGAGAGAAGGAGTCAGAGGCGTTCAAGACGTACAATTGCAAGATGGCAAACTCATCATACAAAGTTGTGGGCCTCTTTGCCAAAATTAGCATGTGTTGAAATTTCTGTTTAAAAAAACCCTCAAGGAAAATTTAGAAGACGCTCATCTACTTGGACAAATTGGCAAATGTCTCTCAACTTTATGGGCAATCGATTCCCTTACTTCAATTTGTTGTGGTTCACTAACCACTCCATACATCTCTTCATGTGTCCCAAGCACTCTCCACTTAAGGTCTTAGGTTGCAGCACACAACAAGCTTCCATCCCATCTTTCTCTTTCTCTCTCTATCAAAACCTCTCATCCTCTCTCTGTCTCTCCAACCCTCTTTCAGTCTCTTTCGCATTTTCTCATCTCCTCAAACAAAGCTGTAGATTGGGGCGGGGAGCAAATGTGTTTGCTTCTCGAGGTGAATGTGATGGTTGACAGAGAGATCAGGAGGCTTCCGCATGGCGGCACAGTGGAGGGCACGATCTCTAACGTTGAGTTGGCGTGGTGGCCTCAGGCGCCTACGGGGCTTTGGTTGTTAGTGGAAGGGAGGGAGTGCCTCTCCACTATCATTGTCCCAGGTCCGCCGCCATGGAGAAACATCCACCTTTGTTTTCGTTGGATCAGGTAAGAAATGAGTTAGATCTGGCAGTTTTCTTTGTTGCGATTGTATTTTCATTTTTTGTTGTATAGGGAGGTTGTTTTCGTTGCATAAGTCGGTAAATTATGTTGCATAAGATTTTGGGCATGTTGCAAAGAGGTAATGCATGTCACACAAGCTAATATATTTGTTGCATAGGTTTACAAATTGTGTTGCATCATTTTTTCCGGTTAGTTGCAAAGAGATGATGTATGTTGGACAATATAAAATTTTCTATTACATATTTCTATCTAGTCTGTTGCATCAGTATGCATGCATTTTTTGTATAAGCTAATTTTGTATCTTGCATACATACATTGTTTTGTTGTATAGTTTGCAAATTGTGTTGTGTCATTTTATCCGGGTTGCAAAGAGATGTTGCATGTTGCATAGGTTAAAAGAAATTTCATACTTCAATCTAGTATGTTGCATTAGTATTACAAATTTGTTGCATAAGTTTACTTTTGTTGCATTTGTTATATAAGCTAATTTTGCACGTTGCATACATACGGTTGTTCTGTTGTATAATTTTAACAGCTTCCGCTACTTTATGTTTTGCACATAATATATGATTTTTGTTGTAACAATTTTCTTCTTTCTCTGTATTGGGCTTCTTTTTCTACTTCTCCCGAGTGGTTTCTCTTTTTTCTTTCTTTCTTGAGTTGCTTTGGATTTACTCTCTGCCTTCTTTGTTCGCAATCTCTAGTTTCCTTCCTCTTTCTTTGATACCCTCGAGTAGCTGTAGACATGCAAGGAGAGGCTGGGGAGGCGCACTTGGGGCGGTATGGGGAGCTCTACACACGACAGAGCTAAGAGTCGGAGAAAGATTACAACGTTGAAACTGACATGGAGGAGGGAAGAAAGAACACAGGAGTGTCCGCCTGTGGAAATAAGCAATCCATTTAGAGCGTTGAATGGACGGAATCACATGGTTATTGAGGCAATCAATCGGATACCCCGATCGGCCGGCCGACGTCCGGTCGTCGCCTTTTTTTTTAAGACAGAGTTAGAAGCATCTCCTGATGGCAAAGTAAGGTAAGGAAAAAAAAAGAAGCAGCAGCATATCCTACAGGAAATCCTGGGATCTTTGCACAAATAGCCCCAACCGGGAGGGACCTAGCCGCGAAAATACGGGGCGCAGCAGCATATCCTACAGGAAATCCTGGGACCTTTGCACAAATAGCCCCAACCGGGAGGGACCTAGCCGCGAAAATACGGCACAGCGCCCGCTCCCGATATTGCACACACAACACCCAACACTTCCCTTTCTTCTTCCTCTTCTTTCCCCTTCCCCGCTCTTCTCCGAACCCTCAAGCTCGACGCTGAAGGCAGCAGCGGCGGCGCGATGAAGGTCTCCATCAAAACCCTCAAGGGCTCCAGCTTTGAGATCGAGGTGGAGCCCACCAGCAAGGTACGCCGCCGCCCCCCTGATCTGTGCGGCTCCGTGCGAATCTACTCGTCTCCGCGGTGGTATTGGCTCCGGCAGTCGCGTGGTTGAGTCCAGTATGTTCAGTATGGGCGCTGGTTATGGTTCTTAGCGCCGTAGCAGCGGGGGGAAGCTTAGGGTTGCTGGGTTTGGGTTAGATTGGTGCTAATTTGCTGGGTTCTTTCGGGGATTAGAGCGTGGGATTGTGGATTAGGTTCGTCGTATGAGGTGCGGTTCGTGCTTTTCCTTGCCCGCGAGGTTGGTACGGATCGGCGGGCCGGTTGGTTGCGTTGCGAGTGGGTGTGGCTTCTGTTCTGGGGAGCTGTCACTGAGTTGGATTAGGTTCTGATGGCTCGGCTCCTTCTGGCACTGTGGGGGAGTGATATTAGGCTTATGGAATGCGTGCCAACTGCTTGATGGTGGCTTATGGAATGCGTTTCAATTGCTTGATGGTGCAGTGTAGAATATGATATTAACACTAACTCATATCTCTATCTTTCATTGCTTTTTAATTACGTGTCCTGGTGGTTGCCACTTGCGAGATGTAATTGGTTTTGTACTGAGTGTATTATTGTACACTTCTACCTTTACGGTGCATGCATCAGCAGGCTGTAATAAATGATTAATGGGCTGATCGTCAAGTTGATATGCTCTGGTATTGATGTACAAGCATGTCTTGTTTAAGCTGTTCTTTCTATGTGAGATCATAACGGTAGCATCATTTGGCAATGTTATTTAAATCGAAGATTTGGACTAGGAGGGTCAGCTCTAACAAAGCTCTTCTACTTTTAATTATAGAGTTTGGGCTAAAACTTTCATATGGTTTATTTACTTATTTATTTCATCTGTGGTGATGATCAGGGGAGGGCAAAAGTGCCCATCTATCTTTATATGGTTGAGTATGCAGATAGGTTCAATTAGCTCAGTATGTATTTCAATGCTCATGATAAATGTTGTTTACATTGTTCGAGGTGAATACTGCATGATTGTTGCCAATCTCGAGTGAAGTTAACAAACAAATTACAATGATACAATCTATGACTGGAGTCTTAACATTTCTTCTTAATTATCTACATTGTTTGATGATTTGTTGTCTCACTGCCTCAATGCCATGTTTTCTTGGCACCTGAACCCTAATTCCCATAGACTCAGTAGTAAGTATACATAAGAGATTGTGTTTGACTACAATCGTTTTCTGCAGGTTGCTGATGTTAAAAAGCTCATTGAAACTACACAAGGACAGAATGTCTACCCAGCTGATCAACAGATGCTCATCCATCAAGGGAATGTTCTTAAAAACGACACAACACTAGAAGAGAACAAAGTTCTTGAAAACAACTTCATTGTTATAATGTTGTCTAAGGTACGATAAGTCCTTGCTATAGTTGTGGTACAGAGCTTGTTATAGTTGTACTAGATAGCTCATTATAACTATACTAAATAACTGAATTTTTTTTGTCACTTCATATACTAGAAATGCTTGGAATGTCTATGAAGATGACAATGTTGCTTTTTGATATATGAAGCAAGCATTTATTTATATTTTTTGATATGTCCGAAAAGTTAGTAGGCTTTCAATATACTTTATATGCATGCAATTTAACATTTCTTAACTACAATACGGACAAACCTTTTTGCAGAAGGGATCATCAAGTGCTGCTTCAAGTACTGCAAAGGAGCCCACAAAACAGGCCAGATAGAACTGCAGAATAACCATGTTTCATACGTTTTATATGTCATTATTCCCCACCCCCCACCAGGCCACCCATCACTTTTTAGAAGATTACCAAATAATTAAGCAAATGTGGTAGGTCTTATTCCACATATTTATGGGAGATTTATTGTCCCGTTCAAGAGGGGAGTACAATTAAGGTCGAACTGAAATTTGCTATATATATATACATATATATATATATATATATATATATATATATATATATATATATATATATATGGCTTGCATGAGTGTAGTTTTGATACTATTTTTTGTTAGATACATAAGGACCAGGCCAACTGAATAGTCGAGGAAAAACTGTTAGTAACCCATGAATTCACATGTTATGATATCTGATATGAGCTCGGACTATGTTTTATATGCTTGTGGTTGCTGGCTGGTAGAATTGTCTATCCTTTTACGAGTTTGATGTTGTGGGTTGGGTTTTCATCAGTATTCCTTTTTCTTTTCCAAATTTGAATTGCTGTCCAGTTTGAATTAATATGTATTTCTCTTGCAGCCCTCAGTCAATCGGGCGATACCTGCCACCCCTGCAACCCAACCACCAGCTGCACCAACACCTGTGTAAGTACCCATTCATGTTGGCCAGACTTTTCTTTTGGAATTCTTATTATGTTCAAGGATCCACTTTTCTGAAATTTTGAATTTTCCTTTCTCTAATTATAGCAGCATTTAGAGTCAAAATAATGGTACATGTGGTCATTAAATCTGTTACTGGGATATTTTTGGTCTGCACCCTTATTTATAACTTAAGGAAGATCGCTAGTCGGTTCTTTTTCCTTGTAATGTTCTTAGTCTGGCTAAGTTTAAATTGTTAGTAGTCGTGATTGCTAAAAGTCTTTTTGCTGCTAGCTAATAGTATCCTTTTTTGATGTTTATTGCAGCACGCCTGTGAGTGCACCTGTTCCAGCTGCCATAGCCGTTGCAGCCCCCGTTCCAGCTGCTGCTGCTGCTGCTGCTGCATCGTGAGTTTTTACATGTCTCCTTTATTCTAGAAATCTGATCAGTTTCCCCCTATTGAGTTCATGCCTTTATTTGGTCCCTCCATTAGTAAGACATGAAATGACATTTGATGATGCTTTCTGATATTGTGATTTGAACAGCACTGAAGCGGATCCTTATGGTCAAGCTGCGTCTAGCCCTGTTGCTGGAAGCAATCTAGAAGGAACAGTTCAGTCAATTCTTGAAATGGGTGGAGGAGCATGGGACCGGGACACTGTTGTGCGGGCTCTACGGGCTGCATTTAACAACCCGGAGCGGGCTGTTGAGTATTTGTATTCTGTAAGAACCACAATTTTCTTCTTCTTTAATTGTTTTTGTCCTTCCTAGTTGCTTGGACTTTATGGATGTATTCTTTGTTTGTGGAGAACTACAAAAAAATAGTGATTACAATTAGCAAATTTACTCATGGAATGCCTTAGTTTGTGGTAAGCGATATTATATATCTCTGTGATTCAGGCTTTTCTCTGGGATTATGGACCGCAGCAAGACCCATATTTCAAACATTGACTGCATCCTTTATCTCTTTCATGGAGTTCATATGTCCCAAATTTCTGCTCTTGTTCTGGCACAATTTTAGCATTTAATGTTTCGATTGGTGTATACTCTAATGCCATTTTGTCTTTTGATATAGGGGGTTCCCGAACAAGTAGAGGCCCCTGGTGCAGCTCAAGAACCTCATGCAAGTGGCCAACCAGGTGACCCAGTTCAGGCTCCACAATCTCAACCTGCAATTCCTTCATCTGGACCCAATGCTAATCCCTTGGACCTGTTTCCTCAGGTTCTCTCTCTCTCCTCCTCCCTTCATATCTCTCTCTCTCTCTCTCTCTCTCTCTCTCTCTACGCACCATGGTGTAATCCTTGACTATATCCAATTTGATCCGAAGGTCCTTCCAAATGCTTCTGCAAATGCTGGTGGTGGAAATCTTGATGTTCTGCGAAACAATTCACAGTTCCGTGGCTTGCTTTCTTTAGTGCAGGCCAATCCTCAAATTTTGCAGGTTTCTTTTTTTGTTGTCCTTTTTATCTTTTCCTTGTAGTTGTCCTACTCCTTGTGACATTTCCATTGACACAATTCTTAAACTGCAGCCTTTGCTTCAAGAGCTTGGGAAACAAAATCCGCAGATTTTGCAACTGATTCAGGAAAACCAGGCTGAGTTCCTGCGTTTAATAAATGAACCTGCAGAGGGAGCTGAAGGGTACGAAATTGTAGCAGTTTCTGATGCTAAATCTATCTGCCATTGTTTTCTGCTTGACCACTCTTGATACCCTGAACCAGGAATTTGTTAGATCAATTTGCTGCTGGAGTGCCTCAAACAGTAGCAGTCACACCTGAGGAGAATGAAGCCATACAGCGGGTAAGCTAATAGATTCACCCCCTCCTGTCTGTGGCAGTCTCCACATGCTGTGCATACTGCATAGCAAAAGGATAAATCAGTGATTTTGTGTTACACCATTGCTTTATTCACGGTACCACACTTGTCATACCATTGCATTTTCTTGTGTATATGCAGCTTGAACAAATGGGCTTTGATCGCGATCTTGTTCTAGAGGTTTTCTTTGCGTGCAACAAGGACGAGCAGCTAGCTGCAAACTATCTTTTGGACCACATGAATGAGTTTGACGATGAAGCGCCGGAACCGCCACAGTAATTTCGTAGATATAGTTTATAAAAGATACGCGTCACCCGCAAATGTGATGATCGAGCCCATTTGGAAGTTTGGAACAGTGGTGTTTCTGAAGCCTGAATGAATTGCCCATTTTAGGATGTCCGGGCTTGGGAACACTTTTCAGTTTCTCTCATTATTGTTCTTCTGTTTTGGAAGTTATGCTTAGTACATAGTCTAGATGACAATGACAGACTATATAACCAGGTATTAAAGTCGTAGTGTCGTTTAATCGGATTGAATGTGTATCTTCTAACCTATTTTCTCGTTCAGGGTGAGTGCTCCGAATACTGACTCTAGCCCCCGCAAGATAGATCAATCAGCAGGGCATATTTAACTAACTGGCGATAATTGAACCGATTAACAGCGGAAAATCCTTGAACTAATGTACCACGACTTTGCTGCTAATTTAGTAGGAATTCAACCAACCCTGTAATTGAACCGACTGAATTCCTAGGGATCAGTGACTGCTTTACTGCAGGAACTAGAATGCCGCTCAATGACATGCATGATAAGGCAAATAATGAGGTGTTTGGTTCGCGACAACCTGGTGAATGGATCATTTCATCCTAGCTCCAAACTTAACAACTACTCTGTCTTTCACTGTATCCATTGTCACTCAGCCCACCGTGGACACTTACAAAGACACAAAATTTAAGATTGAGTTAATGAGAAATGACCATATATGCCTATTCGGAGTCATTAAAATATGACTACTTTTTTTTGCGGGGATTAAAATATGACTACTTAACCTCTTCTGAATCATTAAGTGGAAGTAAAAAATGAAAACGTTGTAGGAATTACACATTATTTCTTCAATTTTTTCCATGGATAGATATTTTAAAATAGAGAGTACCGATACCGGTGACAATTATATTGAAACGGAGGCAGTAGTTGGGCATAACGAATGATTGGACCTTGCGAAATAGTACTCTGTTTTCCCGATCGTGGCTTCTTCCCTGCGAAATCGAGGCATTTTTTCTACTTGCCGCGAGTTGCTCCCACCAAATTATTTTTCTCCTCCCGCTATATACCCGTCTACGGCCACCTCGGCGCCTCTGTCGCTCCGTCTTCCGCCCTGTGCCTATCGGCAAACCCTACCGCGATCCCAACAGCATGTCTCGCTGGCAGGTTGGGAAGGAAATGCCCCCTTCATCTGCTCGTGGTGCTCTCCCGTCGCCAGGGTGTGCGGAAGCTCGTGCAAGCGGCACCAGCGGCCTTGCAGGAGATTATTGCTGGCTCGGGCTTGCTGCTGGTACACCAGTGCATCTTCTCCTGCTAATTGGTAAGCCCCCTCTTCCTCTACCAAAATCGCTCCAATATACTGCAGTTGGTGATCTTGCGCGCTCACGTTGTATGACTATCAGTTGGTGATCCTCCTCTACCAATTAATGTTTTCAGAAATTAACTCTGGTGGGAAATGGGTTTCAATTTGTTTTCAGAACATCTTGATGAATGATTCAAGTTTTGGGGTAGGACAATTTGTTCCGAGCAGTATTATTTAACTCTAATAATCTGCAAACTAGCTTATTTCATTACAAGTCACGTGGCAATTAATCATTTTCGTTTGCTCCTTATGATGTATGTAGGTATCATTTAATATTTGAATGTTTATATCATTCTCTTAGATTAATGGATTCTCGTCCACTCGGTGGTTCCATCAAGTTTCCCCTATCCACAACAAATTCCTCGTCAGCTAGCTGTTGATGATGTAATTTGGCAGCATCCCTATCCATTGTGCCAAATTGTCTGCAGCACCAAGCTGCACATCACCCGAGCAGTCTGCGGCGTCCCCGAGTAACCTGTAGCGTCCCCGAGCGGCTCGCTTTGTCCCCGAGTACTAAGGTGCTCGCAAAGGCTCCCGAGACCGGGGCCGAGGTGCTCGCAGAGGCTCCCGAGACCCGAGTCGTTCCCGAGCAGCTCGCTGTGTCCCCGAGTACTGAGATGCTCGCAGGGGCTCCCGAGACCCGAATCCCCGAGGGCCGAGGTGCTCGCAGAGACCCAAGTAGCTCGCTTTCCCCGGGTGCTGGGTAGCTCGCAGTACTGCCAAATTGATTAGCGCGCAGAGTGGCTTCAGCTGAGTTCCTTCTGGCATGTCCGAGTTCCGGCGAGCTGCATGTCCGAGTTCCGGCGAGTTGCGTGCCCGAGTTATCGACCTACCGAGTTATCCTGTGAGCAGGCCAAGGCACCGAGTTGTCTATTTCAAAGACTTTTCTGGTGCTAGAAACCCTAAATTGATGCAAGAAACGGAGATGGATTACGGCGGCCAAACTAATCAGAGATTTGGGAAGAGATTCGGTTTATATGGAAAGATATCTCGTGTCCAAGATAGAGTCTTGTTTAAGTCCAGGTTGTATGGAAAGATATATTGTATACGAGAAAGAGTCCTAGTCGAACTCAAAGACCAGGCGTACCCTATAAATATGAAGGGTATTTGGCCGATTGAAGGGACACAATCGATACATCAAACCAATCTATTATCTTTTACTCTTTACTTTCCTTAGTCTAGATCTTTGCCGTTTTGCGTCACAAAGCGGTCGGTTCTTCACGAAAGCAAGGAGATCTTTGTTGCTTTGCCCGGAAAGCAATCATTCGCCGTACACGAAAGTACGATAGTTATCACAATTGGCGACTCCGTTATCTAGGTGTTCTGTGGATCGATTTCGCGTGCGAACACAATTGGCAACTCCGCTGGGGATAGCAGAAAAGAGCTACAAGATGAACACCGACTCCAAGGATGGAAGCATCGTCAACCCCGACAACATCATCACCATCACGCTTGACGATCTGTCTGAAGATGTGCGGCGAGAAGTCGAGCAGCAGTTGGAGGAAGAGCGGGCGGAGAGACTCCGGCAAAAATTGGCCGGCTACTAGAAGACGAGAAATGGCGTCATTAAAAAGGTAGTCGTGCCGAATCCTTCTTCTGTGCTCAATACTGAGGTATGTAAACCGACTTGTTCTAAGGATATTGCTCATCTAATTGACGTGTCGGTAGCTAGCAAATATGCCTCCGATATGAACAACACAGCACGAACGCTCGCCCAAACAGTGGCTATCCGGTTTGATGATTTTAAGGAGTAGTTCGCTAAAGACCTAGAGAGTGGTTTGCAACGTCAGGTTCGGTCGATGGTTTTGCAAATCAATGATGAAAATTGGGACAAGCGGCCGATGTTTTTTGATACTAATAGATCCAATTGCCTAGTAAACGCTACTCCTATAATCACTGCACCTACCATTCCGACTTCGGTTTCCCAGGGTCTTACCAATGACAGCCGAAGTCTTAGCTTTACTACCAACGTGCCGCAACCACATTACCAGACGGTGGCATATAGCATGCCACCTTTGCCACCTATTGGTACCGGGGTTCCTCACGGGCCGGTACCAGATTCATATTTCAGTACACCTCCGCAGCAAACCCAACCTTTGTTGCTGGAACCGACTTCGCATGCTCACATCCCACCAGCGCCATCAGCTAATACAAGTTTCAAAGATCAATTCGCTGGCATACTTAGAGAATTCGGCTTAGAACCTAAGGGTAGAGCACGAGCTTACCAAAAGCCGTATCCTGACTTTTTCAACTTAATTAACGCCATACCCCCGGGGGTTTAGAGTTCCAGACTTCGTCAAGTATACAGGGGAGGATGGTAGGTCCACTTTCGAGCACATAGGACAGTTTTTGGCGCAGTGCGGAGAAGTCGGCACATCGGACATTTACAGAGTGAAATTATTTCCTCTGTCACTATCCGGTCTAGCTTTTTCATGGTTTATGTCGCTTGCTCCCAACTCTATTTCCACGTTGAAAGTGCGTCTAGGCCCCTAATTGTGTTTTGGTGGTAGATGACGAACGATTAAGGGACTAACATGTGCAATGAGTGTTTAACCAGGTATTAGTCCATCTTGTGAATTCCAATCGGCATTGACGACCCCTAAAAAGTGAAGACAAGGAGACGGCGTATGGTTTATTGAAGATCTCGATGGTTTTTATACTACATGAGGTTTTATTCATATTATTTTGAGTATAGGAATGCCGTACTATAAAGGGGGGTGTGTCGATTTGCTAATGAGAAAGCTCAGTGCTCAATTGCTCAACATTAACCTCTGTGGAGACACAAGTTTATCACGAACACTTAGCCAAAACCCTGTTTATTTTTGTGTATCCGGAGTATCCTGCCGAAGGCCGGAATGTCCGGGTGTTCTGGGGCTAGGGTTTGAGCTCTCGGGTTGGTCCCCGGAGTATCCGGCCTGATCCCGGAATGTCCGGGTGTTGGAAACCCCTTTGAGGTGCTATCGGGTAGGTCCTCGGAGTATCCGGCCAGAGCCCGGAATGTCCGGGTATCAATATCCGGAAGATCCGGGATGAGTTCCCGGTTGCACCGCTCTTGGGCATGTGTCCGGAGTGTCCGGACACAGCCTGGAATGTCCGGGTGTTCAATCCCGGTAGGTCCGAGATTGGATCCCGGAGTATCCGGGTTTGCCCGGAATGTCCGGGCTCCTTGTTTTCAGTTGGATTGCTCTCGGGTAGGGGTCCGGAGTATCCGGCCCTACCCGGAATGTCTGGGTGTGTTTTGGGGAGAGAGCCGTTGGGATTTCTATGTACCCGGAGTATCCGGGGTTGATTGCCTGGAATGTCTGAATGTGTTAATTTGAATCCAACGGCTAGGTTTTGTGAATGGTCTATATATATCCCTTCTCCCCCATTCACTCCCAACTCTTTGCCAAATCATTTCCTGCACTCAAGAGAGCCATTTCTTCTTCTCCAAAGCTAAAAGCCTTTGATTCTTGAGAGAGAGATCCAAAGAGTGAGGATTTTCAAGTGTTGAGCACTAGAGCATTTGAGTTCACCTCCAAGCAAATCGACGCACTTGTTACTCTTGGAGGTTGAGGACTCCTAGACTGTTAGGAGTCACTCACGAGCTCCCAAATCGTGTGGTGAGCCGTGGGAAGTTTGTGAAGGTTGGGATTCGTCTCCGCAAGGAAATGATCACCAAGAGCAAGTCGAGGAGACTCCGGAGAGTCCTCGAGAGGAAGTGGCTTGAGAGGGAGCCCACCCTTGATCACGTGTGATCGGGTCCTCAAACGGAGACATAGGATTCACTCAAGGATCCAAATTCCGGGAACAAATCTTTTGTCTTTCTTGTTTATTCATTCCGCATTTACTTTGCAAGTGCTTTGATATTGCTTATATTCATCTTGCTTAGTATTATTGCTTAGTGATCTTGGTTCCCATATTAAGAATTGTCATATTAGTTAACCTATCAAGTTAATTTCACATTTTGTAAGAATTGATTAACTTTGAAGAAAAATTTAATTAGTCGCCTATTCACCCCTCCCCTCTAGGCCGACATCTTGATCCTTTACACGTGGGCACAAATGGAGCAGAAATTTCACGAGTACATCTTTAGCAGCGAAGCCGAACTCAGACTTTCGGATCTGGCAACGGTTAAATAGAAATATAACGAGCCGGTTTATGATTACATTAAGAGGTTTAGAGAAGTTAAAAACCGGTGCTTCAGCTTGACCATAGCCGAAAAAGACTTAGCCGACCTTGCTTTTTCTAGCTTGCTTGCTCATATTGGAGATAGGTTAGAAGGACAAGAATTTTCAGATGTTAATCAAGTCTTGCATAGAGCTGTGGCGTAGGAGAACCGTGCTACGAAGTTAAGCAATATAGCCGGTTTGGGGATAATAAGAATAAAGGCAAGGAAAAACCCGTGGTTCACATGGTAGCCTACGACAATGACTCGGCTAGTGAGGATGACACCGATGTATGTATATCCGAATGGGTTCAAGCACCCAAGTCGAAATCCTTTGCGTGTTCTGCTCTGAAACATACACCTGCTAAGAGAGAAGAAATGAAGTACACATTTGATTTTAGCAAGTTTGACAAGATCTTTGATATACTCTTGCAAGGGAATCTGATTAGAGTGAGAGAAGGGCACGTATTTCCATGCTCAGAAGACTTGGGCAAGAGAGCTTATTGTAAGTGGCAAATTTGTTTTCTCATGCCACTAACGATTGTAATGTGTTTCATCGACAGGTGCAATCGGCCATTAATGACGGACGATTGACATTTGCACAGAGCACCAAGATGAAACTCGATATCGATCCGTTTCCCATCAACGTGATCGACTTGGAGAAAAAGAAAGTGTTAATTCGGTCTGAGCAGGCTGAGTCGACAAAAGGAAAAAATGTCATCATTGATGATAGCGCCACTCCAAAGATGATCAAGCCAAAAAGCCCAGAAGTCGGAGTGTGGAAGGTCAATCGAGGAAAAAGACAAGTCCCGAAGCCAAAGCCGACTGTGAAGCAGCTGTTTGATAAATACACGACTAACAACGTGTTCACTCGGCTTGGCGGTACCAAGCGTCCTAGGTCATCTCCCCGACAAGGTTTTGGTGGTTCCGAGTGGAACTCGTATGTACAGCCACCATATTTCACGATAGGTTCGGCTTATTGGGGATGTGCACCTCATTTTTATCCACAATTCCCTCCATGGGGTTTCAATCCCTAGGCGCCATACCCCATTGGACCAGCCGGCTTTGTCCAGCCGGGTTGGCCTCCATCAAGGCCCAGGTTCATAGAGCATCCGCACGAGAAGAGGACTCGGCGCGAGGAGCTCGGAACGTTAAAGTACTCGGCAACACCGGAAAGGACTCGGGAAAACAACTCGCCGAGACAAAGGACAGATGGCGAGACCGGCCGCAAGCGCATGTGGGTCCCGGTCAGGCGTAATGAATCTAAGTCTGACAGTACTACCACGGCCTAGCCTGTATCCAACTTGGACGATGCCAGCGCCATTCTAGTTCCGGAAAGAACTCAGCGTGGACAATCCGCCGTGTTGCTCAACCCACAGATCAACTCAGCAACGCTGGCAGGGACTTGGTGCGGACAATTCAGTACAGTGGACAAATCGGCGAGTCCGGAAACAAGCAACGCAGCAGGATCTAGGGCACGAAGAGTTGAAGCGGGCGAGTCGGCGCCGGGTCAGCAGGATAACAAGATGAAGTCGGTTGAACCAGGAACCAAGCCGAAACCTCAGTGGTGCTCTATAGGACATACACATACTCAGAAGCGAAGGGTACAGCGGCTGCGAGCACTTGAACTCAGGGAAGAACTAGTCGAGAAGAAATGCGACGAGTGGTTCAACAGAGCAAGGCCAATGACACCAGCAAAGATGACTTGGAAAGAGAAGCGCATTGCGAAGGAAGGAGGTGACATTGCAAATGACGATGTCTGGGAAATACCCGCCGATATGGATGTCAACATGGTGTTCGAGTTACCCATTGATTTCGTGCACCCAAGTTGGAAATCGCAGAACTTGTACTCAGTCCAAAAAATGCTATATTTGAGAAGCCGGAAAAGCACGAACAACACCTGAATCCTCTGTTCGTTAAAGGTCACATCGATGGGAAGCCGGTCGGTCGTATGCTTGTTGACGGCGGTGTCGGAGTTAACATTATGCCTCTTTTGGTTTTCTCCAAGTTGGGCCAAAAGGAAGACGAGTTGATGAAGACCAACATAGGGCTTAGCGGGTTCTCGGGAGAATTGTCTGAAGCCAAGGGCATAGTTTCTGTGGAGCTCACGGTCGGTAGCAAAACATTGCCGACTGCCTTCTTCGCTGTTGATGTCAAAGGCTGATACAATGTGCTTTTGGGACGCGACTGGATTCATGCAAATTGCTGCATCCCTTCTACTATGCATCAGTGCTTGATCCAGTGGGTGGATGAGGATGTAGAGGTCATTGGGGCAGACAACTCGGCTTGCATCGCTTTTACTGAAACAACGGTTGATTGGCAACACGGTGATATGAGATGTTTGTCGGGTAGAAATTTATCAGATTATGACTACATTAGTATCGTTAGGGACGGTTTTGTACTGGTGCAGGCACAGCCGGCTTGCATAGCTCGGCTTAATGACTTATCTTTGTGAATAATGAATAAAGAAGATAGCATTAAGTGGTTGCAAAAGCGTACTGAGGAGTATCGTTCCGGAAAGAATAATATGCATGAGACCATTGAAGATTTTGATGATATGAAAAAACTCGGACAGGGATTCTTATCGGCTGACCCACTCAAGGAGGTCGGTATTAGTGATGGCAGCGTCCCCAGGCCTACGTTCATTAATGCCAATATGGAGGTAGGTCAGAAGAGCAAGGTATGTGCACTACTTAAAGAATTTGTCGACTACTTTGCTTGGAACTACACTGAGATGCCCGGGTTGAGTAGGAACCTAGTCGAGCATAGATTACCTATTAAGTCTAGTTTCAGACCGCATAAGCAACCACCTAGGCATTTCAATCTTAATCTTTATGACCGCATCAAAGAAGAAGTCGATCGGTTAATGAAAGCCGGGTTTATTCGGCCATGTAGGTATGCCGAGTGGATCTCTAACATTGTGCCGGTTGAGAAGAAAAATACCGGTAAGATTAGAGTATGTATTGATTTTAGAGATTTGAATAAGGCTACTCCTAAAGATGAATATCATATGCCAATAGCCGACATGTTAGTAAATGACGCTTCTGGACATAAGGTAATTAGCTTTTTAGACGGTAATGCTGGGTATAATCAAATCTTTACGGCCGAAGAGGACATGTTCAAGACTGCCTTTCGTTGTCCTGGGTTTGTCGGATTGTTTGAGTTGGTTGTTATGATTTTCAGGTTAAAGAATAACGGTGCCACGTATCAACGTGCTATGAACTTGATTTTTCACGATCTTTTAGGCATTGTGTTGGAGGTATACATTGATGATGCCGTTGTGAAATCGGATGGGTTTAATCATCACTTAGCCGATTTACGACTAGCCTTTGATGGGATACGTCGGTATGGGTTAAAAATGAATCCACTCAAGTGTGCTTTTGGGGTATCGACTGGTAAGTTCTTAGGGTTTATAATTCATGAAAATGGCATAGAGATTGATCCCAAGAAAATAGAGGCAATCCGAAATTTAGAAGAGCCAACGTGCAAAAGAGATGTGCAAAGGCTGTTGGGAAAAGTAAATTACTTAAGGTGATTTATATCTAACCTTGCAGGAAAGATTGAATCATTTGTTCCTTTGCTTCGGCTAAAGAATGAGGCCGAGTTCACTTGGGGGGCAGAACAGCGGGTAGCTTTCAGTAACATTAAGAAATACTTGTCGAGTCCTCCAGTGCTTCGAGCACCCATGTCTGGTGTAGCGTTCAGATTGTATGTTGCTGCACAAAACAAGGTGATCGGTGCGGTTCTAACTCAAGAAGACGGCAGGAGGGAGTACATTGTTGCATACTTGAGTCGTGGTCTCCTCGACACTGAAAGTCGGTACGTGTTTATTGAGAAATTGTGCTTATCTTTATTCTATGCTTGTACCAAGTTTCGGCATTATCTGCTTTCGAGTACTTGCATAGTAGCTTGCCAAGTCGACGTAGTCAAATATATGTTGCAACAACCGATTTTTAGCGGAAGGGTTGGAACATGGGCTTACGCATTAATAGAGTATGATTTAACATATGAGTTGTTGCGTTCTATGAGAGGTCAAGTCATCGCCGACTTCATTGTTGATCACAGAGTTAAAGATGAAGAGGATGTTAATTATGTTAGTGTATGCCCATGGAAACTTTATTTTGATGGATCGGTTTGTAGAAATGGGCAAGGTATTGGCAATGTTTTGGTGTCACCAAACAATATTGTTTATGAAGCATCGGTCTGACTAGAGTATTCTTGCACTAACAACCAGGCAGAATATGAAGCTTTGCTGTTGGTTTGCAAACGATAGTAGATATGGGCCTGAAAGACATAGATGCTTTTGGGGATTCATTGCTAGTAGTCCAGCAAGATAATGGTGAGTTTCAGTGTTTTGATGGGCTACTAAATAGTTACCTAGACCGATGTTTAGATGTGATCAAGTCTCTAGATACTTTTACTATCAGCCATGTGCCTAGAGAAGAAAATTCTAGAGCTAATGGTCTAGCATAGCAAGCATCCGGGTATCAAGTCGGCAGGGGAAAATTCTTCATATCAAGCAGACCGATGCTAGTCGAAAGTAGAGCCGACTTGTCTGAAGTAAGAGCCGACTTGTCGGGGGCTCGAAGTCGATTTGCTTGAAGTTGAGGCCGACTCGGTACAGGGGTTACAAATAGACGAGTCGACAAGTAATTTAGAACCGAATGATTGGAGAACACATCTAGCTAGTTATTTGAAAGATCCGAGTTAAACAAGGGATAGTAAAATTCGGCGGTAGGCTATAAAATATATTTTGTTAAACGATGAGTTATATCGCCGAACAATAGATGGAATACTGCTGAAGTGTTTAGGTCCCGACCAAGCAAAAGTAGCTATGGGAGAAGTACATGAAGGAATACACGGGACACACCAGTTGGCTCATAAAATGCAATGGTTATTGAAACGAGCGGGTTTCTATTGGCCGACGATGTTGGAGGAATGCTTTCGGTACAATAGAGGATGTGAAGCATGCTAGAGATTCGGAAATATACAATTGGCACTCGTGGCTATGATGCACCCTATTGTGAAGCCGTGGCCGTTTAGAGGGTGGGGGTTAGATTTCATTGGTCAAATACATCCTGCTTCATCTAAGGGTCATCGCTTCATCCTAGTGGCTACTGATTATTTCACTAAATGGACTGAAGCAGTTCCTTTGAGGAACATGACTCATAAGGAGGTAATTAGTTTTGTTTTGGAGCATATCATTCACAGGTTCAGCATTCGTCAAACTCTTATGACGGATCAAGGCGCTTCCTTCATGTCTCATCAATTTTGTGAGTTTGCCGAGTCCTTTAGGGTCAAATTGTTGAACTCGTCACCTTATTATGCTCAGACTAATGGATAGGCCGAGTCGAGCAATAAAACATTGATTAAGCTTGTCAAGAAGAAAATTGAGGAACACCCGAGAAGGTGGCATGAGGTGCTTTCAGAAGCTTTGTGGGCTCATCGGATATCTAGGCATGGAGCAACTCGAGTAACGCTGTATGAGCTAGTGTATGGGCAGGAAGCCGTATTGCATGTAGAAGTTAATTTGCAAGCCCTTAGGATAGCCAGACAAAATGACTTGCCGGCTATAGATTACAATAACTTAATGATGGATAGAGTAGATGATGTCTCGGAAGAGAGGTTAAAAGCTTTACGGGAGATCGAAAAAGAGAAGTTAAGAGTGGCTAAGGCTTACAATAAGAGGGTAAGGGAGAAATCATTTCAGATAGGAGACTTAGTATGGAAGACGATTTTACCTATTGGGACTAAAGATAATAAATTCGGCAAATGGTCGCCGAGTTGAGAAGGCCCGTATAGAGTTGTAGAGATTGTTCCTGGAAACTCTTATTTTGTGCAAATTTTGCAGGGAGAAGGTTTACCCAAAGCTCTTAATGGGAAGTATTTGAAGAAGTTTTACCCAAGCGTATGGCAAGAGGCTTGATAAATATTGTGGCCGATATGTTATATCGCCCTGAGAAATGACATAGTATTTTCGGTAAATACAATCATACTGAAAATAGGGGGCATTTGTTGATGATATAATTTGGCAGCATCCCTATCCATTTTGCCAAATTGTCTGCAGCACCAAGCCGCACATCACCCCAGCAGCCTGCGGCGTCCCCGAGTAGCCTGCAGCGTCCCCGAGCGGCTCGCTTTGTCCCCGAGTACTAAGGTGCTCGCAAAGGCTCCCGAGACCCGGGCGGAGGTGCTCGCAGAGGCTCCCGAGACCCGAGTCGTCCCCGAGCAGCTCGCTGTGTCCCCGAGTACCGAGATGCCCGCAGAGGCTCCCGAGACCCGAATCCCCGAGGGTCGAGGTGCTCGCAGAGACCCGAGTAGCTCGCTTTCCCCGGGTGCTGGGTAGCTCGCAGTACTGCCGAATTGATCAGCGCACCGAGTGGCTTCAGCCGAGTTCCTTCTGGCGTGTCCGAGTTCCGGCGAGCTGCATGTCCGAGTTCCGGCGAGTTGCGTGCCCGAGTTATCGACCTGCCGAGTTATCCTGTGAGCAGGCCAAGGCACCGAGTTGTCTATTTCAAAGACTTTTCTGGTGCTAGAAACCCTAAATTGATGCAAGAAACGGAGATGGATTACGGCGGCCAAACTAATCAGAGATTTGGGAAGAGATTCGGTTTATATGGAAAGATATCTCGTGTCCAAGATAGAGTCTTGTTTAAGTCCAGGTTGTATGGAAAGATATATTGTATACGAGAAAGAGTCCTAGTCGAACTCAAAGACCAGGCGTACCCTATAAATATGAAGGGTATTTGGCCGATTGAAGGGACACAATCGATACATCAAACCAATCTATTATCTTTTACTCTTTACTTTCCTTAGTCTAGATCTTTGCCGTTTTGCGTCAAAAAGCGGTCGGTTCTTCTTCACGAAAGCAAGGAGATCTTTGTTGCTTTGCCCGGAAAGCAATCGTTCGTCGTACGTGAAAGTACGATAGTTATCACAATTGGCGACTCCGTTATCTAGGTATTCTGTGGATCGATTTCGCGTGCGAACACTAGCCATATCATAGATTTTCATTTGGATGGTGCTACTTCACACTACACTCCATTCCTGACACCAGGACCATCAGTGGCCAACAATAAATCCACATGCAGCAGATTTGCGATTCAAGTCACCCATCAATGTTGATAGTGTAAACAATATTACAGAAGTTGACTTACAAACGAATGATGTGGACAACAAAGGAGGATCAAAGATTGATAAGTGTTTGATGCAACCGTATTTATTACTCCACATGACTCTTCATAGATTTACACAAGCTTTTGGTTTTATATAATATAGATGAGTGCTTGGTTAGAGAAGTCAAACGATACAATTGGTCGAAATTTCAGGAAAAGTGACCACTATTGGGGAGATATGACCGCACTCTACAATAGCACTACCCCAATAGATCGAAGAAGATCAATGAGATAAGCCAAGGAATATTGGCGTAAACTTCTCAAATGGTATCCCACAAGAGAGCTGTCGATGCATATCCACATGTAATGATTTTGCTGAAACTTGCAGCCAACTCTATTTGGTACAGCAAACTCACAGTTGCTTGCTTAAACTAGTTGCAGTATACAAAGGACCTTTGAGTCTAGTTCGAACTAGCACCCACTTAGCTGTAGCTTCTAGTCCAAGTTTTATATTACATGTCTGAGAGTAATTATTAGATACGTTAAGACCGGGCAGCCTCCGAGCTCCCTCGTTCACCCGAGGATGCATTACGTCCGATGCGGGATGGACGGCTCTGATGGAGGCGGGCGGGCGTCGTGCGCGCGGGTGTCGTCGCCTGGGCCTGCGTGGGCCGGTCATGCTGGGCGGGCGGTGCTATTCTGCTGGCAAAATCGGCTGCTTCTCGTTCACCTGAACCAGAACCCTAGCTCGGCTCCTCTCTAGGCGACGGCGACGGCGGCTACTCGCTCGCGCCTCATCTCCTCCCCTTCCTCTCTTGCCGGCGACACGGGTGGCTCCACGGTAGCGCTCCCCCTCCCCCATTCCCGACGGCAGGGCTTAGGGTTTCGACGAGACCGATAGGAAGAGCCCTGGTTCGCTACTGCCAGCACCGCCTCCGGATCGACACGGAGTGGGAACACTGCGGGGGTCGGCACAAGAGGAAGAGGTAGGGCCCACGACGAGTAGGCAACGTGTCGTCTTCATCCGCGAGAATCCATGGAAGACGGCTCCCCCCTCGTCGCCCGGCCACCGCTGTCGCCGCCCAGCTTCTCTTGTCTTTCCGCTGGCAAGGCAGCAGGGACAGGCTCCGCATCCACCTCTGGCGCTTGCGCTGGCCACCGTAGAGCCGACGATCCCCTAGCAACGCGATACGGGGCATCTATTCGCATCCACCTCCGGCGCTTGCCGTTTCCAGCTACCATGTAATTTTCTGCTGCTAATCTAGATGATTTTGCAGGTTTTCACTCTGGGAGCACGATCAGTGCACCCAGAGGGTGTAGCCCCCGAGCCTCTGCTTGGTTCAGGGAACCGAGTAGAGGGTTTTGATAACTTCTCCAGGTAGCTAATCTTTGCTATTGTCTTTTGCAGAGCTTGACCAAGCGATCGGTGGAGAAGACCGAATTTCTCCAAGAGCGCCTCCCCGCCTTCGAGCAACTCGACCAGCGAAAGGCCGAGTTGGAAAATTTGAGGGGGAGCCTCCACTCGGCGCAGGAGCAACTGCGCGCGAGAAGCCGAAGTGGAGTCCCTGAAGAGACGTGTCTCCCAGGAAGCTGCTCAGGCTCAAGGTAACAACCCCATGCTTCTTTAGCTTGCCGTGTCCTTGCTGCTGCTGATTTTCTGATGTCCTCTGTAGCCGCTAAAGACGAGTCCGTCAAACTCAGGGAGGAGCTTGAGGCGGTGAAGGCTCGCCTGGGGCGGCTTGCCCTTGTTGAGGAGAAGGCCTCCAAACTTAAGGAGGAACTTGGCGCGGAGAAGGTGCACATCGGGGAGCTCGAGAGGGAGACAGCCGTCCTCGATGGCAGCCTAAGGTGAGCTTTGGAGGCCGTTGAAGCGGTGAACAAGAGAGCTGCGGATTCCACCGCTCGTGAGTGTCCGACTCGGATATGCCCACCCAGGACCTGTCGGGTACTTTGCTAATGCTTCTGTTCCAAATCCACAAGGTTCGAAGCACGCATCAGGAAGATCGCCGAGACGGCGGAATCCCTGCAGGTGGCTGGTCAGCTGACCTGCACCGCCCTATGGGAGGACGACACGGTGCCGGACCGTGCAGATGCAGTTGCGGAACGCCTTCGAGGGGCGACGGACCAAGTCAAGGAGCTGACGCGTGAGCACTACCGAGCCAGGGTAGAGTTCGCGCTCCTCGTGGTGAAGTCCCATTACCTGGCAATTGATATGAAGGAGATCCAGGAATGGCTTGCCGCTGACGTCCCCGACGACGAAGTCCTGGTGCTGATCGAGGAAATCCTTCCTGCCAATGTTAAAGGCACGTCCGCATACGTGTCGGCTCTGATAACGGAGTAGGCCCTGCTGGTACTTTACCGACCGAAGGAAGGCAACTTCACGTGCTTCTTCAAGTTGGTCGATAGCGTCTTGTCTCGCCTCCTCTGACTCGGCTTTAGTGTAAGCCCGAATGCGCGGGGACCCATAGTCCAGGTCGGTCGGGAGGACGCCTCGGCTCCATATACCATGAAGAAAGGTGTGTAACCAGTCGACCGGTTAGGTGTAGTTCACAGGCTCCAGAGCACCAAAGGCAACTCGGATGCCCACTTGCCCGCAAACTTCTTCAGGCGCTGGAAGATCCGAGGTTTGATGCCTTGCATAATCAAACCATTGGCCCGCTCAACCCGCCCATTGGTGCATGGGTGTGCCACGACGGTGAAGTTGAGGCCAATGTTGTAGTCGTCGCAAAATTGGAGGAAAGCTACGCCGGTGAACTGCGCGCCATTGTCAGTGATGATGCTATTGGAGACGCCGAACCGGTAGATGATATCTCGGAAGAACTCGGCGGCCCGTTCGGCCGTGATAGTGGCAACTGCCTTGGCTTCAATCCACTTGGTGAACTTGTCCACGGTGATGAAGAGGTGGGTGTAGCCCCCGGGAGCCCTCTTGAGGGGACCAACCATGTCCAGACCCCAGATGGTGAAAGGCCAGGTGATCGGGATAGGCTGGAGTGCTTGGGCCAGTAGGTGTGTCTATCGGGCAAAGTATTAGCAGCCCTCGCAAGTGCACACGATGTGCTCGGCATCCGAAACGGCAGTCGGCCAGTAGAAACCCTGTCGGAAAGCTTTCCCAATTAGTGACTTTGGTGCCGCGTGGTGCCTGCAAACTCCTGAGTGAATGTCATGTAGTAGTTGTTTCCCTTGATCTTGTGATATTCACCACTAGAGGATTTCGGAGGTGCTTTTCTTGTAGCGTTCGCCTTTGACGACAACGTAGGCCTTGGCGCGCCTCGCGAGGCGGCGCGCCTCGCGAGGCGGCGCGCCTCGGTCTGCTCCGACGGGAGAGTGTCTCGCAGGAGGTAGTCAAGAAAAGGTGCTGTCCAGTCGGGATCGATGATCAGAACTTCGTGGAACGGCTGCTGAGTGCCATCCAGTTCTTCGGGGGAAGGGTCAGTGGTCTCGGGCACCGTCTCCGCTTTGATAGAAGGTACATGCAACTCCTGGAGGAAAACTCCAGTCGGGACGACATCCCGACTAGACCCCAGCTTGGCGAGTGCGTCTACAGCTTCGTTGTCTCGGTGGAGGATGTGCGTGATTTTGAGGCCATCGAACTTGGTTTCAAGCTTACGCACCTCTTGGCAGTAAGCTTCCATGGCTGGGTCTCGGCATGACCAGTCCTTCATCACCTGCCTGACCACCAGTTCGGAGTCGCCGCGGGCAAGAAGCCGGCGGATCCCGAGTGAGGTTGCAATGCGAAGGCCGTGTAGTAAGGCTTCATATTAGACGACATTGTTGGACGCCGGAAAGTGGATTTGTAGCACGTACTTGAAGCATTCTCCTTTCGGAGAAATGAGCACGACGCCCAGCCCCCGCACCTTGAAGCATCAGGGAGCCGTCGAAGTGGAGTGTCCAATGTTCGAGGTCGATGACAGAGGGCGGGGACTGGATTTCTGTCCAACCGGCCATGAAGCCGGCGAGAGCCTGAGACTTGATAGCCGTGTGGGGGGCGTAAACTATGCTGAATGCCATTAGTTCCATTGCCCATTTATCGATCCTTCCTATGACGTCGCGGTTGTTGATGACGTTGGCAATCGGGAAGGAACTGATCACTGTAATCGGGTGTCCCTGGAAGTAGTGGACTAGCTTCCGAGATGTGATGAACACCGCGTAGATTATCTTCTGTATTTGTGGGTATCGCGTCTTGGACTCGGAAAGTACTTCACTGATGAAGTAGACCGGGCGCTGAACCTCCTAGATGTGACGTGGCTCGGAGCGTACGACGACCAAGACGATGCTGGCCACCTGGGTAGTCACTGCGATGTAAAGGAGCAACGGTTCATTGGGCATTGGGAAACCAGCACCAGTGGCGTAGTCAGGAGATTTTTCAATTCATTGAGGGTGTCTTGAGCCTCAGACATCCATGTGAAATTGTCTGACTTCTTAAGGAGCTTGTAGAGGAGCAGGACCTTTTCGCCGAGTCGGGAGATGAATCGGTTGAGGGCCGCCATGCACCCGGTGAGCCGTTGGACGTCCTTGAGGCTTTTTGGTGGCCCCATTTTGATGATGGCATCGATCTTCTCCAGGTTAACCTCGATTTCTCGTTCGGAAATGATGAAACCGAGGAGCTTTCTCGAAGGTACTCCGAACACGTATTTTTCTGGGCTGACCTTCATGCTGAATTGCCTAAGGTTGGAGAATGTTTCTCCTAAGTCGGTTAGGAGATCTTCTTTCTTCTTGGACTTGACCACCACATCATCGACGTAGGCTTGCATGTTTCTGCTGATCTGTTCCTGGAGACAGCACTGCAGGCACTGTTGGTACGTGGCGCCGGCGTTCTTGAGGCCGAAAGGCATGGAGACGTAGCAGAAGGCCCCGAATGGAGTGATGAATGAAGTTTTGATCTCATCATCTTCCTTCATTTTGATCTGATGGTTGCCCGAGTAGGCATCGAGAAAACATAAAATCTCGCAGCCGGCCGTGGAGTCGATCACCTGGTCGATGCGAGGTAGTGTGAAAGGATCTTTGGGACACGCTTTATTGAGACTCGTGTAATCAACCCACATCCTCCATTTTCCATTCTTTTTGCGAACAAGAACTGGGTTCGCTAACCAGTCGGGATGGTACACTTCTTTAATAAAGCCAGCTGCTAGAAGCTTGGCTATCCCCTCTCCTATTGCTCTACGCCTATCCTCAGCGAAACGGCGCAGGTGTTGCTTGACCGGTTTGGTGTCCGGTCGAACATTGAGAGAGTGCTCGGCAGCCTCTCTTGGAACTCCGGGCATGTCAGAAGACGTCCATGCAAAAATATCCCGGTTGTCACGAAGGAAGCTGACGAGTGCGCCTTCCTATTTATCGCTGAGCGCAGTCCCGATCTGCGTCGTCTTGGAGGAGTCTTCCGGATCCAGCTGAATCGATTTGGTATCCCGTGCCGACTGGAACGATATCGCTGCTGAAGCTTTTTTAGTCGGGGGTGCTTCCTCGACCATGGCCGAGTTGAGGTTGTCAAGCTCGGCTGCAGCGATTTGGGCCGTGGCAAGGTTATAGTTTTTGAGGTCACACGCGTAAGCATGCTGGAAGCTGCTTTGCACTGTTATTAACCCGTGGGGACCCGTCATTTCAAGCTTCAAGTAAACATAGCTGGGAACAGCCATAAATTTGGCGTAGCAAGGACGTCCCAGGATGGCATGATACGAGCCTGAGATGTCGACGACCTCGAAGGTGAGGGTCTCGGTCCGAAAGTTGTCTGGAGTGCCAAAAGTAACGGGCAAGCTGATTTGCCCGAGTGGACTTGCCATCTTGCCAGGGATGACCCCATGGAAGGGGGCACCGGTAGGCTTGATTTCTGACCGGGGAATCTTCATGTCATCCAAAGTCTTGACGTAGAGGATGTTCAGACCACTCCCTCCATCCATGAGGACCTTGGTGAGGCGAACACCACTGACGATTGGGTTTACCACCAAGGGGAACCTGCCAGGGCGAGGTATGTAGTCGCACGTGACGTGATTGGATTTTGGTCCAAGGAAGTGACACGGCTAACTCATCACCTCCTCAAAAGTTGCGTTGCCACACTGAGGATGATGCTGCGGGGTACGCTCGGCTGCGGCAACGAGGTCTCCGCCCTTGCGCTTCCGATGTTTTTTCCTGGACAACTCGGGGTGAGCATCCCTTCTGGGGGACTCGAGAGCCTTGCCCTTTCCCTTATCATCCTTGGTTGCGCTACGGACAGCTTCGTCTCCGGTGGCGAAGTTGTTGGCGATGTCGAAGAGTTCGCACGTAGTCTGAGGATCCTTACACGCGATCTTGTGGATGAGGTCGGTACTACGAACACCTTTGGAGAAGGTGGTGATGACGTCACCTTCTCGAACCTCCGGCAGAGAGTTCTTGTTGTTGGAGAAGCGTTGGATGTACTCTCTGAGAGTTTCGCCCTCCTCTTGGGCACAACTGTGGAGATACCACGCGTTCCCGGGCCTGTTATAGGTGCCCTGGAAGTTGTTCACAAAGAGCGTCTTAAGGTCGGTCCACGATTGGATGCAACCCTAAGGAAGACTGGTAAGCCTGGTTCGAGCTAAGTTGGCTAGAAACAGAGGTAGGTAGTGGATTGCGACATAGTCGTTACCACCATTAGTCCTGCACACCGTGTGGTAGTCGGCCAGCCAGATGTCTGGCCGGGTCTCGCCCGTGTACTTATCAATTCCGATGACCCGAAATCGCGGCGGGAATACTTATCAATTCCGATGACCCGAAATCGCGGCGGGAAGACGACGTCGCGGATGCGAGATCCGAATGCCTTCGGGAATACATAGGCTATGCCGGAAGGAGCTGGAGAGCTACGCCGGCTTGTAGCGTTGTGGTCGCTACTGTCACTGTAGTGACTGCTGCGGTTGTCCCTCCCTGCGTCTCGACGAGCGTCGCGCCTGGCCTCGAGGGTGTTCTGCGCATCGCGGTCCGGCCCAAATCGGTTGCGTGCCGACCCGGCAAGGTGGGCGTCTTTGTCCGCGTCTTGACGGGCGCGATTTCTTGCAATAATAGTCCCCCGTGCATCATGATTCGGTCTGAGTCGGCTGTGAACCGATCCGGCGGGGTGATGACGTTCGGGGTTGGCGTGATGACCCTCTATGGCTTGTGGATTCCTCAGAGGGGAAACGCGCCGGCTCCTAGCACACGACGAGGAACCTGCACGGTTCTCAGAGATCTCGGCCTGCTGGAGAGCAGCTTCCTCCACTAGGATCTGGAGCCGCCAAAGTTGGTTGTGGCCTGAGGTGCCTTCAGGAATATTGATTGCACGTGCCGCCACCGAGGCAGCGACGATGTTGTGACTGGGAAGTGGAAATATCGGGACACCGTCCCTTTCACGCGTACGGAGCGCGTTATGGACCTGGCGTCCATGATCCCGCATGTCCTCATTGCGTTCTCTTTCTCCGCGCTGGCGAACCAACGCGGTTTGCTGTTCGGCTAGTTCCTCCTTCTTGGCAAGAAGGCGGAGCCGAGTGGCCACTAGCAGCTCAGGAGTCTGTTCTTCGATGGGGACGAGCCGGTTGTCGTTGTTGACCGGCACGTCCGGGTTAGCCATGAAGACTTCCCGAGAAGGATGGTGGCTTCCCGATCTCTCGAAGTCGTCCGAGTTATACTCAAGGACAGGTAGAAGAGACTCGATTGCACCAACAGTCGGGATCTTTGCTCAACGAGTGGAAATCCGTGCTCGAGTAGCAGATCCGACTTCGGCGTAACCTCGTCCTTGGCGAGGGGGGCTGAAGACGTGGACTCAGGGGCGAGTCCGAGTGAAGATGTTGATGAAGCCTCCGTTGATCGGCGGGAAGACGAGTCGCAGAGGTGAAGCTTGTCGATCTGATCGGCGATGAAGTCCAGCTTCCCGAAATGGAAAAGCTGGCCGGGATCAGGGACGACGTTCTGGGAAGCGAACGCATGATGCTGCCCGGAACGAAGCCGTCATTGTTGTTGAAGAAACCCATCTGGATCTGACCGGATGGATCTATGCGCACAGCCCCTACTTGGCGTGCCAACTGTCGGTGTTATAATCCGGCAATAATGAATGCAGGATAGCGTACACACAACAGATCTAGATGGGTGCACACGGGCGACAAAGTTTAGACAGGTTCAGGCCCTTAAGAGGAGGTAATACCCTACGTCCTGTGTTTGGTGGATGATATTGCTTGGATCCCAAGTGCCGCAAGCCTTCGAGAATAGATCTCGAGGTTGCTAGGGCGATAAGTGTATGAGAGCTTATGAAAGCGTATGAAGCCTAGAGCTCGTGAGAGGATACCGATCGGGGAGATCCCTACTTGGCCTTATATAGTTGACCAGGATAGGGTTACAAGAGTCCGAATTGGTTTATAGATTTGTTTCCTAATTGGTTACAACAGAATCCAGGATTGCCGGGTAAGTGTTTATCCCTGTCTTGTACTCCAAGTTGATGAGGCGCCCCCGTGTAGAAGTCGGGCTCTGAGTAGTCGGCCTGACCCACCCTATGTCCAGAGGGCCGGTATTGTCCTTCTTGACGATACCCGGGTGCTATGTCATCGTCAGAGCGTGGTAGTGGGTTCGATAGAATGGGGGCGATGCGTGGATTAGAGAGGAGCTGACCAGCGGGGGCCACTGGTTAGTGGGAGGGGGAAAGCAGAAAAGGAGCGGCTACCCAGCTGTGAGGGAAAATGGAAGAGGAGGGGAGGCGTGACCGGGCACCGGCGGGAAAGAAATGGGCTCAGCCCAGTGGAGAAGAGGAGCGGGCTGCTAGTCGGCCCGTTAAGGTTAGTGTACTTCTTTTTCTTTTCTGATTTGTCTCTCTATTTTCAGGATTCAAATTTTTAGGAGAGTCAAACCTATGTTTCAAAAATTGGGAAAATTCCCGATGCATCCTTTTGATGTATACTACCTGTGATAATCCTCTTAGGCCAAACAAAAATAGTTTTGATGGTGATTGAAAGGAAAAAAATTAAGGTCAAAGGTAGGTTTGATCTATAGCTATAAGAAATCTAGTTCAAGAATTTTTTAGAACTTTTGTAGGACTTCAGTAAGATATTTATGCTTCAGTTATGAATTTTTGTAAAGTTTTGCCAAAGGGATGTATATCCATTGGCAGACTGGATATCTGCCCCTATTTGGCTTTTAAGCAAATTCCATCCATTTTAAAGCGCAAAATAGATGCAAATATTTTGAAAATTTGTAGAAGACTTCCTTAAGATATTTTAGGCTTATGAATATTATGATAAGAAGTTTTGGGTGACATGGTCTTCATAGAATTGTTAGAGTTGGCCCTAGGTCAATATTTTAAGATTTTGAGCTTAAGTCAATTTTACTTAACATACATGAGGAAATGAGATGAAGATCACCAACTTTATTACATGTGACACTGCATTGGTTTCATATACATGCTTTAGCAAAAAGGGGTCATTACACAAGGCATTACCCCAGTGCAGCCATGGCCGTCCACGCAACACGTGCTCGAAATCTCCCTTTGTGCTAAAAGTAACAATGCATAGCTGCTCTTGAATCTGTTCATACTTCAGGTCCGATCGCAGTTGCCAGATCCTCTTACATATACGTGACATTCGGCAACCATGTAGAATGGCACCTCGTGAGCCTTGTCCAACGGACAGCAAGCTCTGCATCTTCGTCTTCCATCTCAATCTCAGCCACCCCGATGTTTAGTGCTAGGTCACTGCCATGTAGTAGAACTTCTGGGCCGACGTGTTGGCCCGGTACTCATGTCATCAATTCTAATCACCACCTCCCTCAACACCTTATGTTCTTCTAGAATAGCTAACTCCCGCATGCCCTCCTTATTCTGCTCCAATGCCAACGAAGCTCCATTGGCCGGCTTCGGGTGGGTATCTCTCTCACCGGTGCCCCCTTTTCACCCCACCATCGATGGACACCATCACAAGCTGTGCAACAGAGACTCGTCGAGCGCCAAGATTAAAAGGCTCACCAGACAGTTGAAACTCAGATTGTCGGATAGAGAAACCTCTCGCTTCCGTGCAGTAATATTGTCCTTCACCGGGGTTAGGACTTCCTCACAGACCGGGAATCCTCCTGCCAAACCCTCCTTCGAGATCTTCCTCGCGTATCCAGGGAGCGGATCTGAGATGAGCTCCATCCGAAACCGAGTAGAAAACCAATCTATAGTAACACCACCGCCAGATCGCCTCCGCTATCGCCAAACCCTAAGCTTCACGACAATAAATCCTCCACTTTAATTATGGCATTACAAAGGTAGAGTCAGCTATTGGCTCTTCCACTTCTCCACGTCAACTAGAGTCGACTATTAAATAATTCATACCCTGAAGAGTCAGCATTAAATGGAGTAGTGTAAGCGTACAAAGGCAATATGGTTGACTTTAGATGCTTCATTCTGATTTAGAGTTTTATTCTCTCTCTGTCTCCTCTGTCTTCCATGTCGGATGCGATATGACATGATGAAGAGTCAGCTGATGTCACGCCTTTATAGATATTCTTAGGCATGTACAGAGGTAGAGTCTTAGGCATGTACAGAGGTAGAGTCAATTGCTGACTTTCCAACCCTCCATGTTATTTAGAGTCATGTTGGATCGATGGCTTCCGAACACGGGGGTGAATGTTAGTGTAAAGGCCCTCTAATAATCTCTATATTATCATGAGTTCAACATGAACCCATTTGTGAATTTAGGACAAATTTTTTCATTTCAAGCATATAGATAGGTTGCGCATCGAATATCAAAATTTTAACATCTTGCGTTAGGGCAGTTTCTTTTAAGTTGCTTCCAGGTTTAAGTGCGAACTCAACTTAGATTACCGTTACCCTAAGAGAATTTAAAGGAAATTGAAAATGTCTTAGGAAATCTGGTCTAAACATTTTAATTCTAAATTCCCATTTGAATCTTTGCCCCTGTCGTTTTGAAATTTCAAAATAAAATAATCAAGGAATAGATAAAGGGATGGAATAAAGGAAAAAGAGAAATAAACTTTTCTCCCCGTACTGGGCCGATGTGAGAACCCTAGTTTTAGAGTAGTCGAGAAAAGCGTGAGGTGGGAGTCAGATCAACTCGCGTTGCTGAGTTGACCCGAATATACCGAAGAGCGTTGTGAGCTACGTCAGAAATTAAGTTGAGAGAGGGGGAGGAATTTGTTGTGCATTTGCATCGTCCGTGGCATACATGTGATTTCAGTGCATTCATCGGTCATACAAGTTTAATATGACTGAAATTAAAACGTTATTAATCAAAGAATATTACAAGCGTCTTAATACAACAATTGATGATTACAAAATGAGTATCGAAGAAGAAGATAAAAATTACATTGAAATATTTCTACCTATACATCAGCTAAACCTAATCTTCGACATCTTGAGACGTAGGAGAAGCACCGTGAGTCGGCGGGGGAGGTTTTCGGAAATGTTGGCGACATCCGAGGTCGTCGAGCATGGGCACTCGAGACCGTTGGAATTACACCGTTGCTGTAGGAGGCAAGTGTTTTTGAAAATGAGGTTTTGAAAACGGTATTTGAAATTTGATCATATTCAAGGAAGCTTTCTTCTATCTTAAATCTTCTACTTGGTGAGGGCTTGTAACGTTGATGTAGATGATACCACATCAGTGATACCACTCTCGTCTTGTCGCATAGCTCTTTGTGCTTCTTCAACAATCTTCAGATCTTTCTTTTTCCGAGTATCTATAATATCCTTCGGTTACAGCATGTTGTGTGCACCCCGAAGTCATGTTTAGGACTCCTAAACGATGATCCGAGGCTGGTAACTGGCATGCTCTACGATCTCTTGTAGACCGTTGGCTAGATCCGATCATGTACCAGTCTCTATCATTTCTTTGATGAATTGACAGTATACCACTAGAAATAGATTATCCATCGAGATGCGATAAAACACTCATCTACTAGGGATCTGAACCAAAGCAAATCAAGGTGCCTTGCCCTTGCAATTTAATTATTAGCAAACCATCCATAGTCATTTTTTCTCATAATCGAGATCAAATCTAGCACAACCACTGATACCTCCGATTATCAATCTTCAAATCTAAGTTCTCTTGATCTTTATCCACTACTATCACCCTTAAAAAAAATTCTTTATAGGGTTCGAGAAAATCCAAACATTACAACATCATCAAGGTTATTCTTAATCCAAATATTTTCTTCCAATAACCGACTTATAAACCACCAACATCTCGTATTGGACAGACTCAGATCTTCTGGTACACAACTCCAAATAATCCACAAGGTCATAAAAGGCACTCCACATAATCACTTTTTTTTAATCCAATAAAATAGTTCACCTCCAAAACTTCAGATATGCTCGAGCTCAAATCTATAATCATTTCATCTCCAATATTACCATCCATCAACTTGGAGCACTAAAATCCAAACAAAACAAATTCAACTAATTGCTTTATGAGAAGAATTACAATGCCCTATCTTCCATGATAACCAATCATAACTCCACCAAAAGGCTTACTTCGGGCAAATCCAATTGCAATCAATCATAGATTTTATAATCGAATTATCATCTCATCCTCAATGTTATTCACAAGCAATCGAGACACTAGATCCAATCAATTCTAATTGGCATAGCTACATCCAAAATCCAACAATGCACTTCTGCCAAACATAAAGATTGTATCATCAATCCAATAAACTTTCTCCAAGATAACACCTTCAATAATCCTCTTGAGGTAATCCATTTTTTCCATCCACGAGTATATATTCCCTGTCCTAAGAATCCAATACCCAAAGATTATAATCTAAACTCTAATAATCAAGATATCTATCAATTTCGAATGATTCAAATTCCATGGGAAAGATCCAATAATCCCATCCTCCCATAATTGATCAATAAATAGACACTGAATAATTTTTTTCACCAACCATCCTAATAAAATCAATTCACAACCTTCGTTGAAAGATCTCCACATCGCATGTGAATCCAACAACCTTCAAAACCTCTAAAGATCATTCATATTCCACCAAATCATTCTAACTATTCTACACAATTCGATTTCGCCAAACTCAGATGATTCAAAATATCAAACTCGAAGATTCAACCAATCCACCAAATCAACACTTCGTCATTCAAAACCTTACTAAGATTGTGTACTTTTTGATCAAATTGGAACACCCACCAAATGTTCATCCTCACCCTAGGAACCTCAAATCCTTATTCATACCTCATATTGCATCACTTTAAGCTCATTATTCCACTCTTAGGGTATACTATTGTCAAATCATCATCCATATGGTACACTTAACGAGGCATGTGGCTGAATTCCACTCCCTTTAACAACAATAGGTTGATTCTCGACCAACAGTCGTTGATTACTTTTTCACCTCCGCTGACTAGGTTTGGTAGATAGGAGGAGAAAAGCACAAGGAGAGGGAAAGAATCTAGCTTAGGACAAAAAAGGCTAGGCCCAAGGGAACACTAAAACAAGAAGGTATAGCTAGATAGACTATAAACACAAGAACACCAAAAGATTTAAAAAAACATTACGCTAGGGTTTTAGTATGACTGCATAGAAAAAGTGCCAAAGGTGAAATATGCAGACGATACTCAAGCAAAATGATGTTTTACGTCTAACGTACGAGGTATACAACTACAAAAGGTAGTATTATACCATCTTGGTGGTCTTAGCAACATATCCTATATGGCTGTTCTGGACAGGTAGAGTTTGGTATTGACCTTCCACGCAAAATTGGTCCTCATTCTTGACATTGAAAGGCTTAGAATCATCATAGAAGAAGGTGACTTCATGAGCTCTTATGATGGTCCTTCTCGTAGCATTGATGTTATGGAGATTGACTGTTGTTGCGGGTGTTTTGACACTATTGGTGGATCTTGCATAACTTCTGAACAATTTTGAGAAGCTTGGCAACGTAACTTAAACTGTAGAAGTTGTAGGAAAAAGATGGTACCATTTAATCTTCAAAATTAGTGTAAGAGAGTTCAAGATTAGGAGCAGATCCTATGAAAGGGGATAAGAGTAGAATGCTACGGGAGGAAAAGGAAAAGAACGAATTATATTTTCCTTCGTTCTTTGGAAAATAAAATTTTGAAATTTTCTTACTAGCTAACGACCATTCTAACTAAGGTCACGTTCCTAAGTCGACGTGGGCTCTGATACCACTTCTGTGAGGATCCGGACTTAACTTCCAGACCCTCCCTGTGTATCTCCTCATCAGTCTAGGATCAAGCTAATGAACACAGACGAATTGATATCACTGCACATATCACGAAACATTTTAGAAACATAAACAATTGAGTTATAGCAGCGATATGACTAAATAAAGTAACTAGGACTTATGTCCCTTACCATTTAGAAACACAGTGGAAAATAAAGCGTAAATGTCTCCATCTCAACCACAGGCAGTCGACGGAGGCCACATGACCTAAACCTCAGCATTGACGTAGAAGATTCCTCATAGTCTTCATCACCCTCATAGATATCTGAACACATCCAACAAACAACATGCTCGATGAGTACTTCACGTACTCAGCAAGCCACCTGGTGGCAGATGGTCCTATCATACTACATGCAAGGCTGCAAAGGAAGGCTTTATGGTTTATTTGCGTAAAGCAATCTCTTAATTGAATTACTTATAATAGATTCGAAGGCAGCATTTTGATGTAAATCAGTTTTAATATCAGGGGTGTTTTCAACAGGTGTGGTCCACGACCAACACACTCGAGCAAGGATTCCCGTCTTAGCTCGACCATAGGATTCATCAGCAAAGGGGTAGAGGGAAATAGCAAGGGGGAGAGGGACAGGTCCTTTTCATCAAGAATGAGTCATGTGCTGTCCATAACCGTGGACACGGCTAATCGATTAGTTTTAACTCTGCAGAGTGTGTACCCTTTACCCACATGGCACAATCCCGTCTTGTTGCCACTGGCCGTCGCCAGCATAGTACACACCCATCGGTGTATCGGCAGGGAGATTGTGATGAGGTCTTTTAGCTAGATCCCCCTCTGATGTGACATGTCCACCGGGTCTGGCTCGGAGTTGAGAGCACGTCCCCACCCTCCGATCCCCCCATCTGTGCCGAGGGTCCTCGTAGCTACGTCCACCCCTTCTGCGGTACGGCAACATCGACACCAAAGGCTGACTAACCTACTTGACCAAGCCAGTGCCCATATAGCATGTGGTTGTACTGTTGACACAATTCTCCAATTACATGACTTCGGCCTTATGCGGTACGGACGACAAATGGTTCCTTTAAACCGGCTTTCTGCGGGTAGGCAACCATATGCTCCTTCAACAGTGATTCAGCTGCCGCCCGCACCATATTAGATGGTAAGTTTCACCCAGAGTAGAATAGGAAGAACAGAGAGAGAGAGGGAAACATCGGGCATCCGGCCCTAGCTCAGCGAGCTCAACAGGTTCCAGCAAGGATCATCGATCCGAAATTCATTCCTCCGTAGAGGCAATTCAAAACAACCTAAGGATATATTTTAAGCATGGCCAAGCATTCTCTATGCTATTCAGAATAAAACCTACTAATCTACTCAGGGTATCAAATAAACATGGTGACAAGCGGAAAGGTAAAGGTGTGTCAATCGACACGCTAGCTACTGGATTAAAACAGCATGCATGTTTATAAACAATAAAATATAATGACTTTGAAAATATAGGATCAACATGATCAAGAAAAGGGGCATGCCTTTGTTGACGAGTTGGTCTTCTTCTGTAGGAACTTGACCTTACCCAACTTCGCTACTTCCTATTCGTCGCAACATCAATAAAGTGCAAGGCAAATAAATATAAATCCAAATTAAATATCAAATGAAATACCAGAAGAATAGGGCTAGCAGGGTTGGATAGGTGTCAAAGGACAAAGATGAAGGGATAGGATTGTCGAAAGACAACTAGGAAGGTGTGAGATTATATATCTCAACCAGATAGAATACATGTACTCGAAAGATGGTCTTCCAAATCAGATCATTCTGGAAAAAGGATAGATTTATGGAGGATAGAATTTGCATGTAAAAGGACTAAAGTTAATCCACATGCGAGATAGGGATAGATATGCAACTGGGAACAGGATATGGTTGATGACAACAATAGCACAACCATATGATTAAAGATTGAAACCTGACATACTAGTAAAATAAGCATAACCTATCGTACTAATACACAAGCAAGGTCCTGGCATGCTAGTCGGTTAGAAATGATAATAGACGACATGACAATCTATATGAACTACCATGCAACATATAATTAGACATTATGTAACAAATTAGATAGACGGCATGAAATAGAGACTAGTCATGGCGTAGCATAAGATAACATATGATCATGCAGTTATAATCTAATAACAATCATTGATAATACAAACAGTGATTAAACTATATGGTCAAATAAAAACTAGCATCGATATGACATGCACCAAACATACATGCAATCTATGACATAACATTAACTCTACTAATGCTATTGTGTGTATACAATGCAGCAATCAACCTACACATACTACACATAACAATAACAATATTTTAGTAAAGAATGATTATTAGCAACATATATGCATATATTATAATCGATACCTAAATGTTAACCATGTATGTGTGACTATACACCACCTTATGAAAGTGTAACATAAGATATCAAGCTATGCATACTAGTACATACATATTATATATCCATCAACTAACATACGATATGATTAAATAATAATAACTCAGTAAGGGATTGTTATTCCAACATGTAGATTGTCAACAATATTAAGTCTAATTATATATATATATATATATATATATATATATATATATATGCAACTACATGATTATGCAACATAAAGTCATATTGAACATGTGCAACTTAATCGTGTTTAAACAAACAATTAAATTATACACATAAATAAAATAATGTGTCAACCATTGCATGACGGATTATTAGCTAAAACATGGATTAGCCTATGCATATATGCATAATTATATACACATAGCTGCATACGTAAACCACATGAAATGCATCGAACAAATATGAGACATGTGTGTGACCTTAACCATATTATACACATAGGTTAATAACATGACAAACTATTATGTAACAATCCTTAAATAAACATGAATTAAACTATAGGTGCGTCTAAGATGTGCACGAACATATGCACATTCCACCATACAATATACATCATGCAACAATCAATATTAAAGATAGACATAGGCTAAGCATGTGCAATCCTAACTATGTTCAATTAATAATTAAAATACAAATAGAGTTTACTTAATGTGCTAACCAAGACATATCAAACTATTATTTAAACACGGGCAATATATACATGTAACATATATACATGACCATAGATGCAAACTATATGAAGCGTAATATGTGAATATAAACTATGCGTGTAATCTTAATCATACTATAAACAAATGTTACCATTATGGCTAAATATTTTACAACACCATTATTTAAAACAGGAAGCATATATATATAATAACTTTATATTTTGCATAACATCATGTCATACTTCCATTTAAATCTACACATATATATCTTATCATATTATCTACACATGGTGACATGGGAATCATAACATGTTTACTAAACAATAATCATCACGTGTGATTGAAGACACTAACATGCTAGTAAGCAACCTTATGCCATATACAATAATCTATTACTATCTATTATATTTGAGTAGGTGGTGATGGTCACATTATACAAAGATCAACTACCATATGATATGTCATATTAATATTCGCTTAGTAAGATTATGCTTCTACTGTTATAGGTTATATGCAATATTAGGTTCGGTTATATATTATATAACACAATATATGTGAACATACATAAGATCATGCAATATGAATCTTATTAAATATGAACTGACAAGGGCTTTTGTGCGAGCATAGAAGCGGAGGAGCTCCGGGAAATCCCTTCTGTCAGTGGAGGTGGCAAGGCTGCTCGAGCTCCGGTCCGCCATGTTTTGATTAGTTTAAGCGGCATGTTCGGACGCAATCGCTACCGGTGACGTTGTCGTCCAATGGTTGTCTTTTATCAATGACATGGAGAGACAATAGAATTGAGCATTCTACTTGTCAATGCGAGCGCGACACTATGATATCATAGCAAAACCATCTAAAACCGAGCTTCAGGGAGTTTGCTTTGGTTTTGGAAGACCAAGTAGAACACTCAGTTTTACAGTTTACAGGTTAGCTGGGCGTCACACCAAGTTCAAGGGTAAAATGAACTATTTCTTTCTTTTAACCGTCGAGTGATCATTAACCATTGACTAGGTTGCAGTTTGTGCCACATAATTTTGTAATCTCTCTGTAAAAGAACATGATTATTATTTCTTTGCATATCCTATCATTTATTTTGACCTTGTGTTGCACTTTTCACCCGTTTTCAACTCTGACCTGATCTCATCAGCGAACTTCACAATCTGGGTCCACCGTCAAACACAACATAAGAACACGACAGTCAAAGCCTAGATTTGCAGATGGCTCCGACGAGAGTTGATGGGCCATGTAAGCAATACAGATCAACAAAGCGGCAATAAGTAAAAATATAACGGTGTATTTGTAATGTAGAAATTTTACAGGAAATAACCAAAAATGATCGTCTATTTTTAAATTTTCAGAATTTTTTTAAAATATCAGTCATATTTCTTTGTCTTTGGATCACCATTTAACCATTCACATCTCTACTTCACACCATAAAAATTGCACTAATATTTTGTCAAAATTGTACATTTAGGCTATAATTTTAGGATCAATAATATGCACTTTTAGGTGAACTGAGGTTTACCAAAATTCCAGGTAACTAAGAATTAGCAAAACTGTTGAAGAAAAATTTGGGGTTTCACATCCGGAATGGACATTGCAAACTACTCCGCAATAAAAACAAGATTGAACTAACATGTTGAACTACCTCATGTCTACTAACTATTAAAACCGAATTATATTGTATATGCGTATGTTATATTCAGCTATACAAACATGCAACATGTAGCTATATGGATGAATAAACCTAGTATTGAACTAAACATGATTGATCACATGATGAATTCTAAGCATGAACATTACATAAATAGAAGCAATGACTATATAAGAACTAAGCATATAAATATATAAAACTATACTCTAACATAACATTCAATTTAATTTGGTGATCAAGCAATAATGAAGAACATTATAGATGAACATAGGGTGATGCCAGTGATTTTAAACAAGGATTAATGGTGTAAAATAATGCCATGATGCACCACAAGATGATAGGAGATTAACTATATGGGTGGGAGCGACGTTCGCAACACAAAACGGTTGGAACTGGACATAGATCGGTTCTGGATAGACCGGAGGATTTTGGACGCTGCACGATGCTCGCTCAACGAAATTGCAATCCGCCAATTGGGTTAGGAACTAGACACACAAAGGTACAATCTTACAAAAGGGTTTTGGAGAATTCTTACCGAGTCAATGGAAAAAGATCAGACAAGTTAGATGTTCTGCAGATTGAATCTGGACATCCGCGGACAGCACGTCGGAGACGGATCAATTCCTGCCAAAAGGCTATATGGATCAAGGTGAAAATTTATAGGGGTGCTCATAGATACCTAAGGCACAACTTCACCAAAGGGATTCTTCAAAGACTCAACGGATCAATGGGGAAAGAGGTGATAATGCCGCTGTACCGTTCGTGTAGTCAAATCTACACACGAACAACAGCACGAAGAAACTTGATTTCCTGGAGATTGGACCATTGGATTGTCTCCAAATTTTGTGGAGATCATCTTGACAACATTATCCAGGATCCCACTGAATGGATCTTGAAAAGGAGGTCCGAGTTAATGAGGGCATCATTCCAATCTAGATGCACATGTAGAAAATCTAGGTGCAAATAGCACGTTAGTATTTGGAGATTTCCCGATGATTGCACCATTGGATCGTCACCAAATTTTGCAGAGAGGTAGAGAGAAAGGTTAAGAACAATCGCACCGAAGGGATTTGCCAAAAGATGTTCGAGGTGACAGGAATTGGAAAAACACTGAGGTGATATGTGCTGTTTAGAAACTGCACGGAGGCAAAGAGGGGGGTGGCGGCTGTTTGGGGGGTTTGGGGGTTAGGGTTTCATGGGAAAAGTGTGTGGGGGAGTGGGGAAAATGTGGGAGGGGTGTGGGATATTTATAGGAAGGTTAGGGGAAAGAGATTTAGATCAAACCCTATTGCAAAAGAGGTGGCGACGCATGCTGCGCTACGCGGCACTCGCCGGGGTGGCTGCTCAAGGGAGGAATGAGACGGTGGGATGCCGGGTGGGGATGAGCCGGGATGGCAGCCATAAAGGAAAGGAGGAAAGAAAAGGAGAAAACCAAAATAAAAACAAAGAACAGTAGAGCGAGATTGAATATCAAACGAACTCCGAAAATTCTAAGAAAAACTCTGGAGACATATTCCAAGTTTGAAAACAACTCAAACTCAAGTTGCATTAACTCAAATTAACTCCGGTCCAATTTGTGAAATTCCAATTAGCTTTAATTAATTAGAGAATAAATAACAAAATTTTCTGGCTCTGATTTTTAAATAAAAGATTTTGAAAAGCTCTGAAAATCAAGATGTTACAAACAACAAGGTGAGTTCTGGGGAGCAAGACCACCACGTAAGGAAAGAAGACCACCAGGGCCAAAGAAGTTAGATGAGGAGGATTAGCAGAATCTGTAGGAGACAAAGTCGCAAGGGAGCAAGAGCCAAGAGGAGTAAAGAGAGAAGAGGCCACCAGTAAGCCGAAGAGCAAGCCAAAGGCCTGGGAGGCCAAACCTTGCTACTTGAAACAAGGTATTAACTCGCTCAAGACCATCATAGTCTCAAATACGCATGCATAAAAGTTTAGCATGTTTTAATAGAACCCTCAGAATCTGTTCTCGTCATAAGAGTTTTGTAGACAATTGGATATTATCTATTCTTATCCACTAACACCATAAGTTCTCAAACAAAAATCCTTAGCTAAAGATTCATCACAGGATTTTTCTGAGGCAACATTTGTAGCGAATCTATTCTTATCAGATTCTGTATATCTTTTCTCAAGTTCCTTTCAGAAAAGATCAGCATAGGCTTAAGACTAAGACCTTGAGAGCATCACATAGGCGCGAGTAGTATAGTATCTGCCCTCATCAATCAATATATGAACCCACATATATGTGCTGAAATTCAAAGCTAAGTATCATATGTAGCATCTTCTTCTTTCAGAATAACAACTGATATCAATATATGCACAGAAAGTAAAAGTAAACTAAGATCAAGTCGTATATGTTTTAATCAATTGTAAGCAAAAATAGCATCAAGGACCTGATATGGTCAATTGCACGAAAGCTATGGGACCATCAGAACAAACATAGCAGTCGGGTTAACAAGGGAAGAACCCTAGAATCAAAGGGGCTAATTGGGGAGATTGGGGAATGGAGAGGAAGAAGGAAAGGGGAAACTTACCTGTAGGCGACCTGCCACCACCGTGGTTACGGTGGTGGTCAAATCCACCGCCCTCCGAAGGAGGTGGCAGGGGATGGAGGCGACGCTGAGGGGCGGCTCACCCGAGCGGTGGCTCGCGGGAGGACTCGAGCGGAGCGGGGGCCAGAGGACGTCACGGCAAGGTTGCCAAGGCAGCGACCTGGAGATGACTGGACGGAGCCAGGGCCAAAGAGGCACCAGACCGAGCCCTAGGCGAGGTGCTGAGGCAACGGTGCAAGGGGCCGGCGCGGCGGCGCAGAGGGCCAAGGCAACGGGAGCACTAGGCGGAGGAGGCCCAGAGCTGAGGCGGATGGCAGTGTTCGGGTACCCGGCGGGGAAAAGGAGGCTGCCGATGGCGCACGGATGGAGGAAAGTGGGTGAAGAGATTAGGGGCAAAGGGAGAAGTAGGCGTCGGATGGGCCTAAAGGGGCCGACCGAGGTGTTGTTTATTTTTAAGTGAATAAAATGTGAGTATATAAATGAATGAATAGAAATCAAGGAATTTTCACTAATTTCTTGAAAACAGAAAATGAGAATGAATAGATAAATGAGGATAACTTCACAAGGAGTAAATTAAAAACTTAAAGAGATTACTTAAGCTAACATAACCCCTTGGAAAGAAATTGAGGTTTATCTAAAGTTGTAGATCATTATAAATTGAACCAAGTGTGCTGTTTATCTAAAGTTGTAGATCATTATAAATTGAACCAAGTGTGTTAGTCTTTAAAAAAAGGTTAAACTCTAAAGTAGTTTCATAAGATCTTGATTAATGTCCTTACCGAAGTCAATAGTTTGAATAGAAATGCTAGATTTTGAGTGAAGTAATCAAGGTTAAATTGGTTGAGGTTATCATATGAAAGATTAACACCTTATACCAATCCGCTAGAATTTAACCTGCACCTTTAAATTGCCATGTGTACATCATACAGGTTATTACTACGATGATCCAAATTTCATTAAGATAAGCTAATATTAATCAATCACACCTGCATGCTTTAACCTTACTTATAGGATATTTACATCCATCTTAGTTACATATCTCTACAATTGAATACATCCATGTTAATTGCATCCATGCACCCCCGTCATTTTCAAATTAGCTTCTTAGGTTTGCTTTTCCCTTTTTGGAGGTCATTTGCTTCGTACCGGTGTTTCGAGTATTATGGAGTTCTTGCGTATGATCACCATACTTCTCCAAGCAACAAGGCAAGCTCTGCAAAGCTCGATAAGATTCCTAATTACTTATGCTATGGTTTTGAATGAGATGTTTGCTTGATTGCAAATTGGTTGTATTGCTATGTGATGGCGAATCAATAGCATGGTAGGGTTAATTGGTTGCCAGATCAGCGGTGATCTTTTAAATGGATGAACAAAATATGAAACCCTAATTGTGAGTTGTGAGGGCCGGGGTACAGTCACCTACAGATGGATCGACAGGGCGCAACCCTGATCGATGCCGGTGTCATAGGGCTTTACCCGTCACCTACGGCGGAGTTGAATTGAGATTGGTGGAAAGTCGCGGTGGGCCAACCCTGAACTTACACATTCTTAATTCTTCTCTCGCGTCGGGCAAGTTCTGGTCGTCCTTGCCTGACCACATAATAGGTTGAGCCTTGCTTGGAGCAACCATAACTAAAACGGCTTGTTTGGTTTGTTCTAAATGCTTGATATAGTCTCGTTGACTATCTTTAAATCACCTGGTCTTGGTTGACTAATCTGAGAACTGAATTAAGTCTTATTAGAATTAACGTGATCAATATGGATGAATCTTGGTTGATTTCCATAGCTTGATAATCTGAGATTTATTGCTTTAAATCTTAGATTGATTGATTGGTATAAATCTTGATGATATTGCTTTATCGTTCATGATTATGCCATGTTATCATGTGTTAATGCTGATTACATGTGTAGCATTCAAGTCTTGTTCAATGCCATGCTTAAGATAATTAGGATGAGCCTACACATAAGCATCTTGCAAGTACGAAAGTACTTAAGGAATTCAATTCCTAAACCGTTGCAGGTGAGACTAATATAGAATATTTCTACGTTGCTGATTTTATCAAGAAGCGATGTTCTTTTGCAAGTTGTCCTTCGCGGTCACACGTGTGGGTTACGTGTTTCTCAGGAAGATGGTCGGGTTGCCATCTCAAGGGCTTTTCGATTTCTTTCCGCTGCTATTTTCTAGGTTAAAAGTTGTAAACAACCTTCGAGTTGTTATTTATGTGATGTCAAACCTCTCTCGGGTAAGAGGTGATTTATATATTTCTGAATAACTCCTGTCTTCTAGAGTTTGACCTGTGGTATGAAGTTGTTAATTGTGATCATTCCATATACAGTGCGTGTATGATTGAAGTATATGGAATTGATCGTAAAGAAGTGATGCCTCTCTTAGTATTCACTCCGTGAAGTGTTTTCGGTTGAGTGACCCGCTAGCTAAGATGCAGTGCCAGCTAGGCAGGGTGTGGACAATCGTACCGGGCTTTCGAGCGACCCACTAGCCTACGGGCTAGTTTAGGGTGTGGGTGTACTGTCGGGCTCCTCCGATCTCATTTTGCTTAGTGAGCTTAAGAGCAGCATTAAGTCATTACCAGACTTTGATTTCATTATCAACCCCTCCTTGTGATAAGTGTGTCCTTGCTCGGCTTAACCAATCGTGAGTGCATACGATGCTTGGTAAGCGTATGATGGATTGATTAGGTGTCGGATCGCCCAGCAGTGAATGCGTACGATATCTGGTGAGTGTATGGTGTGCTGGGTGGTTTCTCGGGTATTCGGACCTCGCATCGCGGTTGGAGTTGGTTATGAACTCGGGGTCCTGACAGTTAGAGACTGAAATTACTATACAAAATTCTGCACTTGAGTCATGAAACACTGGAATACAAAATCTTGCCAGCGTAGCGGAAGAGAATATTAAAACTTGCCCTTTTCTCCAACATAAATAGCGATTCTTTGGGTATGCTAGGGTGAGATTAATTTGTTGATGAATTTCCCATCACTTGCCATACCCAAGAGGAATCAAGAGAAGATAAAAGACTAGGAAAATCAAAAAGCTTGAGAAGAAAGAAAACTCAAGAACACATAATGATTTGGGAAATTCTTTTTGTATTGATTTTCTTGTGTTTACAAGCCTCTCATACAAGGCCAAAGCACTTCATAGTGCAGCTCTTACAAGATGATTCACTCCACAGCTCTCCGTGCACACAACTAAATGGATAAGCGCCCCTTGCCCTCTATTTATAGTGGAGAGTTTCACCTTCTTTCACTCCAAGTAATCTCATAAACCACTTCCTCGGGCATCTCAGCCGTGGTCCCATGAAAAGCTTCTTAGTGAGTACGCTGAGACTTAACTTGGTCTTTACGACTTATCTCCAACCACTTACTTGTCTTGTGTGTACATGCTTTTAAGCCGCACGACGTTATTGTCACCTTTTGACCGCATCTCAGCCCTCCAAGCTTTATGCCAGTCCTCCGAGACATCGCCGTGCCCAACTCGCACCTGCACATCAAGACCCAAGAAAAGAGTTCCGAGCACAAGATTTTCTCTTGAGCCAAGTTAGTCGACACAACCATTCAGTCGATTTTACCGAGGCAAAATGACCAAACTCAAAACATCAATCTAACTGAAAAGGTCAAAATCCAAACTATCCACCCTCAAAACTTCCTACCACCGCAAGCCTAATCCTAAATCGCATCGTTGGCCACTGCCACGATTTCTTTGATTTTGCTTCGGTGGGATCCGTACTTGTACAAAAGTGCCCTCACACCAACTTGGTCCTCACGTCTTGTCTCCAAATTTGCCTTGTCCGCAAAGGCTCCGTCTTGAACCGCCCGATGTCGTCACCACCACCGTGATCGCATCCCCGCCATCTAGACGTCAGGCTGATCCTCGTGACCGAACCACTGTCGCACTCATAAAACCTGTACACTAGTAGACAAGCAAACCGGTTGCGAGCACAAGTTTTCTACTTAACCCAAGTTAGTCGAGAAAACAATTCCATCAATTTTTCAGGAGACAAATTGACAAAACTCTAATTCATCAGAAAGCACGTGGACAAAATGTTTTCACTATCGGAACATCTGGTTCCTGGATCAGAAACTCCGGTTCTCCCAAACACAATCTGAGAGTCAAGTCTAGATGCTGAACTCGGTCACTCCGGAATTGAAAGTCGGAGCCTCCGACTTCAGTTCCGACTCCACACATACGATCTGGAAATCCACCGAGCACTCACAAAAGTCGAGTCCAGAAAACTCAGAGCTTCCGAAAATGGAAGTCAGAGCCTCCGACTTCAAGCTCAGACATTCCGATGTTAACAAAGGAACTTCCGAATCACTTCAGACCATCCGGTTCACACAGACCTCGGAGCTTCCAGAAAAACTTAGAGCCTCCGGAGATGAAGGTCCGAACCTCTGAAATCAACCTTGGAACATCCGAACCACATCGGACCATCTGGTTCACACAGACCTCGGAGCTTCCAGAGATGAAGGTCCGAACCTCCGAATTCAACCTCGGAACATCCGAAATGCATCGGACTTACCGATCATTAAATTAGAGACTCCGGTTTTTCCAGAGCGCTAAAAACATAGTCGAGATCAGATCTTCCGAAATACATCAGAAGTTCCAATCAGAATACCGGAACATCTGATATACACATTTCAAACATGAACGTTGAATTCTTACAATCTAACATTCAACTCCAATAACAGACTCTGTGGCAAAGTATTCATCATCTGAAACCTAGAGAAGCAATACAACTCCATCTAGGTTCTACACATTCCATTGGCAAGGTAGCAACCCATGTTATATTGCCTTCCATTGAAAGTAAATTGCAACTGAGTTTCTCATTTTCATGCTTAAATAAATAGTGGCGACTGATTCAGAATGTTGATGTCATTGCTAGAATCAATGACACCGAAATAAGCATGCCATATCCGAAGGTCTTGCGAAGCAACTGCTTTGAGGATCATTGTAGTAGCTCCATAATCTCCAAAGGTGAATTGGCCCCTCCATGCAGTGGGACATTTCTCCCACTGCCAATGCATACAATCAATGCTTCCTAGCATGCCAGGAAAGCCATGAAACTCTGTAATTTGAAGTAAACGTTCCACTTCGTCATACGTGGTGGGTCACAAATACTCTCCAAACTTCTCAATCACATCTTGCAAAAAATTACTCAAGCACTCCAGTGTAGTGCTTTGTCCGATCTTCAAGACCTCGTCAAGCTAGTCAGCAGAACTGCCATAGGCTAGCATATGAATGGCTGCTCTACACTTTTGCAGCGGTGAGAGCCCTTGATGATTTGTGGCATCTGTCCTATGAGTAAAATAGGGAGATCATTCACCAAGAGCACTTACGATTCATAGGAAGAGAGGTCTTGTCATTCGAAACCTTCTACGAAACATTTTGATTGGTGTAGATAGGACATTTGGAGAAGTAATTAGCCACAAGATCCCTATGTGCGTCTTCACGGTTTCTCGCTATATACCTCCATGTATCACTTTGGTGGTGAGATGGCTCAGCTGTTTGTTCGTCAAGTTCGGCCTTCAACTTTGCACCGATTTGCTCGCCAACCGAGTCTAAGAATTGTTTCTCAGCCATGAAATCTTCGATTGTGTAGGCCTCAGTTGGATCTAGGGTGTCGGTGTTGTCAAAATCATCTGAGGAAGAAGTAGAGTTAGATTGATGGGACATATTCGTGGTGTTGAAGGATAGAAACAACATGTTTGCGTTGGTGAAATGATCAGGATTAGGTTCGTATATATAGATTACTAGAATGGAAAGGCACGCGTTGCCGCGCCCGTCCTCAAACGGTCGATAATTAAAAGGTAGATTTTATTGAATCAAGGAATATTTGGAATATTATATTACAAATGTTTTATGTATAAATAGAACAACAATGCTATGTTGAAGGTTTTGATAGAGGTCATTAGGGGCCTGTAAAATCCAAGGCTTTCATGTCGAAACAAATTAGAGAAATTCCATTTTATGCATGATAGGTCATTGTGTTAATAGTCTGAAGGAAGTATATTAGTATATAATTGCATAGAAAAAGATGAAAATGTCTTCATAACAGCGCTATGATCCAGCCGTGGGTTATGCTTTAAAGTTACCAGTAATCGATGATTTGATTTATTATATATGCAATAACTGAAAATAAGCTGCTAGATAAACTGAAAATAAGCTGCTAGATAACCTATACAAATAAAAATCTGATGACTATCGGTTCTATTAAGGATAAACATCATGAAGAAAAACAAAAGAAAGGATTAAGTTGAGAACATCTTATGTAACTCGTTAGCTCCAGTCATTCTCTATTTCGTTGCTTCCTTATAGATGCTTCACTACTATTTTGATCCATTGCTACATCATGACTCACCATGAACATATTTTTAATATTTCCAGCAATCGACAGGTTGTGCACAACACATTCATAAGGGGGAAGCTGAAAGAAACATCGCAAAAGCCTCATTGGCCAGCTAGTACGCACAACAATAAAACAAAAGCTCTGTCTGCATTGCTTTGGTTTGAAGCATTCGGAAATAAAATCAGTATTTCAAACAGTAAGAACAGTGGACACCCATAAAACCAGACTACGGGCCTGACATGGATGTAGGTGCAGTCAGCCCCAGCTCCACCATGGTCTTCTGCGACAAGGCCCAAGGCTGATCTTACTTACACACGCATCAACCTAGAAAAGAACACGGGGAAAAACATAGAATAAAATATAAAGAGCAGCTGCAGTACCACCTTAATACATTAATTAATTTGTTTGTCCATAAAAATCAAGAATTAAACTTTTGAAAACAATCATGCGAAGCTAGATGGCACAAGCAGAACAGATCAGTTGTCTTTGGGACAGGCGACAGCAGCGGCAAGAGTCCCATATCTCACGATGATCACAGAAACAGCAGTGCTTCTCTACAATTTGTCACCGTTTAGTCAAAGTTCTTCATAGCGCCACAGTTGTGGAACACAGATCAATCAACCTAAATTTGCTTTAGTTCACCTGAGACCATGCAAAAGCTCTACATGATGCCCAAGTAGGTGGGAAAAGAAAGATTAGATTAAAAAATTAGATAACAAACATCTTTCCTATCTACCTTCTGTTATGTAGTAAATGCATAATAACATTATATATTATTACGCACATCAAATTGTGACAAAAACCCTTAGGATACTATTTGAGACAGGAACTCGAGTAAACTTCAAAATTACCACATTCAGGGACAATAGTAGACAAACTGAATTCCTTTTTGTTTTATTTTGCGAGAAGAAATAATGAGCTAAAAACTATAATTACCACATTCCCAGTTATTATCAAAAATTATTAGGATGATAAAGAGTACCTGAAGCCTCCAGGAACATTTGCAAATTACTTTATGAAATCATTGTGATGCATATGAGCCAAGCACAGAAGAGCCATCACGTTAATCATATATGCTTTATCTAAGAAATAGTAATTTCTTACGTCATAGTTCACCCCATACTCTGATGCAAAACCGTTTCCGTAGGCTCCTCAGTTTTGTTGGGTAGTTCATAGTCCATTGACATATGAAAAACTAAGCAGCCACCCTACAGCGCAAAACACATAGATAAATAAGAAAACTAAGGCCAAAGATGAATGAAAATAGGAAAAAAGAACAAAATGAGGCAGATCCAACATTTAGTTCCCAAACATGAAGATCAAACATATGGAATCTATATAGAGATAAGTTATAGCAGGAAAAGCAAGTTATCTGTGAAAAAAAAAGGGGAGAAGGGGTGTGTTTCGGATAGCAAGAGATGGGCTAAAAAATGCTAGTTAAAACCTTCTTCTTTCAACTAAGCATCATTTCATCCATGTTGTTCTACACATACAACAATACTAATACTCAGATGTCACCACCCTATTTGGAAATTCCAGGAGGGGAATAATACTAATACCCAGATGTCACCATCCTGCTTGGAAATTCTAGGAGGGAAATAGAAAAACTAATAATCTCACTTTGTATGATTGGCTATCAAATAATTGGTATAGGTGTAGCATCTTGATGAATTTACGGGAGGAATTGGCTGTCCAAAGGAGGCATCATTTCTTCATGCGCATCAGCTAGCCGCTATCAAAGGAAAAGAACTTAATAGTTTCACAGCAGTCAAAGAAAGCATTGCATAAACAGAACATAGAATTATGTAAAATAACACAATTGTGTCTCTACTGTAAAAATAAGTAGTGTTTTCAGGAACAAAGAAGATGACACAAAAATATCTGCAGTAAAAGGCTGAAAGCTATTAGAGCATTAGTAGCAAAGGCATGGCAATTGATGATTCATTACAGAAAAAGAGATGAGGCATTGGTAAAGAGAATTACAGAGTAGATATTATAGTTCTATATACAAACCTGAAAAAACTCAGATATGTGGTCATACCACTCATAGGATGTAAATGCATTTAGGTTCCCTGCACCTAGGATCAGCCCAATCAAGTTACAGCATGCACCATGAACTAAAGGCAAATGTCTAGCTATGTATATCTAAATAAATCTCGAGAAAAATGCAGAAGTCAAAATCAGAATGCACAGAAGCATTAGTGTTCACCTTTTGCAGACTCATAAATGTGTAGCTTTCTACAATCAACTGAAGATCCTCATCATGAATTAGCTATAACACTGAGCAAAGAATAGCGCTAACAATAGGAAGATGGAAAGTGTTTATGTGAAACATAGATATTTAATGCCACAGGCTCCATATAAAGAGAATATCATGCTCTAGAAACAATAATAGAAATTCCACCTGCAATAACAAAACTAACTTTGAAATTAATATTTGAAATGAGCATTTGGCAGCAGCTCACGATCTTTAGTTGATATGAAAGATTAAAAAGCAATGGACATTGTCGAAAGCGAAATAAATTGAACAAAGAAGAAGGCATAGTTGAGGATGGGAACATGAAATATGATGTACATGACAATTAGATGACAAATCTAAAAATTATATGGTAGCTGGAAAAATAAGATGGCCATCTTTAGCTTCTCCTCAATTAGTTATAATCCCTAAAGAGATCTGCATCTATAATTTGATATGAACATCAGGATACTTTTTCACAAATATAGATTTGAGATGAGTTCGTCGATCTATATGGAAAGAATCTTCACACAATACAAGGAACTAAAAGAAAAAAATTCATGATACGAGGAACTAAAAGAAAATTTTCATGATACAAGGAACTAAAAGAAAAAATTCATGAACAAAAGACCACAAAACAAATAAGCAAAAATCATGAACAAATTAGTTGTTAATTTGCACTCGTCTACCTTACTGTTGACTACATTCTCATCCCTTATGTCTCAATGCTTCCCCATGCAACTCTGGGGACGAGCTCCCATTTCGGACCTAAGCATTAGCTAGCAATTGGCCAGCTACAAAACAAAATAGACTATGTAGTTGCTGAAAACTTCACTCTGAATTAGCAAGCTAAGTTGCTAACAAAATACTCCATGCTGCACTAATCCATAGAAATTGGCATCAAAACTCTGTGGTGCTTCTCAGTTTGTTGTTGCCTTAAAATGGAAATACAACATTACATGTCAATATAGAACACATGATTCTGCAGGTGCTAAAGATTGTTGATAAATCAGCTTGCATACTGGAATTTAAACTTGCAGTGCTAATAAGAATAGGAATATACAAAGTACCATTCTCTGCACCATAGAGAGGATGGGGAGAAAGATGGAAGGACTCACCAAAAAGCTGAGGACAGTTCAGGTTCAATTTGGTGCTGCAGTTTGTATGCATTTGACTTGCTGTTACACGAGTAATTTTTTACAGAAATGTGCATTTGGCTCCGCAATAACTAGAAGAACAATAAATACATACTATGAGTTCCACATAATAGACTTCAAAATTAGCACTCCTAGGAAACATACAAAATCATGCCTAAAATCACATATGCACCAAGCATCTCTATAATTTAGCCTCCTGCATTTAAGATATAATTTGTCAGCAGCCATCAAACACAGTAAAATAAAGAATTGGAATAATTTTGGTACCATACTTTAAGCAATGTTGTATCTGTAGCAAAGGAGACATGCTATCTGAAAAAAAACTAAAACAAAAGGTCTTCATAATGTGTCAGGTCATGTATTTGTAATTTTATTAGTTCTATACTATTTTTTTAACAATACGGTTCTAACATAGAGCTATAGTCTGACATATGCTACGACCTACTAAAAGGGCATGTAAGGAAAGTGATTAAATTCAATAACCACAATTGTACTAGCGGAAAAGGGCACTCACATCGCTTCATGGTGAGCCACATGGAACCCTTCTCCGTGTGGGTCTGCTCCTTGCCTGCAGAGAAGTAACAAACTGTTAGTCTTATTTGTCTGCAGTCGTTCGCTTGGCAAGATCACAAGAAAATTGTAGAAACCTTATTGCGTAGCCCAACTAAGTGAGGTAATATGAATATAAATTATTCTTTCAGTATCGTTAACTAACTCCTCTGTTGTGGTGTCGTTATTGCCCCTTTGAGCATATCCTGAAAGACCAAAGAGAGATCAGGATAGGAGGTCCAGTTAGATATTATCATTATGGTACTGCAAATAGGATATCTACATGGATACATAGAACTGAAAAACGCTTGCATAGATAGTCATAGCTTTTAAAGTTGACATGTAGATTTTGCCAAACCCACCAATCTCTATGATGTACAAAGGCGTGTTGTTATATCTCTACTTTAAGTACATGACCACCTCCTCCATTTAACTTGGAACCACATAGTTATTTGGGATTGGTGTCTGCAAGATTGATTTAGCAGTATTAAGTTTAGTGAGAATTTGGAACTGGAGTTTTCACTGCATGGATGAATGCAACAGGCAGTGTCTCATTTTACCAGTCTCCCAATTGCATCCCGTTTCTTTCCACGACTTCAAAAACTAATACATCACCATTGTAGGTGTCCAAATCACATGGAGAAAGCATGCAATCCTTGACGTACAGTGTTTTATAGTGGTTGACTCCAATAAAGTCAATTCATTTTTGCAGAAGTTGCTTCTCCCTTTCTGTGAATCTTGGCAAGTTTGGACCTAAGATCTTCCGCATTTGGCGAGGATAATCACCAAAAAATAAGGGGTCTAGGAACCTATTTAGCATATGACATCAAGGAAGCATTTGATCATAAAGGAGCACAAGAGTTAATCCCATTAGTTATTATATATACACTGGAAGATTGCAACTCATACCATGGGGCTTCAAAAGACCGAGCTTGTTGTATTGCTAAGCGGTCTGCTGTAATATTCCTCAGTGATTTATACCATCTCATGTATATTGACATTCCAACAGAGCCACCTTCCTTGGCCTGAGCAGGAGTAAAAAAATGGCTAAATCAATTTAAAGAATGTACATAAAGATTTAAAGACAATATAGCTCTAATTTCTTCCCTCATTATCTTTTTTGTGCATGTACCTTGTAATTCCTTGTGTAAATATCTACCGTCTTTGCATGTGCTAAAATGATGTTATGTGCTGCAATGTAGGGTTCAATTGATGAATTCCTAGAACTGCATTTCCCAAACGGCATGGAACATCGACCAGGAGGTGTCTTTGACGTTCAAGTACCCAAGCTTCACCATCAGGTTTGGCTCATTGTACGTAGCCCAGATCTTCACTCGGTCACCAAAGATCTTGAAACAAAGGTCAGCAAAGTATGTGTAGTCTTTCCTGGAGAGAAATGCATGAAGAAAAGAACTAGCTCACATAATGTTAGAAATTCTTGTGACAGCTGTGACGGCCAGTGAAAAAGATGGAGCTATATATGCGTACTGCATTTCCGGGCATTTCTGGGCTCAACCAAGAGCCGTATCTGTCTTCGAGTTCTTTTGGTATGTCAAAATGGTTCAGTGTCACGAATGGCTGTATTCCTACAAGGAATGTATCAAACTCATGGCTTACATGGATGAGTCTGTAAAGTTCACTTGTTTCTCAGGCATTTTATGTCGATCACATAGCACCATTTGTGCAGTAAAGATGGTCTCACCTTTTTGCAGTAGACCATCGATAAGGCAATTGTAGAAATCAACGCCTACTTGATTAACATCTCCAAAGTGACCCTCTGATCAGGGGCACTTGAAAGGTAAGCACAAGTTGAAAGTAGTTATAAGAAGGCTTCGATGCAATCTAATGCATTATGCATAGGACTTGGGAAAAAGAGCCTTACTTGGAAGAATTCTCGACCAGGACAAAGAGAATCTGTATGAGTCGAGGCCAAGCTGAGTGCATGAGTTCAGTATCTCCCTATCAATGTCGATCCTATTAATTCTAAAGAAAAACAGGCTGACTCTGCATCTATTTATGTCTATGATTTTGATGCTCACCATGTACCGATGATAATGATCAAGATTTGTCCAAAACGCTGGACTTTAGCATGGCCGCCACAGTGGTGCAGTCAGTCTCTAGCTGGCTAGGGTAATGGCTCCATTGCAAAGACAAAACGAGACCATCCATACAGGTAGAGAGCTCCGCCTCGACAACATTAGCACATATTCAAAGCTCTCGATATGAAGAGAAAACAATAGCGCCCTCATGATCATGGAGGATCATGCCCGCTCCTGCCGCACCAGTGGCCTCCACAAAGGAACCGTCTAGATTCAATTTCACCCAGCCTGGTGACGGTTTCATCCATTTGCAGTCGATCCTTGGCTTCCGCTGCAGACACATAGCAGTGTTGTTTGGGGCGCCTAGTATTCTCATATGATTTCCATTTCTGTGAACTCATGGTAGAGCTGCACACTCATGTCTGTTAGAAATATGCCCTAGTGGCAATCATAGGGATGATCATATTTCATTGTATTTATGATTTATTAAATGTTCCTTAAATAATATCATTTGTATTGATTGGCAAGTATGTGACTTGTTTGTGGAACTCATATTAACCTTGAACGATTATTCTAAATTGGTCCCTAGTCGGAATTCATGTGAGGACACATATGAATAATAGACTAGCATATGTATTGGTTGATGATCATGTTTAATGGGTCATGGACATAGAGATGTCGAACCAATTGTATGAGCACATGTTAGGGAACATGGGGTTGAACAGACCCAACTTAAGACACAATGTGTGTGCTATGTCCTTTGACCTGAGATTGTCGTATGTACTTGATATGTGTAAATGACTTACTTAGGGATTGTCCAACGCTACTCCGTAACTGGGTAGTCATAAATGCTGCCTTCTTGTTTGTCATAAAGCATGATGCGAGTCATGGTTAATCGAGATGGGATTTGCCCCTTTCTGTGATGAGAGAGATATCTCAGAGCCCCTTGAGTAATCGGATCCAGAAATGCATGGCCGTGCTACTTAAGGTTAAAGAGTTAACCTAGTAAAGGAATCTGAGACATATGATCGAGAAAGAGCTGTCAAGCTCGAGTTTGAACTTGACAAATATCGTGAGGCAAAGGGAGTTGCATACATAACATTGTGATGGTTCGTCCGATAGAATCTTTACGTACGTTTGGGAGTTGGCACGTCCTGTTAGGGGCCGCTACCAATTAGTGACCGAGTAGGAGTACTTGGTTCATATCTAAATATGTGTGAACCTATAGGGTCACACACTTAAGGGGCAGGAGCTTAAATTCGGATTTGAATCCAAATTAGATTAGGCATTGAGTCCTAATGGGTCTCTAATGTAGAAGCCTATTATGGGGACGTCTATATAAGGAGGAGGACGGACATGTTAGGGTAAGCCAACTGAGAGTTCCTGAAACCTTAACCGTCATCCCTCCCACGCCTAAGGTTGCCCGTTTGGATCTAGCAATTCGGACGAGCGACGTTCCTCCCTGAACGTGTGGATACCTTGGAGACGTTGCAGCTGTGACACTTGGACGATCCGCCCAAGGGAACCGCGAGGAGGGGATGATTTGTTCGAGGGAACCGCGAGGAGGAGAAGGTAGTATGACTACAGCTGCTTCCGCTACACCGACTCTACTTCCTCTACGGTTCTGTGCAACAAGGGGTAATCTCGTGATCTACTAATACAGCAATTCCTGGTTTACGCGGTAGAAAATTTTGTTTTACGCTAGTGTAGCCTACCCATATCCCTACAGTGGTATCAGAGCCAATGCTATTAAGTTTTAGGTTCGGGTTACATACATATGGTGATATGTAGATCAGTTTTGTATTGGTCGATTCGATTGATCGTACATGGTGTTCGTAGATGGATTAAAGGTCTGGTTTCCGTGATCGTGCTGCTAAGGTCGTGACACTACGTACCCCTACCGGTCGGTATCCGCCATCGGGGTAGATTGTGAAACATAAATCCAGAGGTTGCACGCGAAGATCAATATGATAGGCCGAATCGGAACGAAGATCAGAATGGCTTCTGGATTCATTATCGATGTACCGTGATCATGTGATTGGGCTCCAGTTAGCGCCGAAGGGCCAATCGGTTTAAATACCGCAACCCCTTGCACGCGAAGATCAATTTGATTGGTCGAATCAGAACAATAATCGATGAATTACCCTAGAAGAAATCCATGGTCGGAGCATAGATTGGATCTGTGTTTTTCGCCGTGAGGGGCGCTGCCCCTTCGAACCCCGTTCGTAGTGCCTTGTATTTCATAGAAGATCCAAAAGCATTACGAATTCCTTAATCTGTAGGATGCGATTTCTATGCATAACTTGTTTTTGCAGGATTGATGTGTGTAGTATGGCCCATTATGTATGTGATGCATGTGTGTAAATTTTTCATGACCTGCGAGTCATGAGTACGTCAGCCAGCCTGGAGCCTAATGGCTGTCATTTATTGTATTAACGGCCTGCGTGTCGACTTGTGATGATTCCATATCCATATGTAACCTACTACTAGCTGTTAGGCTTAATAGCTTGTATTAGTACTTGGAGGCATGACGTACATGAACCATGAAGATGAAGATCGTCATGGAGAACAGAGGCTATGGCGATGGAGATCACCATAAGAAGGGGCCATACTATATCACAATCATATGAATGTGTGTGAATATTATTCTTGTTATTTTACTCCTATGCATGTTACATGGTAGAAGTAGAATGATCCCTCCTATAATATTAAGTTAAATTGATGCCCTCCCAATTAAAGGTTGCACCATCACGTGTCATATAAATTAATGGTAGGTCTACAAAAGTAGGGTGCCATTAACTTTCCTTGATTAGATGGGTTCGTGTCGGACACTTACACGCATATCATTGGTTAACTTGACAAAGTCATCATAACGGTTATGGACTTTGGGGCATAAGGGTTGGGCGCCGAGGCATAGAGATGTCACCCAACAACAAGAGTCATATAGAGATATGATTAGCAAAGTGTTGCTTACCGAATTCACTTGTCTTCTAGCAGTGACGCAAAAGCTCACTAGTAGACTAGTTAATTATGGGTCTTGAATCACTAAGTATCAATAGAGGGATGTTGATTTTAGTGGGAGTACATTCTATTAAATCTGTTTAATACAATTTACCCTTTCATGGATATATGTCTTAGTATTTTTGCGTATTTTTCTGTTGTAGAACAATGCCACCAAACTATCCCGCCCCACCACAATCTTTTGCTTTGTGTTCGATTCTTGATGTGAAACTCAATGGAACAAACTATTCGGACTGGGTCCGTAACCTGAGAATTGTTCTCAGGGCAGATAAGAGGGAACACGTTCTAGACACCCCAATCCCAGATGTGCCTGCTGATAATGCTACTGCTGCTGTTAAGAACGCCTACAAAAAGGCAACTGATGACTCTCTTGAGGTCAGCTGTTTTATGCTGGGCTCCATGGAACCTGAGCTTCACAAGCAATTTGAGAACATGGAGGCACACGATATGATCGTGGGGCTCAAAGGCATGTTCCAGACTCAGGCTAGGACTGAAAGGTTCATTGTCTCTAAAGCCTTTCTGGAATGCAAGCTAGCAGAAGGCGCTCCCATAAGCTCACATGTGATCAAAATGGTTGGTTACACACAGACTCTGGAAAAGCTAGGTTTTCCCATTAGCCAAGAGTTGGCTCTTGATTTTATTTTGGCATCACTTCCACCCAGCTATGGGCACTTCATCTTGAACTACCATATGCATGGCATGGAGAAGGGCCTAAATGAGCTTTGTGGGATGCTCAAAACAGCAGAGTGTGACATTAAGAAGTGTGTAGGGCATAGTCATGTGATGACTGTGCAGAAAACAACCAGTTTCAAAAGGAAGGGTAAGTCTTGGGCTAAGAAGAAAGGTAAGGGCAAGGCTCCGGATACGATCTCGAAGCCCAAGCCTCAACCTAAGCCTAAGACTGGACCTGACGCTGAGACTGTATGCTTCTACTGTCAAGAGACTGGCCATTGGAAGAGAAACTGCAAGAAGTACTTGGCCTCCATCAAGAAGAAGGGTGGAAGTAAGACTTCTACATCAGGTACACTTGTTGTGAATGTTATAGACATATTTCTCGCTGATTCTCCTAATAACTCTTGGGTATTTGATACCGGATCGGTTGCTCACATTTGCAACTCGATGCAGGGGCTGATAAGGAGTAGAAGCGTCGCGAGAGAAGAAATTGATCTTCGCGTCGGGAATAAAGCAAGGGTTGCTACGTTGACTGTCGGCACCATGCAACTTCATCTACCTTCAAGATTTATTATGGAATTGAATAATTGTTATTATGTTCCTAGTTTAAGTTGAAACATTATATCTCCTTCATGTTTATTGAGAGACGATTATAAGTTCGTTATTGAGGACAATGGTTGTTCTATGTTTAGGAATAAGATGTTCATGCTTATGCACCCGTTGTGAATGGGTTATTCATTTTAAATCTTGATGATGCGCTTGTCTATAATATTAATGCTAAAAGGCTTCGTCCTAATGATTTGAATCCTACCTATATTTGGCATTGTCGTTTGGGTCATATAAGTGAGAAGCGCATGAAGAAGCTCCATACAGATGGTCTTCTAAAATCCTTTGATTTTGAATCATTCGAGACATGTGAGGCTTGTTTACTTGGAAAAATGACTAAGACACCTTTCACGGGTCATTGTGAGAGGACGTCAGACTTGTTGGAACTTGTACAACTGATGTATGTGGACCAATGAGCACGACTGCTATAGGTGGTTTTCAGTACTTCATTATTTTCACTGATGATTTTAGTAGATATGGCTATGTCTACTTAATCAAGCATAAGTCGGAAACTTTTGAAAGGTTAAAGGAATTCTAGAATGAAGTACAAAATCAACGTGGCAAGAAAATTAAGTTTCTCTGATCTGATCGTGGAGGCGAGTATATGAGTCATGAGTTTAGCAATCATCTTAAGAGTTGCGGAATTGTTCCACAACTTACGCCTCCCGGAACGCCTCAAAGAAATGGGGTATCCGAACGGCGTAATCGAACCTTGTTAGACATGGTTCGATCAATGATGAGCCAGTCAGATCTTCCATTATCATTTTGGGGTTATGCTCTGGAAACATCGGCTTTCATGCTAAATAGGGTACCATCCAAGTCAGTAGATAAGACACCATATGAGATATGGACTGGGAAGAGTCACAATTTGTCTTTTCTAAAAATTTGGGGTTGTGAAGTTTATGTTAAACGTCTTATGTCTGACAAACTCGCTTCTAAATCAGATAAATGCTTTTTCGTGGGATATCCAAAAGAAACTTTAGGATATTACTTCTACAACCAAAAGGAGGGCAAAGTGTTTGTCGCTAAGAATGGAGTTTTTCTAGAGAAAGAGTTTCTCTCAAGAAAGACAAGTGGAAGAGCGGCGCAACTCGAAGAGGTTCGAGATAATCCAAATGGGGAGGACTTAGTTGGGGACACCCCAGCCGGGGGAAATCCAATTGAGGAACCCACAGCCATGGAAACTCTTCCAAGAGGGACCACAGTTGAGGAGGAACCGATCCCACGTAGGTCAGAGAGGACGCGCCGTTTACCAGGGTGGTATGCCCACGATATATTATTGTTGGACAATGATGAGCCTACGACCTACACGGAAGCAATGATGGGACCAGACTCTGAGAAGTGGCAAAATGCCATGAGATCCGAGATAGAATCCATGGGGGATAATCAGGTTTGGAACTTGGTTGACCCTCCTAATGGTGTTAAAACCATTGAGTGCAAATGGATCTACAAGAAAAAGATTGATATGGATGGAAATGTTCACGTCTATAAGGCTCAACTTATCGCTAAAGGTTTTCGACAAGTTCAAGGAGTTGACTACGACGAGACCTTCTCGCCCGTAGCGATACTAAAATCTGTACGGATCATTCTAGCCATTGCTGCATATTTCGATTATGAGATATGTCAAATGGATGTCAAAATAGCTTTCCTTAATGGAAACCTGAGTGAGGATGTGTACGTGACACAGCCTGACAAAGATGACTATCGTTCGCAATCTGGTTTTGTATTCGTTTTGAATGGAGGGGCGGTTAGTTGGAAAAGTTCCAAACAAGAGACAGTTGCTGATTCTACAACGGAGGCCGAGTATATCGCTGCTTCTGAAGCTGCGAAAGAAGGTGTTTGGATAAGGAAGTTCATCACTGAACTGGGTGTGGTTCCTAGTGCCTCCAATCCTTTAGATCTCTATTGTGACAATAATGGAGCCATTGCGCAAGCTAAGGGACCAAGATCTCATCAGAAATCCAAACATATACTTAGGCGTTTTCATCTCATACGGGAGATCATTGATCGGAGAGATGTCAAGATATGCAAGGTATACACGGATTTAAATGTTGCAGATCCGTTGACGAAGCCCCTTCTACAACCTAAGCATGAGGCGCACACAAGAGCTATGTGTATTAGATATCTTAATGATTGACTCTAGTGCAAGTGGGAGACTGTTAGAAATATGCCCTAGTGGCAATCATAGGGATGATCATATTTCATTGTATTCATGATTTATTAAATGTTCCTTGAATAATATCATTTGTATTGATTGGCAAGTACGTGACTTGTTTGTGGAACTCATATTAACCTTGAATGATTATTCTAAATTGGTCCATAGTCAGAACTCATGTGAGGACACATATGAATAATAGACTAGCATATGCATTGGTTGATGATCATGTTTCACGGGTCATGGACATAGAGATGTCAAACCAATTGTATGAACACATGTTAGGGAACATGGGGTTGGATAGACTCAACTTAAGACACAATGTGTGTGCTATGTCCTTTGACCTGAGATTGTCGTATGTACTTAATATGTGTAAATGACTTACTTATGGTTTGTCCAACGCTACTCCGTAACTGGGTAGTCATAAAGGCTGCCTTCTTGTTTGTCATGAAGCATGATGCGAGTCATGGTCAATCGAGATGGGATTTACCCCTCTTTGTGATGAGAGAGATATCTTAGGGCCCCTCGAGTGATCGGATCCAGAAATGCATGGCCGTGCTATTTAAGGTTAAAGAGTTAACTTAGTAAAAGAATCCGAGACACACGATCGAGAAAGAGCTGTCAATCTCGAGTTTGAACTTGACAAATATCATGAGGCAAAGGGAGTTGCATACATAACATTGTGATGATTCGTCCAATAGAATCTTTACGTACGTTTGGGAGTTGGCACATCCTACTAGGGGCCGCTACCAATTAGTGACCGAGTAGGAGTACTTGGTTCATGTTTAAATGTGCGTGAACCTATAGGGTTGTACACTTAAGGGGTAGGAGCTTAAATTCGGATTAGAATCTGAATTAGACTAGGCATTGAGTCCTAATGGGCCTCTAATGTAGAAGCCCATTATGGGGACGTCTATATAAGGAGGAGGACGGACGTATTAGGGTAAGCCAACTTAGAGTTCCCGAAACTCTAGCCATCATCCCTCCCACACCTAAGGTTGCCCGTTCGGATCTAGCAATCCGGACGAGTGACGTTCCTCCCTGAACGTGTGGATACCTTGGAGGCGCTGCAGCTATGACGCTTGGACGATCCGCCCAAGGGAACCGCGAGGAAGAGACGATCTGTTCGAGGGAACCACGAGGAGGAGAAGGTAGTACGACTACAGTTGCTTCCGCTGCACCGACTCTACTTCCTCTACGGTTTTACGCAATAAGGGGTAATCTCGTGATCTACTAATACAGCAATTCCTAGTTTACGCGATAGAAAATTTTGTTTTACGCTAGTGTAACCTACCCGTATCCCTACAATGTCATCCGAGACCTACATGTCAGAGAGATCAAGCGTAGGATCATGGTTAAGAGTAGGATCAGTAGTAAAAAGCTGCTGAAAGTAATCTAACGCCACAGTCTGTATCTCAGCTTGTTCCAAGTGCCAGGTACCCGCCGCATTTTTAACTTCTTAATCCTTTTTTTCCATGCTCGCCACAATGCTTTGTTTTGAATCTTTTAGTATTTCTATCACCTTCCTTAAGCCAAGCAATACGGAATTGTTGGAGCCAAATCGTCTACTCCTGGTACAACAACTCATTCATCCGATCTGTCACCTTGTACAATTCTTGGCGGTACGTATTCATAGACATCAACTCCTCCAGTCTGAACCAGGATTTTCTAGCTCTCTGGTAACAATACCGAACTTCTTGTTTCCCCATGCATGAAAAATATTCATTGTTTTACTCAATGCTGTCTTAATAGCACTCAGATCACTCTTCTGCCCGGCCTCCAAACACGCATTAGCAATTATTTCAGAGGGGCCGGCCTCCCTTTCCCACATAATTTCATATTGTTTGCATGATCTTCTCGGCTGCCCCTCCTCCTCCTCCTGAGTAAACTGTAATAAGATTGGGCAATGGTCAGAGCACGGGGATACTAAATGAGTAACATAGGCCGAAGAAAATAATTGCACCAATTATTATCGGCAACTCCGTTGTACAGCCAGGCCTTGACGTTAGCCTGGCCTCGTCACATGTTGTCATAATTGTATGGAAGACCACAAAACCTCAAGTCTATAAGCTCACAATCCGATAACACATTCCTGAAGGCATCCATTTGACTTGCAGCCCTCGACGTAGCAGACAAATGTTCAAAGGGCCACATGGCCTCACTAAAATTGCCCACAACTAACCAAGGCATAGTGATGACCACTTTAAGCCCTCTCAAAATCGACTACATATAATGTCTATTGTCATTTCGCGATTCACCATAAACACATGTAAGTCACCACAAGGGCTCATCCAAAGACACAAACACATACTGCATCGATATATCTTTCATTCATAGAATGGATGTCAAAGTACAAAGACTTATGCCAAAATAAAGCAACCCACTACTAAGACCATCACTACTAATACCAGCAAAACCTCGTAAACCTAGGCGTCCACGAAGATGCTTAACTTTATCTTTATTCTGTCTAGTCTCACATAAAAAACAACTTTGGGAAATCTAGCTTGTACCAAGGCAAGCAAATCACGAAAACTGTCAGAGAATTCCTAATTCCTCGATAGTTCGAACTGAGGCAATACCTTGCTTCTGACGGGGTGTCGGCTGCGTCACTTGACCAGCAGCCCCAAGGCCAGTTGCTCCCATGCCTGCCAAGCTTTCTGTAGTATGCATCCGTTCCTCATCATCGAGTGACCCATCTGAACCAGCCTTTTTACCTTTCTTTTGTACCCCGCCCTTTGATGCATCTTTATAGAGCATCAAAGCAAGGGTATTTGTTTCCTTTACAAAGGTAGCCTCATCTTTCTGATCTATTGGGGCCTAGGATTATACCTGACTTAAGGAATAATACGTCGTCAAAGACCGAGAAATCACCCAACATACCATACGCTCACCTCAAAATTCGTATGCATTCACCGTTGGGTGGTCCGACACCAGACTAACATGTCAAACGCTCACCGAACATCGTATGCATTCACCGTTGGTCCAGCCAGAAGCGGACATCATTTTGTAAGTCATATACAATTCCAAGACAGCCTCGTAGAGCCATAATCACTTAGAGGAGCCCGACACCTGTGCCCACACCCGAACCTAGCTAGCCGGAGCACAAGCTAGTGGGTTGCTCGAAATTCCGACACAGGTATCCACACCCTGCCTAGCTGGTAATTGCATCTCAACTAGCGGGTCACTCAACTAAAGTGATTACTCTGATCGCACAAAAGACTGACTTCAATTCTCTACCCGTCACCTCCATACACTTCAAATCATACACGCATGGTGTATGAAGGGATGTGTTCAACAACTTGATAATCACAACGTGACTCTAAAGAGAGATTTACAGGGTTTAATAGTTCACATCCCTTACATTTGGGCAAGTACATGTGTTACAATCAAAAGACCTAAAGGTCACAAGTACTAGTAAAACACGTCATGGTAACAGCCGAAACATGAAAACATTAGCCCATTGATACAAGCTAGTATCATTCAGACCCAAATAACCCACACATTAACCACAAGTTCAAAAGCCGATAGGGTAACCATTCAAGCGTCATTCTGAAAATATTCTTCTAGCGCGAGATCATCTATTCCTATGCATGCAAGAACAATTACCAATGAGTACAGACATACTCACAAGTCTTAGTAGTGCTTGTGACATGAAAATAGCATAGCAATGGCATAAAGCAAACCGTCTGATCATCAAGAATACAAATAAATGCTCAATAGTAACCTATGAACGTCAATAGTAACATGCGAGCACAAAATAATAATTTACAATTTCAACCTCAAGCATAATCATTCATCCGTGTTAACCATGAGGAGTAACCATCCAATCACCACGTGCCTAAAATATTAGATCTGAAATCATCATCTAATTCAGGTAAGGGAGAGATAAAAGTCATTTGATAACACCACCGACTGCCCCTGGGGCTCCCCAAAGCTTGGTGCTCTCAGAAAGTACTCAACGACTAAAAGGAAGCACACCGAAGGATCACCGTGTAACCTCCAAAATTAATCCCAACGTAAGACACGGTAACACCAACAATGTTACCGCGTCCAACATATGTGCTCCCACGCCACTCACTCAATTAGAGGTTCATATTTTTTTGGACATCAAGCTAATTATCATCTTGCTAGTGGAAAACATGAGACAATTATTCGCACGACCTCATATCACCCAAATAAGTGAACATGGCATAGACATGATAGAGAAACATAAAAAAAATTAAACAACAACGTGGAAATGTCAACAAGCTCAGCTTGCCTAGGGTTAGGTTTTCCTGTTCTTGCTGGAAATCAGAGAATGATGGATCAAAACCCTCATCACTGGATCCTACCGATTTGCGAAAACAATGCCGAAAAGAGAGAAATGATAAAATTAATGAAAACTTATGGAACAATGGTATGAATGCTATATGAAATACACTTTAGATGATGGAGATATAAGTATTAAGAATTTTGCAATTGGTTGTTTGGGATTTTAAGTATTTTATTTGACTATTATGTTAGTCTTAAAGTTTTATTGAACAAAAAAATATGTATAATTATTTTTAATAGGTAATAAATTTCACTCTGAATGTTTTCATACAAATTTCATAATTTTTGGATTTAAAATGAATTTGTAATGATTTTTACGAGGTAGGAATTCAAAATCTAGTGTTTGAGGGAAATTTGTAATTTTCAAAATTTCTGACTATAGTAGCATGAATGAAGCTTATACCATTAAATTCTAAATTTTAAATGATTAATTTACAAAAAAAGAAAAAACTCATTGGAGTCCATATGAATTTTCTACAAATTATTCAAATGTAAACACTTTTAATCCCTTTTCTGTCTTTTTCTCAGTAAAGAAAACCATAAACTATTTTATACTCAGATGATATCTAGACTTAGAGGATGACATGTGGGTGCCATTGGTCAAGGTTGACTGGTCAACATGGACTAGTCCAACTGACAATGGGACCCACATGTCATATAATTTTCTTTCTTTTCCACTTTAATTAAATATATGGGTCCACGATGTCATTCACACATGATTTAGATTTTTATTAAAAAAATATTTCTGTTGCTCGGGTCCACATCTCATAGAGTAGCTGAGGAATTAATTGACTTGCTAATGATATCTTAACCCTAATTAATCAGTCTGACCATATGGATAACCGGTCTGACCGTTGTATGGATAACAGCCATAATGGACGATCTAACAGATATAGCCGTACCTCCATTCAGTCAGACCGCTCAATGGTCTGGTCTGACCGGCTGGTACAATGGCTCCAGTGGTTGACGGTGGAGCTCTAGTGATGGAGTGCAGAGGAGGGCAAGGAGTGGCTGAGCTAGGGAGTAGCTCACCACGGTGTTGGCTTGCTTGGCTAGGGTGTGGGGAAGATGGTTGGTGCGACGGTGTGCTTTCGTTGTGGATTTAAAAGGTGGTGGTGCCAGCGAGATTTAGTGGCAGCAAGATTCAGTGGCAGCGAGGCAAGTCGGTGGTGAGTGTAGCGATGCCGTTGGGTTGTTGGAGAAGTGTCTGCGCAGCTCCGCGAGGTCAGTAATGTCGTTCGTGATGCTTGAGGTCCGTAGACGACCAATGGTCCCACTAGAGTTGGGGAAGAACTCCCACCCGAATGAGCTCCTTCTCAAACCTAAGGACAGAGAGGGGGAGTGGATGAGTCTGGGAAAGAAAGAGGGGCTCCCGTGGGAAAAAGAGATAGAGATCGGAGTGCTTGCCGCCGGTGCCGGAGAAGAGAAGATCACTGGGAATCTTGGTCACCGTGCTCAGAGAAGAAGTAGGAGAGGGCTAGGGTTTGCAGATGGGGAAGGAAGGGGAAGAAAAGAGGGTCGAAGAGGCTGAGGAGGGAGCTTTATATGCTCGGAAGTGAGTGAGAGAGAGAGAGAGAGAGAGAGAGAGAGAGAGACGGCGATGTCGGTGACACGCGTTCGCCTGGGACGTGTGGAGAAAAGGCTTGTGGCTGGACCCTGTAGGTCAGGGGAAGGGAGAAGGCGTAGCGCTGGAGGGGCATTTTTCAGAGGCGAAGACTGAAGGAAGAAAAGATGCGGGTGGTTGGTGCTGGGATGGAGCTGGGCTTCGGCCCAGCCACGCCAGAGAGGAAGATCTAGGCTGGACGGCCTGGTCAGGTAGGGGTTCTTTTCATTTTTACTTTTTATTTCTACTTGACCTTGGGTTTGAATATATATGACTCAACTGAAGGTTTAAAATTTGTAAAAAATTTAGAGTGTTCTTTAAACATATATAACCTTTGTGATTTTTCTTAGGTTAAAATAATTTCCTTTAGACTAGTATTTTAATATAAATGCAAAATTCTCTGAAATAGGATTTGCGTTCATGTATCTCAATAGTCTTTAAATATTTTTGAAAAATTTGTTTTTGTGTACAAGGTAAATAACTCCTTGGTATGAAATTTGGAGAGGAAGAAATTTATCCAATTGACCTTTTTCATTTATGTCCGTTTGAAAATATTTTAGAAAAACATTTATTTAAATAGACAATTCAACTTCATTTGATTTGAAATTTTTTATAGTGCTTCTTGGGATGTTTAGAACCTAGAAAAATTTATTAGATTGGAGTTGTGGTAAGGTTGGTTTCAAGGTTTTGGTTTAAATAGGTTTTATGTCACCTTTTAGAGTTTTAGTATTCAGAGTGTGTGCAAAAGATCTATATGCATGCATGAGATGAGGAAGCTAACGTTTTATTTATCTTAGATCTTTACAGAGGTTAGATTTACAAATTTGGGCTGTTACATGATCAAGAGAGCATTTCCCCAGGATAGTCACCCACCCCATCCCTAGACTCCATCTTGCTCGGTGACTCTAGTGGCAAGTTTAAATGGGGTATAGGAGAGATCATGTCCAAACGATGAAGGGAGCCCTCAGGACCGCCAATATCACCTTTGTTGTTCCCCGGGTGGTGTTGTGCTGCTCTCACTGGTATGCTTAACTTGCCCTGTAGGAGCAACTCCTTCCTCGACACATGCACTTGCTGCAACTTGCTTGAAAGCTCTTGGTCATTAGCCTTAGAACCTGCCCTATGCACCTCCTCATCGGCATTGTTGGCTTCCGCTCGCATTGATAAGTTGCTATTGGATTAAACCATGCCATTGTGGCTAGAAGAAGCCAATGGTACACTTTTGATTGGCGTAAAGAAGTTGCATCAAACCGACGAGGATTCCACCTGGATGACCCCTACCCACTGATCAGCCTACCTGAATGGAGAACAACGAAGACGATGATTTAATTGCAAGGATGGCTCCTTACGTCACTTCCGTTCACATTCTTCATCTGTATGCCCTAGAAATCCACAGTGGAAAAAAAAAGGGGCACGTTCATACTTAAGAATATAGCGGCGAACTTGATCTTTACTCGTCACTTTGGTGTCAATATGGACTTGCAGGGGGCCACTCCACGATGTGGACATGGAGGAATCTGTGCTTATGGCACCCATCTTCACCGACATGAACCTCTCGAACCCTGCCAAAGGTGCCACCCGAAGCATGTCCAATCCTCTCAGTCTGCATGCCGAAGGGGAGTTCGTACATACGCACCCACATGGCTACTATACAAAGTGAAATCTAGAGATGCGAGCCTCGCCCTCAAAGGCAATGTTGATCAATGTGTTAGGACCCCAGAATTACAACCCACTCGTATGCGATGCACGGTCTGAATACCTGAGAAACTATCCACATACCATAGGCATGTTCGTTATATGTATCTATCACCGTTGGATAATCTAATACCTGGCCAACATATCGTACGCAAATCAAGCATATGCGATCACCATTGGTCAAGCTGGGCAAAGACACAATATCGCAACACGAGCTAAATGCAATTCTAAAATCCTAAGAAGACTTAGCGATGTTCTCACGTTTGACAAACACAATGATTTCGGAGGAGCCCCATGATGATACCCTCACCCTAACCTAGCTCGAAGGCTAGTGGGTCACTCGAGATCCCGATATCATCACTCACACCCTCCCTAGTCAACTAGTGCACCACAGCTAGCAAGTCACTCAACCAATAATTGTCATGCAAATTGAATCAAAAGAACAGACTCTAACTCTTCATGGCTATCCCATACACTTCAAAACATACATGCATGGTGTATGGGATGCCACAATAACAACTTAAGTATCTCAAGTCAAACTCTATAGAACAAGGGTTACAAGATACATAAACTTGTCTCATACATGAGAGGATACATAGTTCACAGTGAATCCGACTCGAAGGTCATTTACACATATTCAAACTCCAAAAACAGCAGCTGAAGGAAATTAAAAACCCTTGAGTTGGCAGCACAACCATCTCAAAAGGGCACATAACCCACACCTTATGCCTGAGAGAGCAGAAAATACAACTAGACGTCAATATTAGCATTCTCAGCGTCATATTACTCACGTACGCTAGGGTCACCTGCAATAAATTAGGAATGGAATTCCTTAAGTACTTTCGTACTTGCAAGATGCTTTGTAAGCTCATCCTAATTCAGTTAAGCATGATAAAAAACAAGAACAAGGATACTACACAAGTATTCATTATTAACATGTTAAAGTAGGACATGATCATGAATCGATAAACCAATATCAATGTACATTAATCATAACCACCTCATTCATTAACCCTCATTTAATTCACATCTATCACCCTAAGTCAATCAAGACTCATTTCAAAAATTTCTGACTAAATCAAACAAGATTTAACCAAGTGTTCTGAGCAAGTCAAACAAGACTTGACCAATCTGAAAATATTTCAAGCGTCCTAAGTATATGATTGGCCGACCATGACTTCCCATCATCCTTGCAAAAATTTCATGTAAAGCCCCACAACACCGGAATCGACGGGTTGACTAGGGTGCTTACGATCACTTCACCCATCGATCCATCAGTGGAAGCACTCCCCGGCTCTCACATCTCACTTATTAGGTTTCATAGGTTATCAATCAAATTAAATTCCATGATCCACTGTTCATGGCTCACATTCAAACCCTAAACATGCTAGTATTTCCATTCATAACAATACCGACATCACATTTGCAACCAAGCATTTCAACTCATTCAAAACCATAGCATTAAGTAATTAACAAATCTTAGAGAGCTTTGCAGAGCTTGCCTTGCTGGTAATACCCTTGATTAATATTAGGATCAACTTTGTAATACTCCTTGTTGCCCGGTCCTAGCGACAAGAATACCGAAATGCCAAAAAAGCAAGAAAAAGAGGGCATTCAATCAATACCCAAAAGAATAAGGGATGATATTATGCATAAAATGAATTTTATTATGTAGGAAATGCAACTATGAATCTAATGCAATTGGTTTCACTTAATTTGTATTTATGGAAGTAAAGTTATGATTTTCCAAAGTTTCGTATCATTATTTTTAGGGTTTATTGATCTATTAATTAATCTAAATTTTATGTGGTGACAGATGAACAAAAAGAAGTCAGCATACAACATACATTCTAACCTAACTCTTGATGCAATATAGGTTAATTTTCCTGTTAAGATAGATTTTCTAATTCCATATTTCGATATTAGGGCATTAAGGGCAATATGGTCATTTTTAAAATTTGAACTACAATAACATGATTAAAAGTGGTACCATAAGATTCTACTGATTAAAAGTGGTACCACAAGATTCTACTGATTAAAATATGAATTTACAAAAAAAGGATCCTCTCGATTGTAGTTCATATGAATTTTCTATGATTTTTCAAAGTTTAAACCCTATTTAGCATTTGCTATATTTTTCTTAGTAAAGAAAATAGGTAATACTTCTGTTACTCAGTTGGGTGCTAGACCTAGAGGATGATGACTGGGGCCTATATGCCAAGTCATTTTCCTTTTCTATTTCTTTTATTTCAGGTTTTAATTCTGGGGTCCAGCAGTCATAGCACATAGGGTTAAACTTTTTTAACAGTGTTAATTACTCGATCCCACACGTCATACACTATCTAACCCTGGCTCAACTAACTAAGCACCGTGCCCCACTGGTCAGGCCACTAGCGGCTAAACACTGGCATGCTCGAGCGATGGCGCTTGGCGGTGAGCATGCACACGAGAGCTATGTGGCACCAAATCGAGGGTTGTTCTTGCGTTGGGGAGCTGGCGGGGGTAGTGGGCGATGAGAGCAGCACCAGCAAGGTGAACATCGGTGCCGATAAGGGGGTAGCAAGGAAGGAAACAGAGGAGTGCCTGGTTGAACAATTGAAGGGGCGGGAAAGGATTAGGGCTTACCTCGGAACTTTCAGAGGAGATTGCTGAGGTGAGCGAGGTCAGAGGGGAGGTTGTTGGTGTTAATGGCATGTGGCGGAGCTCGGGTCTTCGACAGTGGGGAATCTAGAGCGAGACGAGAAGAAACGGGGGATTAGGAAGGGAGAAGAGGAGCTCACGAAGCTAGTGAGGGTGTTGGTGAGATTTGGGGTTTAACGAGGAGGTCAAATTTCTATTGGCGAGGAGGTTGTCCAGCGTCGGAGAAGAAGGGAGCATGTGACGGCTTCACTGTAGGGAAAACAAATTGCTCGCATCAGTGAGCTCTAGGGAGTGAGGCGAGTCATTTTGACAAGGTGGGAGGTAGGGAAGCTTCACCAGACACAGAGGAGGAGGCAATGCCAGCGATGGTGCGCTCGGCTGAGCGTTAATGCTGCTGGTGTTCTGGCGGCGTCGCTCAACGGCGGGCTTGGGGGACTGGTCGGAGGGTATGGCGGAGTGCGAGGGGGCGAGTGGCTATGTTGGCGAGGTGAGGGGGGTCGGGAAGTGGAGGAGAGGCCAAGGGGAAAGGGCTTGGCAGCGTACGGGAAGGACGAGCGTGTCGGTGTTATAATCCGGCAATAATGAATGCAGGACGGCGTACGCACAGCAGATCTAGATGGGTGCACACGGGAGACAAAGTTTAGACAGGTTCAGGCCCTCGAGAGGAGGTAATACCCTACGTCCTGTGTTTGGTGGATGATATTGCTTGGATCCCGAGTGCCGCAAGCCTTCGAGAGTAGATCTTGAGGTTGCTAGGGCGATATGTGTATGAGAGCTTATGAAAGCGTATGAAGCCTAGAGCTCGTGAGAAGATACCGGTCGGGAGATCCCTACCTGGCCTTATATAGTCGACCAAGGTAGGGTTACAAGAGTCCGGATCAGTTTACAGATTGGTTTCCTAATTGGTTACAACAAAATCCGAGATTGCCGGGTAAGTATTTATCCCTGTCTTGTATTCCAAGTCGACGAGGCGCTCCCGTGTAAAAGTCAGACTCCGAGTAGTCGGGCCGGCCCACCCTATGTCCAGAGGGCCGGTATTGTCCTTCTTGACGATACCCGGGTGCTATGTCATCGTTAGTAGCCCCCGAGACCTTCACAATTTGGCTGCAACTTGTCGCTGTGGCGTCCAAGCCGAATGTTTTTTGCCTTCTTCTCGAGTGGCATCCGTTTGAGTGCGCCCTATTATGGTCTACAAGAAGATTGTGAGGGACTCATAGAACTCCTATAAAGTTGAGGTAATAAGCCGAGTAATATTCACCCGTAGGGCAGGAATATCATGGCGGGAAGTTAATAACGGGTAAGTTCTGGCGGTATCCAGTCATTTCCAGCTGATGTCCAGCTGGGGACATACCATGAATCCTGACCGAATTCCCGAGTGGCATCTAATTTCCCAAGTGTTTCAGGTCCAGCTAGTGTCCCTCTGGGGGAATGCCCTCGAAATTCACGTCAGAACCAGAAAACAGGCTGTGGTGCTTCAGTCCCAAGTGGTAGAGCCTAATACCCGGACGTTCCACTGAATCCGGAAGTTTCGAATCCCAGAGATTCCAGGGTAATGTAATGACCCCTTTTGTAAACCAGCCTGAAGGTGAAACCTCAGCTGTTTGATACGTAATAAAGTTATGTTGCCATCATATCATTGCATCATATAGGAGCATTCATATGTTTCATCTCTTTTGGAGCTATTTTGATATTTTAAAGTGGAAGAATATCTGATAAAAACTAAATAAGAATAGCACAGAGTTCTGTCTAATTGGGATATGTATACCCATACAAATTTTACCAAAGTTTATATGTGGATATTAAATATCTTCCTGAACTTCTAATTAGTTCTAAAAGAATTGTTTATTTTAATAACATTTTGAATGCCAATAGTTCCAAGCTATTTTGAAACCTATGTGAGCCTTCACTAAAATGAGTGGCACATCCCCTTTTTGTTTCATTTATGCAAATACCCCAGTGGTACAGTCTGCATAATCTTAGTGTTATACCAGTTGAAACAGTGAGTTTGAATCAAAATTCAAACCAGTTTTTATTTTGTAGTGAAAAGCCAGAAAAAGGGGAATAAAAAGAAAAAGGAGTTTTAAAACCCCTGTACACGAAGCAGGCCGAAGTCGGCCCACACCATCCTTCTTCTCTCCCTGGGCTCAGCCCGCTTCCTTTCCTTCTCTTCCCGCAGTCCAGCGCCCCCCTCCTCTCTCTGTTGCTCACTGGCATGCGGGCCCCGCGGGCAGCTCCTCCCCAACACGCGGCGTCCCTCCTCTGCTGAACGCACTACCGGCGCCGGGCGCCCCTTCCTCTAAACCGCGGCGCCCCATTTGGTTTTCCTCCTCGCACACGCCACCTTCCCTGCCCCTCTTGCATTCTCCACCTCGCAGACCTCGCCGCTCTTCCTCAGCATCTCCGCGGAGCTTGCCCCACCCCGTTTTGCTCCGGGCAATCCCGGCATTGCCACCCCGGCGAGCGCGCGACGTTGGCCTCGTCTCCGTTCCGGTGTCTGATGATACTTCTTTCCCTCTCTATCGCGCGCACGGTGATCCTCTGACTCCAGCGGGCTCATCTCCTTCTCTCCTTATGCAGGATCAGCTAGGAAGCCATCAGACCGGAGCCTTCTACGCCGCCGCCCGCCATTGCCGCCGCTATCCTTGCTCCGCCCACTTCGAGCACTCGGCGACCACAAAAACGAAATCACCGTGAGCTCCTTTACCTCCTCATGCACCTTTTCCCCCCCCCCTCTGTTGCTCATCTTCGCCGCATTTGATCACCCGACCACCCTCTGTTTAGCCCTTCCGCCGGCGAGCCTTGAGCCGCCACTCCGGTGAGTCGGCGAGTCCCCAGAGCACGAAAATGAGATCGCGAGGGTTCCCACTCCAAAACCCCCATATCAATTCCACTGGAGGCCCGCGCATTCAGGGGATTGGGGTAGCCCCGCCGCTCGCCGTCGTTAAAGCCGCCGGCAGCCAAAACCTAGTAGGGTCCGTAGGTTAAAAAGGGAGGAGAAATAAACAGAGTAAAGAAAAACTGGTTTTGGGGCCCATGTGTGATAGACAGGAAGGAATAAGAGAGTGAGGGGAATAGAAGGGGTAGGGCCGGGCTTGCTGGACCCATGTGTCAAGGGCTGCGAGTAGAGTTGAGTTGAGTGAGAAAAGATTTTAACATTTTCAAAATTTTGTGATTTAACAGAAAATGGATAAAGGGGTGAATCTTTGAAAATTCATAACTTTTGAATGCTACCTCCAAATTGAGTGATTTTTGTTTTGCTAGTTTCATTAAAATGAGTAGAATATGATAGTGTAAAAATTATTTATGTTACATTGCTGTACCTACCTGGAAATGTCCAAAATGCCCTTTAACACTTAATCTCCAAGTTTAATTCTATGATTTTCCTTCCAAATTTTGAAAATGGCAAACATTATAGCATATGATGATTTAACTAACATTCTATGCTCTAAATATCTAGCATCTCTTGTATATTATCTCATGTTAATTAATTGATGCATGATCCAATGAAACCCTAACTCCAATAAATGTACTCTCGGAAAACCCTAACTTTAATTCTATAGCTCCGAATGGCATAAAACCAATTGCATTAGTTTCATATAGTTATCCTCTACATGTTAGAATGCATATCATGCATGCTTGTTCTTCTGAGATTGCTGGTGTTGACTCTTTACTCGTTTTATCGCTTTTCCGGGATTTCGGTGTTTTCTCTCGATAGAACCCGTGAACGAGGAGTATTCCGAAGTTGATCCACAGTACGAATACGATCAATCCCAGCAAGGCAAGTTCACAAAGATACTCGCTAAGATTCCCCTTAAGTTATTTCATGCCTTGCTATTGTTTAGGGTTAATTGCTAGTTGTATTGTCGTAATGATGGTGATGTGAAGGTGTTGGCGAATCACTAGTATTGCTAGGTTTGATTGTGTTGTAAGATCAGCGAGGATCTTTTAATCGGACTAATGCAATATGAAACCCTAATGGTGAGATGCGAGTGCCGGGGTATTGTCACCTACAGATGGATCAATCAGGTGGATTTAACCTGATTTGATGCCGGAGTCGTAGGGCTTTACCTGTCACCCACGGTGGAAGACTTGCCGCAATGTTCGGGTAGTCGAGGTCGGCCAACCTCGAACTAACGACATCCCGGGAGTACTTCCCTTGGTCAAACCTTGTTTGGTTTGCTCAGAACATTTGATATAGTCTTGTTTGACTATCTTTAAATCACCCCAAGCTTGTTTGTCTTGATGTGATTTTTGGTATGAAGTTCTTGGTTGAATTGATTCATATTCAGAATTGGAGAAAAACTTGTTCATGTGATATTCATTGATATTGTTTTGTCAATCTTGTCCATGTTGTTGTTTGTCATGCCATGGTGATATACATGTTAGTAATTGATTCCTGATTAATAGCTTTGCTGAAATTAACATGGGATGAGTATATAAATGTGACTTGCAAGTACGAAAGTACTTACGGAATTCAATTCCAAACTTGTTGCACGAGATCCCAGTATCGGTGAGTTCTACGACGAGGGGAACGATGTTTCGGATGCTTAGCTTAGTGTTATCCTTCTCGGTCATAAGAATGTGGGCTATGATGATGTTTATGGAGGTGGCATGGCTGCCATCTCAGGGTTTACCTTTTTAGTTACGTGCTGTTTTTAAAACTTCGAAGTACTGTACCCAGCCTTCGAGTTGGAAGTTATGTGTTTTAGAACCCCTCTCGGGTAAGTAAACACTTAAGTATCTTGTAATCCCTGTTTGGTAGAGTTTGAACTGTGGTATGAAGTTGTTATCTGTGATCATTCCATATACAGTGCGTGTATGTTTGAAGTATATGGAATCGATCGTAAAGAAGTGATGTCCTCTCTTAGTGCTCACTCCGAGAAGTGTTTCAGTTGAGTGACCCGCTGGCTGAGATGCAGTGCCGGCCAGGCAGGGTGTGGACTATCGTACCGAGCTCTCGAGCGACCCACTGGTCCCCGAACTAGGTTAGGGTGAGGGTACGATGGTCGGGCTCCTCCGAAACTACTCTGCTTAGTGACTCAAGAGAAGTTTCAACTCTTTACCGGGTTTGGGAATTGTATGTGGTTCTGGGAAGTTTAGTCGTCTCTGGCCGGCTTAACCCACGGTGATGGATACATACGATGTGTTTGCGTATGGTATGTGGGTTCGGTGTCGGGGTGCCCAACGGTGATGGATACATACGACGTATTTGCGTATGGTATGTTGGGTAACTTCTCGGTCTTTGGCGACTAGTCGTTCTCCTAATCATATGGAATTCCCGGGTCCGTGACAGTAAAATTCCCAGAACATCCGGGTAGAGAAACCGGTAGCTCTGAGTTGCTCAATATCCAACTAGCGGCCCGCTGAAGGCGTGCCACAACTGCCCTTCACTCGGGTGTATTCAAATGATTGTGTTCCCCTGAAGGCCAATCCTCGAAACCCTTCAAAACCGTAACGTTCGGTTCCGAGTTGTTCGGCAACCGACTAGTGACCCATTAAAGGTACATTACAGTCACTCTTTATGTGGGATGCATTCCAAATGGCTATTTAACCCCGGAAGGCCGACTGTTAGAAACCCCTAGCCAAAACCGTGCTGAAAACGGTAACGCCAAGCCGTGGAGTGGTTAATTCGTTCCACGACCCATCACGCTACGTAACGAAAGCCGAAAAACCGCGACGTGGACGCGAAAAACGCCCGCAGAAGTTGAAGGGGTGCCTTGTGCACGTGGGAAAGCTGCGGTCGTGGGAGCGGAAAAGTCCCGCCCCTCTGCTGTCCCACTTTATGAGACAGGGGAGGGGAAGACCGCAGACCACTTCACCCCGTTCGCATTCACACTTAGCCTTCTTGCGCCCTGCTTGCCTCTTCGCCTTCCTCACGCTCCACCGCCCTTGAAAGCACCGCCGCGAACCAAAAAACCATAGATCTAATTCACCGGCACTGGATGCACTCTCCCGTCTGGGAAGCAGATCCAGTTGAAGAAGAGGAGGACGCGCTGGTGTGGGCAATCCTTGTAGAAGAAAACTCCTCCACCGACCCAATGGCTCCTTGGGTGAAGTCCACGGTGACCGAGACCCGGCTGAACGCTCTGGTGACCGCGGGCGTGCTGCCGGTGAAGGAGCTGGTGGAATGGCGCGCCGCCAGCGTGGAGGAATTCCCCACCATGAATACCGGTGAGATCGTGGTCTACTCTGCCTTCTTCCACCAGGGGCTCTCGGTGCCGGTCCACCCTTCCTCCAGGGGTTACTCTACTAGTACAGACTAGAGCTTCACAACCTCAACCCCAACGGACTGCTTCACGTCTCCACCTTCATCACCTTGTGTGAGTGCTTCCTTGGAATCGAGCCGCACTTTGCGCTGTGGAAGTAATTGTTCATCATGAAGCCACAGCCGAGCAAGAGCAGTCCAGCCGTGGTGGGAGATGCCTGGTTCTAGCTGAGGCCCGGGGCAGTCAAGCTCTACTTGGAGCTTCCCTTCCAGACCTCCAATAAGGGATGGCACTCGGATTGGTTCTACGTTTCCAATCCGGCGCCGACTCTTCCGGGCTTTGGAGGTCAGCCTCCCGAGGTTCGGCCGAGCTGGACCGATCTGCCGCTGGATCGGGAGCAGCCCAGGGTCATGGTACTCATGGGGGCTCTCTCCGAGGCGCTCAAGGCCAGCGTCTCCGGAATCGTAGTCGTCTCCACCTCATCCGTCGCCGAGTCCAGTTGGTGAAACTAAGGGCGCATCCGATGTACGAATACATCGATGGCCAAGACGCGACTCGGGAATCAGCTGATGAGCTCTCGGAGGACGAAATGCAACGCCGGGTCGGAAAGCTGATGGCCCAGGGGATTGACTTGGACATTTCCTGGCGGCCGCCGCCTTTCAGTCGTGCCAACCCGCCGAGCCAAGTGAGCGACCACTCTCCTGACCTTATCATTTGCAATTTGAGTTTTGGCTGAGTCTTTATTTGGATTGCGTTCGTACTCCCCAACCTTGCAGGATCTGTTCGGGTTCAGTTCCCCCGCTACTCTTCCAGAGAAGGAGATATGGAACCAACCCCAGTATGCCGACATCCCCAGTAGTGGGCCACCGCCACAGGGAACGGCTGGCGCATCCTCCTCCAGAGCTGGGCCATCAAAGGGAAAGACGCCCATCGTGGCCGCGCTGAGCGCTCTTCTGCCGAGTGTGCTAGCTCCAGATGAAGAGGAGGAGGACGATGACGACGCCCCACTCATCATGCAAAGGAGACGGAGGCCGTCCGCTGGGACCACCCCGGGGGGATCGGGCGGCTCGCCCGCCCGTCCTGACTTGGTGGCGCCGGCCGCCGTCCCTGAAGGGGTTCCTCAGGCAGCCGGGAATGAAGTCCCCCATAGTCGGGGGGAGAAGAGGATAGCTGATGCTGCCTTTGGGGGGCAGAGCGACCCCGCGGTGCGGCCGGCCCTGAAGACCAGCGCGCCAAAACGGAAAAAGAGCGCTCAGCTCTCTCGGTCTGCCAAGTAAGTTACCAACTGGATATCTCCTTCCTGCTTTTGATTGTAGGAGGTATTAACAGCTCGGATGCTTCGCAGTCCACGGAAGCCGATGGGTCACTCGAAGAGTAAGCCGGGTGCCTAAGGACCTGGCCAAGGCGGGAGTGGGTCTGCGCCTGGGGCCCGACCCTCATCTCCTCCAACGACCGCAGGGGCTCCTGCGCCGCCATCTTCCTCCGAGCCGGAGGGTACGCCGCCAGCTCCACCGCCGGAAGACGTCACGCCGGTTCCGCCACCGAAGGATGCGATGCCGAGTCCGCCGCCTCCGCTGCCCGCTTCTAGGACGGCCGAGTCCAGCGCCGGAGCGTGGACCCCTGCCGTAGCGAAGCTAGCAGGTCTGAGTTAGGCCGGAGTGTCCCCATGCAACCACCGAGGGAACCTAGTTCTGCCGCAAGAGGAGATAGAGGTGGAGCGTGCGCTGCCTCCTCTGTCGGGGTTCCAGCTAGCCCTCCAGCCGCTCCGGGTTCGGGAGATGGACCCCTCCAAACCGGGCGTCGTCCTGCGGGAGGTCGATGACATCCGGGAAGCGGAGGAGTGGGAGCAGCTCCTGGACGCTACCACCGAGCTCGGAGAAAAGCTTCCGGCGCTGCTGAAAAGCATTCGGGAGAGCGCCAACCTGGTCAATGGCAGGAGCAATCCGATGGCGCAGTTATGTGACTTTGTCAGTATATTTCTTTTTTGCCTTCGTCCGGCTATTTTGGTCGGGTGGGAGCTTCCTTCCTTTCTTTAGGTTCCTCTCTGGGGCACGAATAGTACACCCAGAGGGTGTAGCCTCCGAACCTCCGCTTGGTTTAAGGAACCGAGTGGAGGCATTATGCCAATATAATTATCGATGTGAAGCATATGCTTCATGAAGAGAAAGAGATTTTGGTTCAATAGATTAGTCGTACTCAGAATAATGTGAGCATGAACTTACTAGAATTAGTCGAGTCAAAAAAAGAATGGCTGTCCGGCTGGGGTCCGGACCGGCCTCTGTAATGATCTTCGTCCAAGCTGATTTGCCTCCTTATTCTGAGTAATACATATTCTCCTTTTCCACAAAAAAGAGTGAAGGATTTATTTGTTACATGTGTATAGTTTAAACGGCAGGAGGTGCGGATATATTTCCTGTTCTCATTTTTGCCACACGGAAGGAGCACTACATGTGCAGCTCGACCAAGACCTTTGGTACGTGGGACTTGCTATCTCTGAAGACAGGCATCATCAAATCAATCGGCGCACCGAACAGTTAGGGGTCCAAGTTTATGTTTCGGTTTGTCTAGATACAAATATTTAGCGGAGATGTAAAAGGCCAGAATAATTTAGTTCCTTTTTAGACGTGAGAGCTAGAGATTGTTTTCCTTTCTTGTAAGTCGAATTAATTAGGAGGGATGGCTACCATAAAGCCAAGTTCAGGTGCGACCATGTAAGATTAGTATTGATTTAATGTATGTCTTAAATAGATACCCGTTACCGAGTTTCGAGAGAAACTTGATAAAAATCCCTGAGTTTTAAAATAGTTCTAGAAAATCTCTTTGTTACGTTTAGGATTCTACCATGTATAGAAGATTACTCATCAAATTTATATAATTTTTCATATTATTTCTCTATCTAATAAAAGAATTAAACTTGTTTTACTACTATTAAATATATGGTGTACCGTAAAAAATCGAGTCGTAGCAACAGACGAATCTCACCTAGTCTCGGTACTCATCATCAACCACATTGTAACCAATGGGGTGCAACTAGCTTCGCAAAATCCCTCTATGACGGTTGATCACGCCAACGGTTACATCCGACCAAGGTGGTGACACGTTTTCTTCCGCGTACTGCGAGGGATCTTCCGCGTACTATGCTGGCGAGACGTCAGGGTGCCGAAGTCCCACGTCTGCCGTAAGGAACACCGTGTCCGCTGCCGAGACACATGCCGATGGAGCTACCCACGTCAGGCTGTCTACGCGGCTGCCCTAGGCGGGAGGGAGCACATCTTCGACCTTCACCGGGTACGTCGAGCTAGCTGCCTACGGTGCCTGGCAGCGCTGATGTGGGGTGACGGCGCTGACTAAGCCAGCCTCGCCGACATGTGCACATGCCGGTTTCCTTACCGGTGCCGATCTCCTCCAACACCCTATTCCCGTCCCGTGATGCGTATGAGCATATCCCTCACTCACCTCGACGGTTGCCATCTTTATGGTGTTCGGCCCGAGGCGACATGCCACTGCCGCTTGCTGTCTACACAGGGAGCCCAAGGCAAGATGCCGTCACCGATCTCCACCGACCACACTGACGAAGCGTGCCTACTGCCTCTACCGATCTCCACCAACACTCTACGCTCACAAGCTGTACTCATCGCTCGCCGCGACAAGGTCAACTACAAACGTCAAGCCAGTGAGGCCATGCGTACCCCTGGCGGCTACCGTATCTACATCACCAACCTCTCCAGAGTCGTCATCATCAAGTGACGGCGCCATTAGCTGAGCAACATTATCCGTGTCTACTCCAACATCTACATCAACACTCGTCCTCGAGCCAACCAAGCACCGACGAGGCGAAGCCATAGTCTACCGACATCCTTTTCCGATGAAGCAAGCCATACGCTGCCGGGCACCGATGAGACGAAGGCAATTCATCATGTCCAAAACCGACAAGACGGACATCACCAGACTAGCACTGACGATGCCAAGGCCGCTCACCCTGTCTAAGCTAACAAGGCTAGACCCTTCATCACCAGACATCGATAAGCCAGCGGAGCATGCCCGTTCCACCAACAAGGTCGAACGGCTACGGCTTAGCATCAAAGGAGCGACAATGTACGGCTCCACCCTTCCATTCCACCATCATGTCACCTTCATCTACACCAAGCATGTGGAGAAGACGAGATTTGAAGACAACGACCAAGCACATGGGCAAGGCGACGCTTGACCCACAAATATAATTAATCGCGAGCTTTCCGAGGCCCCGTGAGCGAGGAGATCACGTCACCATAATCAGCAAGTCATGAACCTCCGCCGGGCTATCATCGAGCTTTGCAGGCACAGGTTCCAGATACCCGTGCTAGCAGACCACGAAACGCAATTACAAGTTGTATTTATTATTCTCTAATAATTAATAAGAAAATTCTTATCTTTTTCTTTATGTACCTAGATACATTAGCACGCCCGCCATTTACCTTTTCTACGGCGTACTAGAAATGATACACCCTACCTGGGTTATTTCTCATGTCAAACACCTCTAAAGCAGCTAAGGTTGTTGATCTGGAAGTTATCTAAACCTCACTATCTAGCAATTATTGGCTTTGGCTAATAGCTAACAGAAAACCAACAAGAGGTTAAATGCCTGAATTGCAGGCTCAATGGACCATTTCAAACACCATAAGCATAGCCCTCGATTTCACATGACTAGAGTAACATGAGGACAAAAATACAATCGTACTGTACCTAACCTTGCAGTCTACCAAAAAATTACCAAAAACAATGAGAAAATTGCAATCTAGCTCCCCGAGTTTGTCTCCTAGGAGGCATTTCCGTCTGCCATGTTGATCTCCCCGCAATTTACCCTAAATATCGAAGAAAAGGTTTGGAAGGCAGTAGAATCACGGAAACTCATTTTACCGTCCGGTGGACATCTACCCAATATTAGAAATACAATTTTTTCATCTCAAAAGCTTGTCAAATAGTTTTAAAAAAAATGTGGATGGACCTCATGCTATAAAATGCACACTTATAAAATTTGGTGTGCAAATATGACAATATGCTTCCTATAAAAAAAAACAAATTGATGCATGTTGAATAGTGAATACTGTATATGTTTGAAGCTGTACCAATTTATCTTTTTTATACATGACGCATATGATTATATTTTCACATAGAAATTATAAGTGTACGTGTTATAACATGATGTACATCCATAAAGAAATTTATATTTTTCACAATTTTTACAGATGGAAAATTTGTATTTCGAATATTGGGTGAAAAAGACTTTCGTATGTCCATCCGCGACCGGTTAAAATTGCACTGGATTGATCAGCTCGAGAACGGCGGCTTTGATCTGTGATTCCTTTCCTGCTAGGACCATGCTTTAAGAGAAAAGAGATGGAAGTGGCACTTGTGTATGGGACGGTACGTTTCTGCTCATGCGCATCATCTATGTTGAGATGCCTCAAGTATATATACTCGTATACTTCTTTGCCGTTTCATCTAATATCCTAATAAAGACCTATTTTCTTCACCATAATATGGCACCACTAACAGCTGCGCATATCATGTATTATACACTTTTATATACAGGGAGAGAGATGGAAGTGCTGCACTTGCCTACGAGAAGCTAAGTTTCTTCTCACGCGTATCATGTCATGTGTGTGCCCATCCCACCATAGTGTGCTAACGAGGTAAATTGGTGAAGGGATACGGGTAGGCTACACTAACGCAAAACAAAATTTTCTACCGCGTAAAGCAGGAATTGCTGTAGCAGTAGATCACGAGATTACCCCTTGTCACGCAGAACCATAGAGGAAGTAGAGTCGATGCAGCGGAAGCAGCTGTAGTCGTACTATCTTCTCCTCCTCGCGGTTCCCTCAGATGGATCGTCCAAGCGTCACAGCTGCAACGCCTCCAAGGTATCCACACGTTCAGGGAGGAACGTCGCTCGTCCGGATTGCTAGATCCGAGCGAGCAACTTTAGGCGTGGGATGGGTGACGGCTAGGGTTTCAGGAGGTCTGAGTTGGCTTAACCCTAACATGTCCGTCCTCCTCCTTATATAGACGTCCCCATAATGAGCTTCTATGTTAGAGGCCCATTAGGACGCAATGCTTAGTCTAATTCGGATTCTAATCTGAATTAAGCACCTGCCCCTTAAGTGTGCGACCCTATAGGTTCATGCACGTTTAGACATGAACCAAGTACTCCTACTCGGTCACTAATGGTAGTGGCCCCTAGCAGGACGCGCCAACTCCCAAAGATACGTAAAGGTCGTATCGGACGAACCATCACAATGTTATGTATGCAACTCTCTTTGTCTCACGATATTTGTCAAACTCAAACTCGAACTTGACAGCTCTTTCTCGATCACATGTCTCGGAATCCTTTACTAGGTTAACACTTTAACCTTAAGTAGCATGGTCATGTATTTCTGGATCCGATCACACGAGGGGCCCTGAGATATCTCTCTCATCACAGAGAGGGGCAAATCACATCTCGATTGACCATGACTCGCATCATACTTCATAACAAACAAAAAGGCAACATTTATTACTACCCAGTTACGGAGTAGCGTTTGGCAACTCCTAAGTAAGTCAGTTACACATATCAAGCACATACGATAATCTCAGGTCAAAGGACATAGCACACACATTTGTCTTAAGTTAGGTCTATCCAACCCCATGTTCTTTAACATGTGCTCATACAATTGGTTCGACATCGCTGTGCCCATGACCCGTAAAACATAATCATCAACCAATATATATGCTAGTCTATTATTCATATGTGTCCTCACATGAGTTCTAACTAGAGACCAATTTAGTATAATCATTCAAGGTTAGTACGGATTTTCACAAACAAGTCACATACTTGCCAATCAATACAAATAATATTATTCAAAAAATATTTAATAAATTATGGATACAATAAAATATGATCATCTCTATGATTGCCACTAAGGCACATTTCTAACAAGTGGCTCTTCCACGAGGGCCTCACGACATGCAGAGATTGTGACTCCTATCAACGAGGACGTGCTACCGGTACCGCTGTGCTGCCTCAACAAATCAAGCCAAATAATTCCAGTTTCAACTTCGAGGCTGACAAATGGGCCATCGGACCACATGTCAATGGCACATTGATGATATTTTTTGACTTGCGTGATTGTTGCGATAGTATAGAGCAATTTTCAAGATCGTGGGAGCGTACACAGAAAGTCCTGAGGATGCCTCGTAGGAAGAACACATTCTAAAATTACCCTTTTAATTTATATGCTAAAATCAAGATGTTACGTTGCCCTACTGCCTCGCCGCGCAGATGGTATCTTCCTGGGGTTCTCTAGAAACTTCAGAACTTTTGATAGTTCGCAGAAACCCGGATGCATTTACCCTGAATAAATAAAGTTGTTCATAGTATGATATATTTTCTGAGAGTGGATTTTGTACATGTACATGTGGGTACATGAGTTAAGGATTTAGGTCAATTCTCATATTTATGCATCTCAAAAAATTCTCCAAAAATTCATAGATGTTCATCATGTTATAATGTACAAACCCACAAAATTTCATGCAAAAATATAATCAAGAGTGCCCTACACAAAAAAGACAAAAAATTGTTGCTGCGTTGTTTTAAAAATAAGTTGAATTTTTTGTCTTTTTTGTGTAGGGCACTCTTTATTATATTTTTGCATGAAATTTTGTGGGTTTGTACAATATAACATGATGAACATCTATGAATTTTTGGAGAATTTTTTGAGATGCACAAATATGAGAATTGAACTAAATTCTTAACTCATGTACCCACATGTACATGTACATGTACATTTGCTTTTCTCATATTTTATTTGTGTTGAATATACTCTGAAGCGCATCATTGGATTTCGATGGAATTTGTATAAGTCGTTCGCTATTATTCTAAGCTTAAATCAATTTTATGATGCTTTTGAGTCAGGATCTGGGATTTCAACCCGAACCTTTTTATGTGTACCATATTAGGTGAATCGATTAAACGTATACCATATTAGCCTCATGATCATCGCCGACCGAAACTAGTTATTATTGTAAGGTGAATTGGACGATTGAACTGGAGATATTGTTGAGAGACGCTTTGAACTGAGCTGAAGACCATGTTATGTTTCTGTACAGGAAGTCTGCTCAATCAGATGTGTCTTTGTAAACCATATCTACGTTCACGTCTCCAAACAATACAGTGCGGCATGCAGTTGCAAAAGGAGATGTGCTGCGCATTAGATACGTGTCTCTGTGTATATAACCATTTCAGCGGAGATTCGTGCTTCGCAGGTTGTCGCACATGTCAGCGGCCTCCGCATAGTCTGGAGTGGTTCGGAGCAGCGGGAAGATCTCCCCAAGCCTCGAGTCTTGAATGGGATTAGCTTCTGCGAGGTCGCACGGAAGGAACTATAGCTTCGGTGAAGTCTACCTCCAATATATCTCCGTCTATTTGGAGAAGGCTGTCGATTCTGTATTACTTTTTGTAGGGCGGTTGTCTTTTTTCTTTTTGTTGGCGAGCCGCAAAGTGCAACCCACAGGCCTAAGCACAATAGCTCCGATACTACCCACCTTAATGCCCCCACTCGGGGTTGACAAGCAATCGCTACTTTGCTCGGGCGTAGCGCGGTGGCCCGCCAGTTTTGTGAAGACAAATTCTGAACAGCTGCCCCAGCACCTGGCACCTGCATGCATGTAGCAACGTAAGGTGATGTATCCACAGTTCCGACAGAGCAGCTAGACAGAAACCACATATACGTACATACCTTGATGTAAGAAGTGGGAATATGAGTGCCGGCAGAGGCTCCCCTGATCCAATTGTGCAGCGTACTGTGAGCAGGAGCTGCGCTCTCCCATGAAGAGCATCATGCTCATCATGATTAGCGTAGTCGCTGAAGAAACTTTTTCAGTGGCCATGGGCGAGTGGGCCGAATTGAACTGAATGCTTCCTCGAAAGACAAATTGAGCTAGAGATATTTGCAGAGACAAATTGAACTGGCGACCATGCTTTATTTTGTTTTCCTCCAATCTCACAACTATTGTCCCAAGGTGCTACATAATGCAAGGGGGGAGATATATTATAATCAAACAAAATAAACCAAGGAGAAACAAAGATGTAAAAAGTTCACAAATGACAAATGGTATTGTGTGTATAAATATGTGATAACCCTGTTAATATAAAGAGACTCCGCTTGTTTCACCTTCTACTCATTGTATGATGCAAATTTCGTGCATCTCATCACAATTTTGGAGTGTGGAATGAGCTTTTACTAGTCTCAGAAATGCATAAGAGGCATGGAGGATGATACAGCAGGTTCGAAGGCATGAATGCTTTAGTTACCTTCACGGCTTGCTGAAATACTGGTTGTGCAACAGGGATATGCATCACCGACAAAGTTGCAAACTCTAATACTAAATTTATTATGGAAACTCTATTTCATGGACCCCCACATGTAGGGTTTCATGAAGACACCCATCCCCGATCGACACGTGGCCAGATTCCCAAACACCCATCTGAATAACCCTTCTTCTTTGGACGCCTCTAAGCACATGTACCTTAGGGTATTTACGATGAGATGATGTTAGTCTTCTCTTCGGGATGTCACGGTAAGATTTTTAGTGAGTTGGAAGAGAGAGAAGGAATAGAAAAGACTATGTATCTGTAGGGAAAGAGAGAAAAAATTATTACAGAAATTTCTTTTGCTTTATATATAATATATGGATCCAATCTAGATAGTTAATTAGGTGTGCATCTAATTGCTCACAAAGTTGACTGTGCGAAGATGCTAGCGACGGCGGCATCAGGAATAGGAGGAGGTGGTGGTCTCGCTGGAGAGGAGAGGAATGGAGGGAGTGCGCGGTAGGGAGCACCAATGGGAAAAGGTAAGAACCCTCCGACGGCGTCAAATCTGGGAGGAGGTGGTAGTCTCAGTTGAAGAGGAGAGGAATGGAGGCAGCGTACGGTAAGGAGCAGCAACAGTGGGAGCCCTTCGGTGGCGGCGCGCGATTGTGGCAACATCAGATCTAGGAGTAGGTGCTCTCTATTGGAGAGTGGAGGTAGAGAAACACGTCGGAAGGACAGAGTTAAATCCCAAGCTCGATCGGACGGACGCAGAACGGTTCGCTGATAGGGCAGTAAATAGATTTTTCGAATAATATATGCTCGGTGATAGATGGGAGTTGAAACTGACTTTTTCCTTGCGAAAAAACGCAGAAGTGGAAGTAGGGAATCCTTAAAAGGAAATAGGTGATGCATATGGGGACGAATGGAACTGCATTGGATTCCCCGGTTAAAGTCCTTTCGCACTAAATATTTGCCTCAAAGCTAATGAGGCAAAGTACGGTTTATCGCAAATGGTGCGGTGTAAAATTGCCTCAACAGGTGCGGCACAGTTAGTCAAGAAGTTGAGTCCATAAATTGTGGGCCATGTGTATAAGAAAATATGGTAAGCTACAATTGTTATGAAGGTGTGAAAAGAGAAGAATGGGGGAGCCTTTCAGAGAAATTCCACCATGTCCACTTCACTAATTGCCAAAATAAAGGCGGCCGGTTGGTGCTTAGCAGGTGTCAAAACACTTTCGCATGTTGTGCTCCCGTTGTAGGCCCTATTAGTGCAAGAGACATTGTTTCTGACCATTGGGTCTAAACCTGACTTGTTACCCCCTTCTTTATTAATGCGAGACCTGCGGAATATGCATAATTTCGTAACCAACTAATCAACCATACCGAGGGTGATGGCCAAAACGCAGGAGTTCTTTCTGCGGGACTGTTTGTTAATTTGCATTCTGGGGAATAAAACCAAAAACCAGGCTATCAAGACACAACCAACTTCAAGCAATTCAAAACGCACAAAAGAATCAAATGTATACGCTAAGGCTCAGCTAAAATCGACTGCTCTTAAAATAACGAGAAAAGAGCAATTCACAATGCAACGGAAACCAATTGCCATAGCGAAGTGAGAACTTATAAAAAAAAAGACACTAGCGAGAGATAACACACAAGCAGTCAAATCCAGGAGAACAATATCAGTCCACACATGGACCGAGTGCCAACTAGCAGCAACGCAAAGGCAATGTAACTAATTCACCACTACCAGCCTACCACGGGAACGGAGCAAGGGAAGAAGAGAAACTGCTAAAATAGAAGAATCCATCCATGGCGCAACACACAGCCTTCGACAGCACAGGGGCATCTAAACCAAATGGGCTCCAGAACACAAGGACCCATTGATTTATCAGTTACTGGCCCTCGCCGGCTTCACCTTTTGAGGCTTCTTTGCCCTCCTCGGCGCCACCCTCCTCCTGCGACCAAGACAGTATTAGATGGTGATTGGTTACGAAAAAATTTCACGTGGAAGATGAAAAATGGCAAAGCAGCCAGTAAAGATTGAGGAGATACCGTGAGGTCGGAGGTCCATAGGGTCAAGTTATCCCTCAGGAGCTGCATGATCAATGTGCTGTCCTTGTAGGACTCCTCTCCAAGGGTGTCCAACTCAGAGATAGCTTCGTCAAATGCCTGCACAGGGTAGTTCATCACACAAGATATCCATGACATGGCATACAAAGTACTCAGATCATAATATAAAGTTAACAGGCCAGGTAATTTAGGAAAAGAGCAGTTACTTCATCAAACAAAAGAGTTGTAGAGATCCTAAACTGTTATGCTCTTGAAAATGTGAACTTGAGTTATAATTCCGTTGAAGACTTGTGGAAGTATTCTCAAAGAGAGATCAACACCAAGCAAGCATTTTAAAACTATGCAGAACAACAATTACAACCAGCAGCAAGACTTTACCACTGTCTACAGTCTAGATTAGTATGGAAGGCAAAAAGGAATAATGCTCACCATATTAAAGCAACATTATTAATCACATACTACATTTAATACCCAAATATCTAATTACCAAGAGAGTACAAAACATGAAACACTGTAGACTTGTTCCTTCTTAATAAGCCTCTGACTCTTTTTTGTTTTTCCCTGTAAAATGATTACCACTGTGAACCCCTAAAAGAAAAATGCAATATCATAATTCATCCCTATAAACTTCACTGCAACGGGACCAAGCCAAACCATCGAAACAAAACCATGAATAGGCAAGAGAATTATCCATAATTTGTAGTTAAATGGAAAAAAATCACAGAAAAGACAACTGATGCATTGTTTTCCAGCTTTATACTGAGTGCAGATTCAAATTCACAACACATAGGATGGTAAACGTGCCACTAACCTGCTTTGCAAGGTTGCAAGCTTTGTCTGGAGAGTTTAGAATCTCATAGTAGAACACTGAGAAGTTAAGTGCAAGTCCAAGCCTTATGGGATGGGTAGGAGCCAGTTCCGCCAGAGCAATATCCTATATAGTAAATTGTAGGATAAATGATGTTAAAAACATTTACCAGTCTAATGAACATGAAGAAAAGCAATCGTTGCCAGATATAGAACAAGAAGATTTATGCTACCCTAATAAACATGAGGTGAAATTAATATGACAGCAAATCAGCAACGACATGAACCAACCTGAGCAGCCTTGTAAGCCACCATTGTGCTCTCGGCAGCTTCCTTCCTCTCAGCACCAGCCTTAAACTCAGCTAGGTACCTGACCAAAATTAGAAATTTATGAAATTAGAATAGTTACTACGAAATATTGAATCAACAACATAATAAAAATACAGCTCCACATCCTTCCAACCTGTGATAATCACCCTTCATCTTGAGGTAAAACACCTTTGACTCGGCAGCAGTAGACAAGGGCACAAGGTGTGAGTCAAGCAACTTCAGGATACCATCACAAATCTTGCTCAGCTCGGCCTCAATCTTGCCACGGTATTCCTTGATCAGGGTAACATGTTCCTCGTTCCCACGTCCTTCCTCCTTCTGTTCAATGGATGACACAATACGCCATGAAGCACGGCGAGCCCCAATCACATTCTTGTAGGCAACAGATAGGAGGTTACGCTCCTCAACAGTGAGTTCTTCCACATCTACTGTCTTAGCCACCTTCTCCATGTACTCGACCATCTCCTCGTACCTTTCTGCCTGCTCAGCCAGCTTGGCCATGTAGACATTCTCCTCCCGAGACATTTTGACCAGGGAAGTAACTTACTGCAACCACAAACAAAATACTGGTAAGACATTGCCAAATTCCAGTAGCATGTAATTAACTAAATACACACACACAAAAATAGGATAATGACAGTGAATACAACTCAGATCAACACTTTGTCATTCAGCTAACCCATGTTTGTCAAGAAAAAGCATAGGATTATATATTCATTTCGTAAGAATATGACTTGTAGATTCTATACAACAGGTAATATGCAGTCCTCGAAAAGGCTACAACTGATCTACTAGCATCTAAGGTCTTGTTCACATTAGATCATGGAATATCAAGTCTAAATTCCCAACCAGTCGTGGTAACCACCAATGTTGTATGAGGAATCATGAAAAACTACATCTCTTTCCGAAGAGTAACTACAACGTTTTGCACCCAAAAAAAAAGATAGAAAATTGAACTAGTGCCTTGTAATAAATATGTGATTCCAAAAAAATCACTTCCAAGCATTGCAGGTTAACAGACAATTGGCATGGGGCAACCGACCAACTATCGTACCAATTAACCCCCACAGGACATTAAAGCCAAACTTAGTTTGCCACACAATTAACATTTCACCAATTGATAAATTCCACCTGATCAAACGAATCTAGATCTAATCGCGGGATCATATGGGGCGTAGCTAAATCACTCGGTAGATCAACTACTTCCCAGAAAGAAATCGATATCTCGATGCATGTCTTCAACGAACACCACGGTTTCTAAGCAGAAACGGGAAACCAAAAAACAAAATCCCCACTTACTACACGAAAAAGCCATACCAAATCGGTCGGATCTACGCGCTGCACGTGCTCGTGCTCTCAGATCTCGCGAATCGAAACCCAACAAAATCCCCCAACAATACCAAGGCCATACCAGATCTAGCCGCAAGCCCAGAACGGCGCCCGAAATTTTTTAAAAATATATATATATATATCGCAGATCGCTTGCGTCTCGCACATACCAACACGTCGCACGGTGGGATCAAACAGGAGGCGCCAGCAAGCATCGAAATAATCGTAGATTTTCATTTGCTGGAGAGCAGAAAGAGAAAAATGGTAACCCTAACCTTCGGGGTGGTGGCGAGGTGTGCTGGGTTCGCGTGCGCCTCGTTGTGGTTTGGTGTCGCGATGGGGTTTGGGGCGGGGGGGGCTATATAGCGAAACGCGCTCGCGAGGCTGCGGTCAATTCGGCCAATCGGGTGTCCTCGCCGACCGCAAAGGCCACAGCTAGCAGCGATGCCATGTGGGGACGCTATGCCAGTGGGGCCCGCATGTCATTGGGCCGAATCGTGTGGGTTTGGCCTCCTCGGCGTGGGTGGTCGGTGGAATATACCCCCGGGAAACTCTCCCAAGAGCTGCTGAACTGGTGCTTACTTTACCATGACATGCGGGTCCGGGTTCCTGTGGGGCCCACATGGCATCGAATGGTTGCGCGCGCTGACCTGTCAGCTGTGACAACGTCGTTTTTTTTTCTTTCCTTAGAGGAAACGATCTTGTCTGTAAGTGGAAGCGCACCATCAGTGGTGCTAAGCGATCTGTGATGACGCAGATGACATCTCAAAACAAACAAAAACTCGTATAATTAGTATGCCTGTATAATCAAGTGACTAGAGAAGGGATGTCTCAACATAAAGTGATTAGACAAGGAAATGGCCATCAGCATCATGTACAACACATAACAACGTTGCATAAAGCTGTATTGCACAGCATAAAGTCGCTGCTGACTTCTGAATTCTGACCCTTTTTCCAAAAGTCTGAAGAGGAATACGTCAGAGAATAGCTGTATAGCAAATTTGCAATCCCTTTCTTTTCTTAAAGATGCATTTTTGACATTTCTGAATTCATTTCTCGACCTAAGAAACTGAAATGTGGCTCTACAAATTATGGACATTATCTAGTTGGCAAATGTCTAAAAACAAGATTGGACAAATTTGGACAGTTTCTTTCTCAAGATGAAAAACAGAAGCCTCTCAATTTTAGGCGCTCACAACAAAAAAAAGTAACCAAAATAGAACGAAAGTGATACGAAAACAACTGCATCCGCACATGTTCTTGTCAAAGAAACAATAATCCCTTGCAAGTTGCAGGTCACACAGCCTCACAGGTCACTAGCCGTTGCAGAGGTTGCTATCACAAGCAAAGCAGCATCTCCTCATCTTTTCAGACTCCTAGCGTGTCCCTGTCCGCTCTGACACATCACGTTAATTTTCACCATAATAGCAGAAAGGGATGGCATTTCTCCCGGTCCCGGATTTATAATCTGGAAAAATGATGAGCAGGAATGCAGGATGTAAACTAAGATTTGACACGTCTTTGGCAGCATTTATACGGCATATCTCAGATATTGGTTTGAGTTTAGACTCGTAATAATCATGCAGCATTGGTTTCATACACAGCAATAATTCATGAACGAAGATGCAAGGCACACGCGATGTTTGGTGGCAGCAGGCCAACATCTTGAGGGTAACATGGAAAGAAAAGGAATAGACACGACGGTACAGATCTACTTCTCATTTATTTCAAATAATTTTACAGTTTACACATCTGAGTTCTACATTTTACAAGATAGTCATCTGAAAGAAGAACCCTACCACTCTGTCAGGAGCACGTCTAAATAATCACAAGCATTTTACAGCGGCTATAAATGTAGTGAGAGCAATGCTCTCAAAGAAAAAAACATGTAGTAAGAACTCATATGATACTTCAAGCATGCTGAGCTGCAGACGGTACAGAAGATGTGGGAGGCCATACCTTAATAACACTGAATATTTCTAGACCGTCTCTTGGTATATTGGTTTTAAGAAGAGAATAAAGTATCCAAATCACAATTCTAGCATAGGATTTCAACCCAGAAAACACGGGTTATTCCTCATTTCCAGTGATCCTTTTCTTTAGAGAATCAATCTCATTGGCTAATTCATCCCGATTTTCCTGCCACAAAGAAAATAGATTGTCAGGAAACACACTTGAATGAATGAATTAAAAGTACATCATCGAAGTATATTTGTTTTCGTGTCTATTGTAAGTTGCATCGAAGTATATTTAGCATTGAAATGCATTTAAAATGCTATGTGCGATTTTCCCTGGGACAAATCATGCAAAGGCCTTGGGATCGAACCGTGACATACATAAATATGGCACACTAGCCAGCTGTTCATCAGCTAGACATGTCAGGCATGGAAACTCATTAATACCAAGCTGTGCATCTTCCACAGTTCCACGAACAGCCTTTTAGGTGCATAGTTAAGATAAAAGGGACAAGGAAAACTCAAGAAAATTGTGCCGAATAGTAGAAACAACTGTAAAAGCACTTTCACCGTCCGCCTACACGATTTTGAGATTACCTTGAAGAACAGGTACCTGTACACAAACCATCCTGAGTAACCCATCCCCACTAGCCCCAATAAGTTTGGGAGCTACATACCATGACAAAAGGACAAATTGAAACAAGAATCAGGCAAACGAGTAAGAACATGACTAATAGGATGAGTAGATGACATTAGACAACAAACTTTCTCCATGTGAATGGGGACATATTAAGAAAAGCTGGACATATACCAACGGGACAGATTTGATAGCTCTGAGAACAACCGAGGATAGGCAAACCGCGATGATCGCCCCGCCTCCATACAAGAAAACAGAGGACTTGTTCTCAATGGCGTCCCACTGTAGTAGTCATGGAGGCAATTATTTGTATTAAGATTATAGACCAAGTGAAAAGCATGGTGTTCTCCAAAGTAAAGTGAACATAACTTCTCCCTGAACGCAGCGAGGGGCTCATTGTCTTCAGTAGAACTACTCTCGTCTGAAGATCCTGTAGCTCTTAACTGGAGTTGAGAGATCCTCAGGGCATCTGTTAAAAATATTAGTATATTTGTGAACTTTCTCATCCACATAGATTGGAGGATGGTCATAACCCAGATACTGAAAAAATTGCTACAACTTTGCCAACCATATCACAATCATTCTAGCCATCTACCTTTTATAGAGTATTTAATTGATCCGTATCATCCTTTTCCCTAAAATACATGCCCCTGAATTCTTTCTTTAAAAACACTTTTTCTTTAAGTTTACTAACTGAAGATTACATGGTTCGTCAAATCACATTTGTGAGTAATGGCGTTAGAGTTCACCTGATCAGATATAATTCTAGAATGTAATTTATATTAAAATTGTCCATGATCAAAAAAAAACAAAGTGAAATACACATCTAAAAAGAGCTCATAATTTGGTATCAACGAGTTTCATCAAGTCATGTAGGCCTCAAACAGTAGGAGCAATGCTGTTCACACGGTCTTACACTTCTCACTGAAAAGATTTAAAGATGGTGTGGCAGTGGCAGTCTTTTAATGAAAAACTAGACACCTTTTGTGTAACACAATGGCAATTCCTTTCTCTTAGCATTGATGTCCTTAAGCAGCTCGTAATGATTTGACACCCTGGACCTAGGAGATCAATGATGAGTCACAACTCAACTTGGGTTTCAGCACTGAACTGCAAATACCAGTCCAAAACTAGGCTGTGCTTGGATGATATCTTTTGGGAAACGTTTAGAGCAGAAAAAAATAATAGTAACCAGCAATTTAAGCACTTGGGTAGTTGGGTGGGCTGGAACCTTTTGTATTAGTATACTGTAAAGGCTACTTTTGATTAGCTCTAAATACACTTCCATATTTAGTTGTACGTGGTATACTTTCCTTCAAATGCTCTTTATTGTGTTCAGAACTTGATCTCAAACTTTTCAACTGCTTTTGTGAGCTCATACTCTTCAGCAATATTTCTAGATAAAGCAGAAGCTCTTTGTTCTCTTAGGCTAGTGCAAGCAAGAACTTTTTAACATGGATGTTTGATTTCTGTGATTTGCAAACAAGATCAAAGAAAATTACATATACATGGTTCATTTATCTTCAGTGTCTGTCATGTAACACAGCATAATTATTATCTTTCTAGAACTGCAGTATTTATACAGGAATTTCTGTATCTCATTTATTTTTCTGTTTTCAAGTACCAATAAATCAATACTCCTGAATTAGCAGTAAGCAACGGTAGAAGAATTGATTCGTATATGAAAAATAACTTGTTAAGCAACTACTATCAGAGAAGACACATTACTACACATGTCTGAATCGCATGGCTTTTGATATTGCCTTTACGCGTCAATACATCATTGATGCTGACCCATACTACAAGGAGCCCATTAAGTACAAGGTGTGCCACTTGTCCTCCCAAATTCCAAAGTGCACACTTAACATGTACCAGCTCGGGGTCAATGGACCCTGTACAAGGTACGTGAATGGGGATGGGGTGTAGTCAATTTGGTAGTTATGTGATAGACAGTTTTCAACTTTTCAATTGACCATGTAACAGGTTCAAACAAGAGATAGAGCAGCAGATGTTAGTTCATTGTTAGAATTTGACAAGATGTAAGGGTATGTGACATCTGAAAGAGCTCAGAACTTGAGACAGTGTTCAATGTGGCAAACAGCGATGACTCCAAAAAATTTCTGGCTGGTATTATGCCAAAAAAAAATTTTTGAACAAAGCGACTGCACCAATGGTACAGCAATATTGGTTTCACTTACATAGCTTGAGATAGACAGCAAAACTCTAGCAGTGCTACTTCTTACACTCTGGTCAGGTGAAGATACAGTGTTTCCATGATCAGTATTTTGAACACTCGGGTAAAACAAGGATATCTTAATTTATCAGAGTTCCACCAATCCAAACCAATGTACCCCTTTTCCATCATTATGCTTGCTAGTAATAAGGATAACGACCTTACAGGGAAAATACCAGGAAATTAGTGGCATTGATTTGTCGTACAACCCAAATTAGCATTTTGCTTCCCCACCCATGAAATTGTGCATTTTTTAAGGCAGATGTTTCGACAGCGGTACCCAAAAAATGGACATCCATTGCTATTGATCCAATTTGCTAGTTGTAGTTGCCCTTCCTCAGAATGATTCGAATAGTTCCAACCAGTAACCACCACAATTAGTTCACATCACCGACGCAATATCATGCACCATTTAGGGCCATTAGTATACCAGGAGGAATCTAGCTTGAAACCACCAGGCTACGCTGAGATTAGTTCGAACCGTCTAGATCCAAAGCAAAAGACCGTCACGATGGAATATTACAAGATGCGAGCCAAGTGTACCTTCGCGGCGAGGGGAAGGCGCCATAACGCGGGAGGCGAGCGGGCGGCAGCGCATCGGAACTCGGAGAAGAGCAATTGGACGGCAGCCGAAGGGCACCGGCGGTGCAGCGGCGGCCGCCATCCCGGTGCTGCTGCTACTGTCGATCCGTCAATGCTGCGAGAGGGGAGAGGTAGAGGGTGCTGGTTAGGGGCTAGAGCTTCTCCACCTATCTTTAATTTTGTTTTAAGCTCGGCAACTTTTATTAACTTATAGAATAGTTACGTCATCCACCAACAAGACATTGAAAAAAGAGGGACATCTATCCACATTTTAGACATAAACAATACCCTTTTAGCTAATTCATGCGCAACACAATTCGCTTTCTTTAGACAGTATTTAAAGGTTGTTTTTCGTAAAGCAATCGAGATTAAGAGGCACTCACCATAAATTGCCACCATCGTCGTTGTCGAGAATCCGAGCATTGCATTCACAACCTTCATGTTGTCAGATTAAACAATGATCTTGCTGCATCCGATATGAGAAGCTAGACGCAAACCATCCCGTAGGGCTTCTTCTTCCGCCACACATGCACTCAAAACAACAGGAAATGTCCTATTAGAAGCCGCAATGAACCTGTCGTCGTCATGTCTTATTACAGCCCGAGTAGCCCCCTTTTCAGTAGCTTGATCAAATGAGGCATCCACGTTAACCATAACAGCTCCCTCAAGTGGTTGCATAGTTCGCAGCTAGAGCGCTAATTGCAATAGCTGAGTACACCACCGACTGGACCTTCTCCTCATGCATGCATTGCCTCCTCTCCCACCATATACACCAGGCAACAACCAAGACTAGTTTTTGGAGCCCAGCGTGGTCCAATCTGTTGGAAAATTAGACAATTTCGTGATTAATTCCAGTAAACAATTCATGACTAAAACAAATATTAGCATGCATAACTCTAGCATACTAGGTGAACAGAACAGCAGCATCGCACATGCAACAGCAAGCATACTTAAAAAACAGGATCAGATCACGACGCACGTACTGATCGTTTGTAGATGAAGTAGCCGTGACTGTTGCAGAAGCGATGTTGTTGACGACGACGTTGGTGAAAACGGGTCGAAGCAAACGGCGGCGGAGACGACGGTATGCGGCACCGCCTGACTTGGATGGAAGACGACCCGTGGTGACGGACGTGAGCAGTCGCGCGTAGCGCTTCCCAAAAACCTAATTCGTCCTCTCCCGGTGCAGGATCACAAGGACGAGAGGTTCCGGAGACCTGCTCTCCCTCTCGCTGGTGCACGCCGGCGTTCGGGATGGAGTAGATTACTGTGGCGGCGCAAGTAACAAGAGGAGGCAAAACCCTAACTCGTTTTTAATCTATCTTTGGCTGCGGCCGGTAAGTCATATATATAGGAGAGCCCACGCGGTCTCGTGTCGCGATCACGATCTAAACCGATTAGGTTTCCAACACGTAAGACTTATCTAAACCGATTAGGTTTCCTGGTCAAGCAAACAACAAACTTGTCTGCCAAGAAACCAAAAATTAAAACGGCAAAAGGAAGCCGCGCTCCTGCAAGGTCACGGACCGGATTTCGGCGGACCATTCACGCGTATGTCGCACGCCCGCGCCCTTCGCCCCGGCCCCGGCCCGTGCCCGTGCCCGTGCCCGAGCCCGGCCAGGCCAGGCGAGGCGAGGCGAGCGCGCGCGTGTGTGGTGCTTCCTTTCTCTCCTCATACCAATCACTAAGTGTGGTGGGGAGAACTCACTATATAAAGTGGTCTCCCACCTCCTCCACTAGCAATATGGGACTAAACTCTTGCCCCACCTCTTGCCATTTATTCATGGGCCTTTGAGATTTATTAGGAATTTCAGAAACTGCACATGGGCCAAGCCCATTAGTTCTAACAATCCCCCACCAGATCTCAAACGTCCATTTAAAGATTTGCCTGATCTCGTTACTTGTTTAATATACTAGTGTTTCAGCAGAGACTGTTAAGTTGAACTTCTGCCTAGAACTTTGAGCTACATCCATTCACAACTTGAACAATGGGACTATGCCTTGAATTGCAAGTTTTGTGCAAACAGGTTTCACTTAAAGTCACAACCAGTACCTGGCTGCCAGTAGCCTACCCCGCGGGTGGAGCATATACGTCGTACTCCCTGGTCTCCTCGTGAGCTTGCTAGAGACCACCCAAGTCTCATAGACTGCGACGTTTAACAGTCGGGCTCATGTAGGTGTGTTCTTTCAGGAATGCTCTGTAGGACAGCATCTTTGCTAGACATAGCCAATAGAAACACATTAAGGCATCTTGCCAACCTGCCATACAGCTCTGAGCCTTAAAGCTCTGAGAGTTTTGCATCTTCACCTAGAGAGGGTTACAAGTTACTCTCCTCAGTTAACCAATAGCTTGTTTTCCCAGGTCCTAATTCACGGGATCTCCGATCACAAAGGTTGGGTTACTACTATGGTGTAACACATATGGGTCTCATACCCATCTCCCTCGATGCATTATCTATCACATTCCGTGATAGTCCCTTTGTAAAGGGGTCTGCCAGGTTTTTGTCTGTTTGAATATACGTAACAGTTATTACTCCGGAGTTTCTCAATTTCCTGACAGACTTCAAACGTCTCTTCACGTGTCTTGAGGACTTCGCATTATCCTTAGAACTGTTCACTTTAGCAATGACCGTTTGGTTGTCACAATTCATAAGAATAGCCGGCACAGGTTTTTCAACCACAGGCAAGTCCAACAAGAGCTCACGCAGCCATTCTGCCTCAACAGTGGCTGTGTCTAAAGCAGTAAGTTCTGCTTCCATGGTTGACCTCGTCAATATGGTCTGTTTACACGACCTCCATGACACTGCGCCACCTCCATGAGTAAAAACATACCCACTCGTGGCATAGAGCACGTCAACATCCGATATCCAGTTCGAATCACTATACCCTTCAAGCACAGCAGGGTGCCCTGAATAGTGAATTCCATAACTCATTGTACCTCTCAGATAGCGCAAGACCCTTTCAAGTGCAAGCCAATGATCATCACCCGGGTTTGACATGAACCTGCTCAGCTTGCTCACAGCAAAAGAGATGTCTGGCCTTGTTGCACTAGCTAAGTACATGAGTGAACCGATAATTTGAGAGTATCTTAATTGATCCCTCGTTTCTTTCTTGTTCTTTCGGAGTGTCACACTAGGATCATAAGGTGTTGGAGAAGGCTTGCTGTCTATAAAGCCAAACCGGCTCAAGACCTTTTCAACATAGTGAGATTGCGTTAAAGTAATCCCACTCTCATCCTTAATAAGCTTGATGTTTAGAATCACATCAGCTTCTCCCAGATCTTTCATATCAAAGCTTTTTGATAGAAAAGACTTGACTTCATTGATCACATCAATGTTTGTACCAAAGATCAGTATGTCATCCACATACAAGCATAATATGACACCTTCGCCCCCACCATGGCGATAGTAAACACACCTATCAGCCTCATTAATAACAAAGCCTGCAGAAGTTATAGTTCTGTCAAACTTCTCATGCCATTGCTTAGGTGCCTGTTTCAGCCCATACAAAGATTTTAACAACTTGCACACCTTTCTCTCTTCACCCTTTACCACAAACCCATCAGGCTGATCCATATAGATTTCCTCTTCCAACTCTCCATTTAGGAAAGCTGTCTTTACGTCCATTTGATGAACGATAAGACCATAGGAGGCAGCCAGGGAAAATAGTACTCGAATGGTGGTCAGTCTAGCGACGGGTGAATAGGTGTCAAAGTAATCTTCGCCTTCTCTCTGAGTGTAGCCCTTGGCCACAAGCCGTGCCTTGTACTTATCAATAGTACCATCAGGTCTAAGCTTCTTTTTGAACACCCACTTACAGCCCACAGGTTTACAACCATAGGGTCGTTCAGTTAGTTCCCAAGTTCCATTGGAAAGAATCGAGTCCATCTCATTATGGACAGCTTCTTTCCAGTCATCTGCATCTGGAGATGCATATGCCTCTGCTATAGACGTGGGAGTATCGTCCACAAGGTATACAATGAAATCATTACCAAAGGATTTTGCAATCCTCTGTCTCTTACTCCTCGTAGGAGTTTCATTGCTATCCTCCTCAAGGACTTCCTCATGTGGTTGTTCAAAATACTCATCAGATGTACTAGATTTGGGAATTATCTCAGAAGAAATTTTAGCAGTGCTAAGCATATCTTTCATAGCAAACATATTCTCAAAAAATGTTGCATCACGAGATTCCATTATAATATCAACATGCATATCAGGTACCTCAGACTTGACCACTAAAAATCTATAGGCAATGCTCTGATGAGCATAACCTAGAAAGACACAATCCACTGTCTTCGGCCCGAGTTTGCGTTTCTTAGAGATTGGAACGTTGACTTTCGCCAAGCATCCCCAAGTGCGCAAATAAGAAAGTGATGGTTTTCTCCCAACCCACTCCTCATAAGGGGTTTTCTCTTTATTCTTGTTTGGAACTCTATTCAGGACATGACATGAAGTCAACAAAGCCTCCCCCCACCATGCCTTAGATAAACCAGCAGTGTCTAACATGGCATTCACCAAGTCAGTCAACGTGCGATTTTTCCTCTCGGCAACCCCGTTCGATTGGGGCGAATAGGGAGGCGTCCTCTCATGAATAATACCGTGTTCCTTACAGAAATCATCAAATATTTTAGGAAAATACTCGCCACCACGATCCGACCTAAGACGCTTGATCTTTCTCTCTAATTGATTTTCAACTTCAGCCTTATAGATTTTAAAGTAGTCTAAAGCCTCATCTTTAGTTTGCAACAAATAAACATAGCAAAATCTAGTCGCATCATCAATCAACGTTATGAAATATCTCTTTCCACCTTTTGTCAACACACCATTCATCTCACATAGATCAGAATGTATGAGTTCTAGAGGTGCCAAGTTTCTCTCCTCGGCTGCCGTGTGAGGCTTCCGAGGTTGTTTTGATTGCACACAACTATGGCACTTAGAACCTTTGGCAATAGTGAAATTCGGAATTAAACTCATACTGGAAAGACGAGACATTAAACCAAAATTAACGTGACATAAACGAGAGTGCCAAACACTCGCATCATCATTAGCAGCAGCACAAATTTGGTTTACTGACTTATTGCAAAAATCCGAAAGAGAAAAGCGGAACAAGCCTCCGCACTCATAGCCTTTGCCTATAAATTGTCCATGCTTTGACATAACTACTTTATTCGACTCTAAGACTACCTTAAACCCATCTCTGCATAGAAGGGAGCCACTAACAAGATTCTTGTTCATAGTAGGGACATGCTGCACGTTCCTTAGTTGCACGATCTTTCCCGAAGTAAACTTCAGATCCACCGTGCCAATGCCACGAACAGAAGCATGTGACCCATTCCCCATTAGGACGGAAGAATCCCGTGCGACCTGATAAGAAGTGAACATAGAGATGTCAGCACACACGTGAACGTTAGCACCCGTATCAATCCACCAACTTGAAGACTGAAATACTGAAAGGACAATAGGTAAATTACCATACCCATCAGTATTGCTAGCGGTCACCATGTTGACATTCTTGGAACCCGTTTTCCCTCTGCGGTCTGCACGATCTGGGCATTCCTTAGAAAAGTGGCCGGGCTTCCCACATGTAAAGCACTCTAGCTCAGCTTTGTTCATCTTCTTCTTCTTGAAGGTAGTAGTCTTTGCAGGCTTATTGAGAATAGGCTTGTTCTTGCCTTTGTTCTTGTTCTGTGGGTATCTCTGCACCATATTGGCGCTAGACTGGCCCTCGCCTCCTTTCTCATTAGTATCTTTAGCCCGAGCTTTTTCTTCAACATCAAGAGACGCTATCAGATTTTCAACTGATATCTCCTGTCTCTTATGTTTCAGAGTAGTGGCGAAACTCCTCCATGAAGGAGGCAGCTTTGCAATCATGCACCCAGCCACAAACTTGTCGGGTAAGACACATTTTAGGAGTTCGAGTTCCTTTACAATGCACTGTATCTCATGAGCTTGTTCAACTACAGAACGGTTGTTCACCATCTTATAGTCATGGAAGCTCTCCATGATGTACAGTTCACTGCCTGCATCTGTTGCACCGAATTTAGCATTCAGTGCATCCCACAGCTGCTTTCCATCTTGTATGTGCATGTACACATCACACAGACGGTCAGCAAGAACACTCAGAACGCATCCCACAAATATAGTATTGGCTTCCTGAAACTTCCTCTGATCTTCATCAGAGATTTCCTCTGGCATGCCAGTACTAACATGGAAAACTTTCAGAGCAGTAAGCCAGAGCGTGGCCTTCACTTGCCACCTCTTAAAGTGCACACCGGTAAATTTATCCGGCCTCAGTGCATCAGTGAATCCAGTCATGGTTAACTCAGGAAATTGCCTAAAATTAGGTTTTTGGAATGTTGGAAAATTAGACAATTTCGTGATTAATTCCAGTAAACAATTCATGACTAAAACAAATATTAGCATGCATAACTCTAGCATACTAGGTGAACAGAACAGCAGCATCGCACATGCAACAGCAAGCATACTTAAAAACAGGATCAGATCACGACGCACGTACTGATCGTTTGTAGATGAAGTAGCCGTGACTGTTGCAGAAGCGATGTTGTTGACGACGACGTTGGTGAAAACGGGTCGAAGCAGACGGCGGCGGAGACGACGGTATGCGGCACCGCCTGACTTGGATGGAAGACGACCCGTGGTGACGGACGTGAGCAGTCGCGCGTAGCGCTTCCCAAAAACCTAATTCGTCCTCTCCCGGTGCAGGATCACAAGGACGAGAGGTTCCGGAGACCTGCTCTCCCTCTCGCTGGTGCACGCCGGCGTTCGGGATGGAGTAGATTACTGTGGCGGCGCAAGTAACAAGAGGAGGCAAAACCCTAACTCGTTTTTAATCTATCTTTGGCTGCGGCCGGTAAGTCATATATATAGGAGAGCCCACGCGGTCTCGTGTCGCGATCACGATCTAAACCGATTAGGTTTCCAACACGTAAGACTTATCTAAACCGATTAGGTTTCCTGGTCAAGCAAACAACAAACTTGTCTGCCAAGAAACCAAAAATTAAAACGGCAAAAGGAAGCCGCGCTCCTGCAAGGTCACGGACCGGATTTCGGCGGACCATTCACGCGTATGTCGCACGCCCGCGCCCTTCGCCCCGGCCCCGGCCCGTGCCCGAGCCCGGCCAGGCCAGGCCAGGCGAGGCGAGGCGAGCGCGCGCGTGTGTGGTGCTTCCTTTCTCTCCTCATACCAATCACTAAGTGTGGTGGGGAGAACTCACTATATAAAGTGGTCTCCCACCTCCTCCACTAGCAATATGGGACTAAACTCTTGCCCCACCTCTTGCCATTTATTCATGGGCCTTTGAGATTTATTAGGAATTTCAGAAACTGCACATGGGCCAAGCCCATTAGTTCTAACACAATCCTGGCATTGTTTTCTGCTTACTGCAAATTAGATGTTCCAAAACAACGGCTCCCGACCGGTCCGTACTCGTAGTTTTATCTATTATTGTCTTCAAGTCTAGTTTCTTCCACGCCTCCTTGGCCTGATCAGACCTGAAGATCATATGCATAATGTCCTCCGATCCAGCTTCTCCATCTAAGTTGGCTAGCCTTTGATCATATCCCCAACTTGGGAAGCCTTTGATCTTTTCCCCTACAAGGTTCTATTTGTAAAACAAAATTTTTGTTTAGGTCCCTCCACTCCTTTTAGATGGGAAATGACCATATGCCCATCACTATTTTACACCCCTTCACCCGATTGCCTCGACTTGTCCTGCCCCTATTCAACCACGCAGCAGTGGCTAGGAGGAGCTGCACCCTCACCCTCCGGCAAACTCCGATGACCAACGGCGGGATCCAGCGGCCGCCCGTTTGTATGGCTCCCTCCTTCTTTCCATTTTTTTTCTCTTTCTTCTTCCTCCCGCTAAACCAGCTAAGGAAGTTGAAGGTAATATGTTGTAGAGATTGCCACTAAGGAAGTTCAAGGTAATATGTTTTCTGATATGTTCTTCATTGAATTTAAGCCTTGCATAGGTGAATTCTTGAATGGGTACAGACCATACATAAGTATAGATTCAACTACTTTAAATGTCAGGTGGAATGGCCAACTAGTTGTGGTAATTGGATGTTTTCTGTAGCCTTTGGATTTTTTGATGTTGAAACTAGAGAAAAAAAATTGGTCTTGGTTCATGAGTCAAGTGAAGAAGGAAATAGGTAATCCTCCTCTATTGGTTGTATGCATAGATGCTTGCAAAGGTTTGGAAAACACAGTGAAGGAGGTCAAGGACTAGAGGATTAGGCCATCTTAAGCAAAAGTGAAGGCTAAACCTACTAAGAAGTTGACTGCCAAGAAGAAAAGAAAATTTTGAACTACTTATGTTTGATTCATGTGAAAGAACTGCTACTCGTTTTGTAATCATTATGTGTGAGATGCGAACTCACCTTAAGTTGGAGTTTGTGATATTTGAACTACTCATGTCATGACTTTTACATCGGTTATTTTGTGAGTTGTGTTGGGGCAGAAACTGCCACTTATGTTGGGGGGGGAACGCTACTTATGTTGGAACCTATTTTTTATATTTTATGGCACAATTTGAATGTTTTCATGTTGGAATCTATCTTCGGTCGTATATATTGTATATGTTGTCATATGTGTTAAGTTTTTTTCATGTTGGAACCATTTCTACGTGCATATATAGTCTATGTTGCAATGTATGTTATCTTTTTTCATGTTGGGTCAAAAATGGATTCTTAACACATGGGTTAACAAGTTTGGTCTTTGAATAAATCATTTCTGTGAAAAGAATTGAGAGAAAAGTAAATTGGAAAATAAGAACTATGGAGATGAGAAAGAGAGAGCTCTATTTGAGCGTAACACAGATCCCCTCCTCCTAGGCAGCATGAGGTGAAAGTGGAGGGTAAAGTGGTCTTTCCACATGTCTAATAGAGGGTTAATTCATTTAGTATTGTAAAAGTGCCTTCTAAGATAAATTGTCAAAGTGGGCAGTCAACTTAAGGAAAAAGATCAAAGTGTAAGGATCAAGACTATCGACTAGAGGGGAGTGAATATGCAATTACCAAAAACTATGAAACAATCAAACCCTATGCATACTAGTAGGCAAGATGTGTAGGAACGAACAAGTATGTAGGAATGGAAAGTAGCACAAATGCAAGGGAGACAAGAATTTGTTGTCGAAGTTCGAGCCTTTGGCGAGGCTCTACGTCTCCGTTGAGAAAGTTTGATCTAATGATCAAAGCCGGCATCAAAACATGCTCTTCCCTCAAGAGGCTTACCGATCAAAGCCTCCCATCTCTTATGGCACCTCTTCACCTTGCGATAGACAAGCTCCAAACCCTTACAAACTTGATGGGGTTATTCATAATTCTTCTTGAAAGCTCCCAACAACTTCTAGTCGTCTAGGAGATGCCATATTTTCAATAGTAACAAATTTTGATCGAGACTGCTGGAGATGAACTCTTGCTCAATGCTCAATCTAGGGCTCAATCTCTTTCTCTCAAAGGATTCCTCATAAATATTAGATCTATGGCTTGACGAATTAGGGCTTGAGGCTTAGGAGAGCAGGAGATGAAGGGTTCCAAGAGTTTTCAGTGCAAAGAGCATTGGGAGTATATATAGCCAACTCCTCAAAAAACTAGCCATTGTGCAAAAGGCGGAAAAGTTGGACCTTTTGACTTCATTCTTGGAGGTTCTGACATTTTGAAACCAACGGCTACTTTGCTGTCCAGAAATAGATCTCAGAACATCAAAAAAAAACTCGGAGGTTCTAACTTTCAAAACACAGTGGTGAAAGAGCATCTAGGCCTCTAAATGGTTTTGATGGTTAATGGCAATCTAAACTGGAATCTAATGTTTACAATGAGTGTAAGCAGGATGAGTAGATTCCAGGAAAAGGATTCATCCAGAAAAGGATGACCACCCAAAAGTACAAAAGTGGTTTCCCGGATAAGGAGATAGCTGCACTAGGCAGCTGTGCCACAGCTGTGAAGAAGCCGGTGCTGTGCAAGGAGTTGCAAGCAAGGTGATGGTGGCTTGATGCGTCAAGAGCCGTGACTACAGTTGGTGGAAGCTGAAGCCTAGGTTTGCTAGTTTTCTTGAGTCCTTAGGAAACATCTGTACTATCAAGAGGGATGAAGTAGCAATGATTATTAGAGGTTCTATTGCTCAATGCTCAGAGTGTTGGACAGTGGCACTAATGCTTTGAGGTCAGTGGCCCTGTAATAACAGTTTTGCACAAGTGTGAAACTGGGTTGTGCTAGCACACTGCTGTGCTAGCTTCCTAAAACCCTAGAGCCAAAGTTACCTGTGTGGCACAGCTGTGTCACAGGTGAACTACCACTATATGACTCAAGTACATCTCTGTGCTAGGGGAGAGCTTGCAAATGCTAAGGAAACTGCACTGCAATAGTCTGTCTACCGAGTCAGAAGATTGTTGAAGGTTCTCTCCTAAGTAGGTATCAGAGTTAGTGTGTGCGTTGAGGGCATGTAGTGTGCCAAGACTGGGCTGAGTAGTGAGGCTACGTCAGTTAGGGTTTCACTTGTGTCAGCCTTCGGTGACACAGGTGCCAGCCTTCGGTGACATAGGTATCAGTTTGCTTGAGTCGGTTACATAGGTATCGGTTTGCTTTGAGCAGTGAGCACTGGTTCCTCCAAGAGTTGTTGTTGCAGATTCTTTCTTGGAGTGTCTACTCCTAGACGGGTGTAGGAGTCGATGTGACCACCCAAGCTTGTGTGGGCTGGTGCAGTAGTTTGTGAAGGTGATTTGAAGTCTACCTGCTACAAGGCTAAAGGACTTCCACAAGTAAGAGAAAGAGACCTGAAAACTCAGGTACTCGGAGAACAAGCACGATTTAGTGCTGGCGATTTCTTCGGAGTAGCCTCTCTAATGGAGACGTACCATTTCTGAAAAGAGTGGGAACTTCGGTGAAAAATCACCTGTTTCTCTGAGCACTTTACATTCAGTACTTACTTGCTCATCTGATTTGCATGCTTATGTGATTCACTGTCATATTCAATCTAGCTGCAATTCTTTCTCATTGCCTGTGTTAATCTAGCTGTGTCACAGTTGCTGTATTGTTTATCTCATATCTGTACCAGTTATCTATTACACAGTCATCTGTCTTATTCATTTGTTTAGGGCTTTCTGTTTACCTGTGTTAGCCACCTGTGTGACAGCTGTGTGTTAATTTACATATCAAACTCTGCATGTGTAGTTGACCTGTCTCACAGCTAGCTCATCCCCTAATCCTGTTAAGTCTTAATCTTGATAAAGAGAAGAATTTGTTTAAAATTGGTTAGCCTCCTATTCACCCCCCTAGCGGACTTCCAGAGGCTCCGACATGTACTCGGAACTTCCGAGATTTCAAAAGACTTAGAGAGATTTCACATAACAAAAACGTGAATATTTGGAAAATAATCTTGGACACTTCGAGATTTTAAAGAGAAGCCCATCACAAAGACTTAGAACATCCAGGAAAATTCCAGAGACTCTGATTTTTTGAAACATAAGACTAAGATGGTTACAAAATCGAAACTCGGAGGGTCCGGAAACAATCTCGAATGGTCTAGGATTTCAAAGGAGAGTTTAGAGCAGAGATTCGGAGCATTCAGGCAACTTCCGGTTGCTCCAATTTTGGAGCACACTGGACTTGAAGACTTCAGAACCTGATCTCGAAGGTTTCAGGAAATTCTTGGAACTTCCAACTTTCAGAAATCTAGATAGACATAGCAACTTGGAGGCTCCGGGTTCTCTGGTTCTACACATAGAGCTGGATTCAAAATCTTCGGGATCAATCTCGGAGATTCCGAATTTTCCTGAGAAGTGTGTGGAAGGGTTTCAAATGCATCTTTGGATTTGGAAATTGATTTCTATTTGAGCATTTAGTAAGTTACTCTCACCAGCTACTAATCTCAGTCCCCCTTAATAGTAAGACTTGTCCTAAACTCAATATGATCCAATGAATCATCAAAAGAGTTAGAGAAATGTCCTTAATATTCAAATTTTCAAGCCTTCCATCCAATGGAACTTTTTACGGGTCAGCAAAGCTGGCCTAAATCACTCCTTCATGGAACTAATAACCTGATCACTTTTGATGCACGCATTAGTTCCATAATTATTTTGTTATTAACCACCAAAACTCATTTAGGAGTCTTAAATGTCCTTTCACAAAGGCTATCCAATTTTGGGGATTTCATCAAAGGCTAGCCAATTTTGGGGAAATCATCAATTCCCCAAATATAAAAGGTACGAGTCCCTGGAATCCAAACAATTTGAACCATCCATCTAGTTACAATGCAACGACGAATATTTTTACTTGGGCCCCTACAAATTCAGCTCTAATTGCACATTAACTCTCATAATCGACCACTTTTAATGATGCTTAATGTCTCTTAATCAACCCTTCTAATTGATCTTTACATCCTCCCTTATGGTTTCAAATTATACCTTCAGTATTAGCATGTTAAGAAAATGACTTGGTCAAAGGAAAGGTTGTGTTGACACCCATCGAAGCACTATGCAACTTGGTTGAAAAATACAATCTTTTGTATTATACTCCATTTTTTAACTCTATACTCCACACTAAAGACGTAAAAGCAAGTGCACTCTTCTTCAATTTGTTTTGCAGTATGTACCTCTCCTTAAAGATGTAAAAGTAAGATTATATTATTTAATTCGGTAGAATGTGAAGCATTGAAATCTAATCCTACTTCTAAAGAGAACATACTTGTTTACCATACTTGGTATATCAGTGTTGGATTTCCATACATAGATACTTCTTCCCGAAGAAGTATATACTCCAAAAAAAAGTAGTATATAATAAAAAAAACACAGAGAAAGGTTTATTTAACCCATGAAGTTTGGTTACTGGACTACATAACTCCCTCAAGTTTAAAACTAGGCATTCAAACCCCTCGAGTATTAAAAACTGTTGAATTTATCCCTGGAGCAGTTTCAAAGGACGATATTGCATACATGGCTCACTGGCATGGCTTGGTTGATAGCATGAACAACCGTATCATCTTGGAACCACATTTCCATGACTAAATTCTTCCTTCTCACTTCTATTCTTTCCTCACCTCTCTTCTTGCTGTCATGCTGCATCTCATGGCCACTCGCTTCAAACATGACATCAGCGCCACGGCCACCCCCTCCTCCTTTGACATATCCAAGCAGCAAGTGCATCTACACCTTGCCTTTGCAGCAAGTCCATCTTGCCCGCAACTGTTTTAGATTCAGGAGGGGATGATCAAAATGGGCATTGCAGGGTGACCAGGGCCGCAGCTGCCACATTGCCTTGGTCATGGCGTCCCAAAGAGGGCAATGATACATCTTGGACTGGCGACACCACACCTCACCTCATAGCTTCCTGTTCAGACCTTGTTACAATGCTATTCTCTCACCTAGAGAAATTTTGTACCGAAGCAACTCTTCGATTCAACAAAATCACACAATATTTGTGGTTCTGATTGTGTGTCACTAGAGCTGAAGTTGCATGGCAATTATTCCAAGTTGCAGTCTTCTATGCTTAGGCTCACTCCATCGCTGTCAATTTTGCTTCTCAACATTGTTGGCCTAAATAAGATGCAGATGGGAGCGGTGCATCTTCGATCTTGGTCCCCACCGGGTGCCAGCGATGAAGGGGATGGGATTCCAACGGAGCGTATCCTTGACACACCACCATCCAACAGTCAAGCGGATTGACGACGAACCGATTTGAGAGTCCGAATGGATCTCCACGCTAGTCCAGCGAAAGGGAGGAGGAGAGACACCAGAGAGGAAGAGCATACTTGGGAGAGAAGGGCGAAGAAGAAAAAAAAAGAGAAAAGGAAAAAATGGGGGAATTATATTTACACTAGCTAATGGCTCGCGCAATCGCGCGAGTACTCTAACCCGTTGTACGTATAACATATCGTGTATATTAAATTTAGTGCGTGTGAATATATAAAAAAAGTCATTTGAATATAAGTGTGGCATACGTTTTTTTTGTAAGTTCAAAGTATTAAAGAGTATGATTTAGGTAAAATGGAGTGGAGAAATAGATTCGAGACGTCGAAACGGTCAAAATAGAGTATATATAGTGTTTTTGAGTTATGGTGAACAGTACCGGACCTGATATGAACAGTAACGGTGCGGTACTGTTTAGTACGGATCGGGTTCCGAACAGTGCTGGACCGTTAAAAATTTGTTCGCGGGTCAAATAAACAGTACTGAACCCGTTATGAACAGTACTAAACCGTTACTGTTTAACCCATTACTGTTTATCGCTTGATCTGGACCATTCATATGAGATCCGACGGCTGGAAATGGACCACGACATCAAGAATGACGTGGCGCGCTGAGAAAGCAGTATTCCTAGCTGCTTTCTATATATAGATATGGGTCTAGCTTCTTTATTATTATCTTTAATTTGCTTTGATGAGTCATAGCCACATTTGAGCCATGTCACTCGCCACATATATTATACCACCTCCAAAATAGCTTAGAGGGCTATTTAAACGACATCTAATACTTAAGGGTGTTGATTATCCGGTTTTATACGTTGGAAGGTCACGTAGGCAAGTGACCAAATCTTAAGGAGTGATATGAACCTTTTTCAAAAACATATACACTCTTTAAAATAATTATATACTTCTTTCTATGATAAGCACTATATCCTTCAAGAAAAATGAAAAGAAAAGGTATACAGACTACACAGTCCGTCTTTTATTTTAAGTAGATTAGCCATTTTTATTGCGTGTAGGTTATACTTATAACAGGTTAGCATTTGAAATTTTGAATTAGCGGTTCGTTCCAAATTAGGATTAGGTATGCATTCTTGCAACAATGAAAGAAAAAATAATTTAATTTTTCCAAGTCTCATTCGGCCACTAGTGGTGGTCGAAAACGGGAATCCAGTAACAATGCTGGGAATACATACTCTAGGAGTATTAAAACGAGTAGTTACAGAACAGTAAAGAGACAAAAAGGAAATAAAAATTACAACCATGCCCTCACCAGACACACGGCAGAAGAAAATAAACTCATGCCCACACGTGTCCATGCGGCTGCTGGAACCTTGCACGTGTCCTGCCACGTCGACCAACCCCCGACCGTCGAGAAGATCGCCGACGACGACCTGCTGGAGACGCCCACCACCAGAGAGAGGCTTCAGTGGCTAAAACGAAGACCTCTGAAAGATCCCACACCAGAGGATCCGGAGGAAACGGACTCCATGTCACCGGAGATGTAGGAAGAGCTTCTGCAACGACGGAGAGTCGAGGGCCCCTAGAATGGGTGGCGGCCACCAGGAGGAAGCAAGAGCCACGGTGTCGAACTCGCCGCGCATCCTCCGGGACCAAGGACCACAAAGGCCTCCATCGATGGAGATTGAGATGGTCCCGGTGAGGAACACGACGAGAGGAACGCCTGAGGTAAGCCTTGCGCCGACGCAAAGGATACCCACAAGATGCATTGGCAGCGCAAGAAAGAACCAATGCCAAGAGAAAGCAAGAAGCGCATGCGAAGGTTCTAGACTGAACGTCTCAAGCTCCAAGGAGACCGAGAACGAAGCATCGAAGAACAACCGAGACAGGACGAACGCAAATAGAAACATAAAACGGGGGGAGGGTACCTTAGATCTAGGAGAAAATAGGCTCCAAACAGATCTAGTACTAGCCACCGTCAACTTCTCCAGCTTCTCCGCCGTCGTGGCCGCAGGTGGAAGAAGGGAGACAGAGGGAAACCAGATCTGGGCGTTGTGTTATTGGAGATCGGTGGCGCCATCTCCAGCAAAGGAAAGGTAGTATACATTGGTAAAGAAGAAATCCGGGCTTGCCGCTCCAGCGCCGGAGCCAACGGTGAAAGGTTCAGGGGAGGAGTAAGGTTCAGGTGAGGAGGAAAAGCCACGAGGAACGAAGTGTGTTGGTACGAGCAAACACGGTTGGATCGAGGATCTCGATCGAGAATCCAAAGTAGCATTCGCGCCATCACGTCATAGACAAATTATTCAATCATTTAGTCATGCTTGTTAAGTCCACTACTTCTGATCAGAGGAAGTCACTGAAAATTATTTAGACGGACAAAAGGTCGTAGCACATATCCAATAATTAAAAAAAACAGTCTTCTTTTATGTATCTTCGTATTATCTAAAATAATAATAAAATTGAGTATAATAATAAAAGAGGTTATTTTTCTCTATATTTAATATTGACATCTCTACTATCCTTAAATTTTAGGAGTATAAATTTTTTCTTAGCTTTTTTTAGCTAAGGAAAGATAAGCTTCTCTCTTCACTCTCTTTTCTCTATATCAACAAGAGATTTATATTCACATGACTAGAAAGACTAATATCACACTATTGAAGATGCTCTTATATTTTGTATCAGGGTAAACTATTGAAATCGCCAATTTTACAAATAAAGTAAGCATGTAATTACCAAATTCTCTGGCCCTCCTTTTTCAGGGGAATATGGTCTTAAATGGATTGTAATTTTGTTCATCCCAAGTCTGAACTTTTCTATCATCTGTTCTCTCCGTCCATTTCAGCTGATCGAATTAGCTGACATTGACAGCCAAAGGATAAAACAGCATTACAGAAAACTCGGCACAAAATTTGTTAATCAGAACATTCCATGGAAGCCTGAAATGTACTCCATTCAGAGACAGCAGGTAACACAGCTCAACATCCACCAAAGGAGATGAGCATTCTGTATCTCTGCAGTCAGTTTCCGATTCTTATTCTTCGTTATTATAACCTCGATTTCAATTCATACAATGCAGCTATCATGCCTAATCTTACATATCAGTCCATGTCACGATGGCCAGGGTGTGCCGCCCACCACAGGCAACGTAGTTCGCCTGCCATAGCCCGTCCGAACCGGTGCTAGTCTTTGGTGGCGGCAAGTTTATGGGCACCTCCATTGGATGACCCGTTGTCACCTTCCTGCCGTAGCCTAGCCGGCCATGATCACCCCTCCCGTACTGCAAGAGGACGTATCAGCAAAGTTATTTGGTACCCTCAGCAATCTGGCCTTTTGGGGCTAACAAATTTGAAGTGGGGTTTATAATTAAACATGGTAAAATAAAATCAAAACCAGTACACTTTGCTTTTATCAAGATTTCAGTATCTTCAATACCTGAGCAGTAAAGTTAGTGAGATTGAAATTCACACAAGTGATTCACAAATCAACACTTCTCTATATCACATGGATCATAATAATGTTTCAAAAGCACACCTACAACCCTTGGAATTTTTAAAATCTGCAAGCATTTCATATTAATAACGCAAGATGGTCAATTCATCTCCAGTGCTTATAATTATGGCTATGCTTTTTGAAAGAAAAATATGTTTGGCAGTGAGGCTCAGCAACAGCGACTAATTGATTATCAAATTGTGAAGGTTTCACTGGAGTGTCGTTTCAACTTTCAAGCTACTCTGAAGAACAAAGGTGTACAATAAAAAACAATATCAACAAAATAAGGAGTTATGATTACTGCTTACACCAGATTTAGTCAGTCCTATTTTGGTCTAATCAAAATTGCATTAAAATTGAGGTTTATTTATTTGCATAACTATTTAATTAAATTAATTGTTAGTGGTATTTACCTCCCAAAAAAAACTGTGATGACGGTCAAAGTGACTGACAGTTCTACGTTTATTCTAGTTGACACTTACAAAAGATATTTACACCTCCAAAAGATATACTCCCTCCGTTTCAAATTATAGGGCATATTTTGACTGTCTAATTTCATGTTTTGACCGTAAATTTCTTGTACAATATTTTATCAATAGTTACAAAACCACAATCATAAAAAAGTACTTTTGAACACAAATCCATATGTTATCAATTTTGTGTTCCATAACCTACATATTATTGGATTAATTATTGGTCAAAGCATGAAATTGGACAATCAAAATACGCCCTATAATTTGAAACGGAGGGAGTACATGGTAAGCAGCTTCAAAGAAAAATCTACTTACCGAAAATATTCGGCCATCACTAGTTAGCGCAACTGAATGGGTCCCTCCACATGATACCTGCAAACATTGAAAAAAGTGAACTCTGGTGCTCAACTTGAAAACACCCCTCAGTCAGCCACTTATGGGCAATAGAGATGGAAGAAGCAAACTGAAATCAATATTTCAGGCACAGGTGAAGTACCTGAACAATATCCTCTCCAGCTAGAAGCTGAACCTTTAGGGGCACCATGTGACTACTCTTATCATCTCCAAATCCAAGCCTCCCATGCTCTCCTCTCCCCCAAGCATATACCTGCAGAGACCGAAAATCAAATGAATACGCTAAAACACACATTTTAGCTTGAGTTGACAATAGATGGGAGATCATATATGTGGTCAACCTGAGAAAAAACTAAGAGTTCAAATACTCCTGGTCAGTTTAACAATCTCGAACTTAAGATCAGGTAAACTTGCTGATTTGTTTGAATTTATACATACATAACGATCAGCATCGCATTCATTTCCAACCTAAAAGATGCACAATTGCATATTGAACAAATCCTTAAAATACATGCTTCCTAAATCTATTTCTCAACTTGTACACTCACTACGTACATTCCCTGTTATTTCTCAGCCCATTCTCTTCTCTAATATGCAGTACAACAACACCAAATGGCAGTGCCTTCTGCTTCTCTTTTCACATTACTCTAGTGAACACAATGAGTGGCTTCCTGCATCAATACATTGCATGCCTGGCCAATTATTTTTGGAGAAAAATTGGAATGGGACTCAAGCCAAAACTGAGCCAGTAGCTTATTTCTGAACCCTGGGCGACTGTGTGGCTCAGATGAGCTCAACTTCTTTAAATCCCAAGTCTAGTTAACTTTATATCTTTGCATGAGTTTCTTATTTGGACATATTTCGATCATGACCAGAAGGAATGTCAAGCTTGTCAGATTATCTGGGTTCTGGAGCCTGTTATAACATGACAACACCCATTATGAATAATCCTAGTATGCAAGTATGGTCTGCTGCTCATAATAATTGTGCCATCTGGTGGTTTGGCCAGAGTAAACAAATATAATTATAAGATGATGAGCCAGTTTGAGTGAAAGAAAGGAAATACCTCTCCGTCTTTAGTTAATGCAGTTGAATGCCAACCTCCAGCAGCAATGTCAACCTAATAGATGTAGAAATATGAAACAGGAATTTTAAGACTTATACCTGATTAGGAATATTTTGTGTAGATAAACTATCGATTTATCAGCATTCAACGGTAGACTATAATCAGCATAAAATTCTTTGCGTAGGTAATATCAAACATATTAAATTTCAAAGGGAAAAAACATCAAACATATTAAGTTACAGCGATTAGTACAAGAGGTGGTAAAAAGGCCATGGCCTGTAAGCAAAATCAAGCCTAACTTGTTGCAGGTCAACATGAGTTTGACCTGGGATTGAAAAGACCGAATTTGAAGTTTCTTTACTTTCTTTTTAGCTCAGTTAGTCACCAATCAAGCCTTAAACTAAGCTTGTTTAGTATTGTCTTGCAGATACACAGCACTAATGTCAAACTTAGTTTAGAAAAAATATCAGAAATTAGGAGCAGTGAACCAATGTGACTCACCAATGAGAGGTCAGATAGGCCTTCAACACGGATCGGTTGTGATCTTGGTTGGGTATCTCCGATCCCCAGCTGACCATACTCATTATTACCCCATGCCCACAAAACCCCATCTACTGATAGTGCCAAATTATGGAATGCTCCTACAGCAATCAGCCTCACTTTTTCAAGGCCTTGCACACGTACAGGTGTAGATATTTGCTTGCTGAAAAAAGACTAATGGTCAACAACTTGATACGAGGACAATACACGTGAAGAAAAAACAAGAACTGAAGATTTCAGGTGAAGGCAAAGGCACCATACATATCACCCGGAGGCCATGGTTGCCCCCATGTCCAAACATGACCTTCTTGTGTCAAAACCACCGAGTGTGTCCCCCCAGCAGCTACCTAGAATCAATGAAAGGAATCAGTAAACAAGAAGCTAATGAATGTCTGAATGAAAACAGCATGAGTGCAGGACAGAAAAGTTCTAACATCATTCTATGATGAGAATATTTCAATTGGACATGACACATCGTAACAGTTCCAAAAATAAGCTATTCTATATGTGTTTTCCCAGCCTAATACGTCTTGGCAAGAAGCATATACCGATGTGACAAGACAATCCACATTTTGTTGGATTCCAAATCCCTACAACCACGGATAAAAATGACAAAAATTCCAAGAACATTCTCACTGGTGCAATTAGAACATGATAGGAATCTATTCCACTCACTTGCCGAACTTTGAGCTTGAGAGCGCACCGCTGCGGGATCGGGATGTCCCTCCTGAGCGCCTTTGTGCCATCTTCTTTCCTCTCAGGCTCCTCCCCGCACTGCCCATACTCGTTGCCCCCTGCAACCATCAACTCACATTGCTTCTAATCCACCAACTTGGGTCAGAAAACCATGCAGGAAACCAAACTCCCCTTACCCCAGGCGTAGGCGCGCCCCTTGTCGTCCACCGCGAGGCAATGCCAGCCCCCGATCGCCGCCTGGCACCAAAACCCAAAGACACACAAGCTTCCATCAGCACCGCACAAGACCCGATTGGAATCGCATTTCAAAGCAGCGATCCTGCGATCACCTGCACGATCTTGACCCCGGCGAGGGCCTCCACGGGCGCTGGGGAGCTCTCCGTCTTGGTCTCCGGCGGGTGCCCGAGCGTGCCGCGCTGGTTCCATCCCCACGTGAAGAGCTGCAGACGGCGAGAAAGAAAACCCAGCCAACCACATCAAAACAAATATTCTATGAGAAGGGAGACAAGAAGGAGGAGGAGGAGGAGGAGGCGGCGGCGGGCAATCGTAGCAAGAAGCGTACGCGGCCATCGTCGCAGATGGCGAGGGAGTTGCGGCTGCCGGCGACGACTGCGGAGACGGCGTACGGATCCAGGGCGGCGACGCAGTGGGCCCAGTCCTTCTCCTCGAACCCTCCCATGCCCAGCTGCCCGTCCTCCCCGGAACCCCTGCCACAAAACCCAGACCCGAAGAAAAATCAGAGCGCGACATCGCAAGGACACGGAGAGCGCGAGCGAGCGAGCGAGCGAAGCGAGCGAGAAGGCATCACCATGCGAGGACGGCGGCGGGGCGGGAGGGGGGCGCCATGTGGGGTGCGGGGGGCGGAGCAAGAGGTGGCGAGTCTGTGCTGCGCGCGCGGCGGAGGAGGAGGAGGAGGGGAAGGGGGCGGTGGGGGAGATAGCGAAACCGAAACCGCAGCAGCAAACAGCAGCAGCAGTGCAGCGGCGCTCGTGGCCTTGTGTTTGTTTGTCAGGGGGTGCGGTGGGGGTGGGGGCGCGGGCTTTGCTTATCTTTTAGAGGCGTGTGTCCTGTCACCTGTGTCATCTGTGTGGGTTTTGTGCGCGGCGCAATAGGGTTTTGGAGGCAGGTTACGGTTGGTTTCCGCGTCACGTCCCGGTGAGCCCCGCGAAATCGGGGTTCAGGATCGTGTTGCGTGTTGCGTGTTTGCTTGTATCGGCAATTGCGCGATTCTTTAGGCACACCATCGATCGATGGCTATTTTATTTAGCGGGTAATACTGCGTGGCGCTGGAATAAGCTCGCCTTTTTATGGGATTTTAGTGCAGAAATAGTAGTGCTGAAACTGCGCAGAGGTGATTTGTGAGACGGCGCAACGTAAGATTGTTGAAGTTGGCATGGTGATGGTGTAACCGTGTAAGAATTGGTAATTACTAGTACTAAACATCAGTTAGTGGTGGTTGCTCGAGGTGTTTGTTAGTGATACGGAAATTATAGTGTACAAAAGAGGTCTATGGTTAACGAACTTGCAGAAGCTTCTAGCTAAATGGCTTGTGACGATAGTGTAATTGCTGTTGGTGAACAATGTTGAGATGGAGTGCGGTTGCCCATGATACATGAAATTTCGAAAAAGAAAAAAAGACTATATAGTACTTCAGAGTTGGCAACGTCCATTGTGCTGGATGGTTTTGTGGCTAAGAGCGTAACACATGATGTGGATGAATGATTGAGATAGCTAGCTGTAAATATGATCATTCCTACAGCTGGAGTTCATCCACGGAAGAATCATGCAACACGAACATAAACGGAAGCAAGTAAGCAAAAGAAATTCCAAGGAAATCAAAGCAAGTAAGCAAAAGTAGTAGCAAGCAAGGAAATGTAACTTTTTATTTTACTAGAGAAAGGAAAGGCGATCTTGCATCCTAAAACAGGCCCATTCTGAACCGTTTCAAGTTGGCTGATCTCAGAATGGGCCACACCCATCCCCATCCTAATACAGCCCACCAAAGAACGTTGTGTCAATAGGCCAGATCAACTCGCTTGATTTAGGTCGACCTGACCGTGCCGCCGCCAAGATGGCCGGCGTGGTCGCCGCCGGCGTGTCAAGGCGCCTTCCGCCGCGCTGCAGGCAGGTATTGGTTCTCGCCTTTACTGTATTCCTACCGAGGCGCTAATTATGCTTGCGGCGTGGTAATGGGTAATTTGAGCTAGTCTGTCTCAGCATCTCCAGGTGGTTTACGGCGAGATTTTTCTACTGCAATGAGCCCAGATTGTTTATGATGTGGTAGCTCTGGTGATGTACTGATGTGGGCGAATTGTTGTGGTTTGACGGATCAACGATGCAATTGTTTGGACTGGTGAAACTCCGATGGAAATTAGCTGATGATGTATTCTGTATCTCAGCATTTGAAATCTCTTATGGCAACCCATAGAGGTTTGTCAAAAGGTAGCAGTAGCATCCAGTAATGAACACTTTCAATTGCTAACAGCTTTCTGTAAACCTGCCATGTTCTACCAGTGAACCTGTCAAAAAGTTCAGAAATTATCCAACGTCGACGACAATATTGATATGAAGGCTATCTCAAAAGCCATGTGAACAGTAGTAGCTCAACAGACTCACGGTTAAAACGCATATGGATTATCCTACCACTGCTGATTAGAGTGGAATTGTTCGTGGGTTAACCTGCTATTAGTTCTGACACGGGATGGTTCCCTTGCACACGAATGTTCACCCATTGCTCTTTCCTTTCACGGTTCGGCCAGATCTCAAATAGGTCCAATCATCCGCGTATCTGGTGATATCCAATTCCAAACTGAGAATTAGGTAAGACGTGGAGAGGACTCTGAAGACCGAACGTTGAAGGAGAATGTGTGGCCGGGGACGAAGATAAGGAGCAGAGGAGAGGATCCAGTGGTTCAGACAAAATAGAGGGGTAAAGAAACCTGAACCTTCCCATCCTGTCACATTTTGCTACTCTTTCAGCCAACTGTGAAAACTTTTGTTCCCATTCTGCCTCTACAAATATCTCATGTTCTTTGACACATCCGTCAAAATATCTCCGGTCTCCTGTATATGACGGCTGGTGCTTTCGTTTTTATGTACGACAGGTTCATCTGAGAAACCAGAGTTATTTTTGGATATTCAGAAGCAGTCAGTTCGAGCTAACCTTTTCTTCGAGGACCATGCTGTATTTCCACAGTGCATGTGCTCCGTATATGTTACCAAGCCTTCGAAATTAATCCGTTTCAGAGGCTCAAGCTGTGCACGCCACATATCGTCCACTCATTTTTCCGTGGTCTCAGTTCAGCTGTCTCTCTGGATAAATCATCAAGAACACACCACATGGGCATCATCACATAGGCATGGACCTTGTCTGCTATCTACTCTCGGCAATTTTCAGTCTTTCTGTCAATCTCAAGATGAACTTACAATACACCATTTAGTTTTTAAGAAAAAACATCTGCAGCATACAGGTCCACCTGGTAAGTGGTAAGACGTAAACTGGCATTTGATGCCATCAGAGATTGTTCAGTTACGATGCATCACGGTAAACACTGGAAGGTTAATGCTGCTTGTTCACATGGGCCATGGAAGAAGAACAAAGTGTTTGAATTCTAGTTGGATCCTGGGAGAATTTGCAAAAGGTAAGCTAAATTGCATAAGCTTCCTGCCTGGTGACGCAGGTGGTTTAACCCATTGGGCCACCTCGCTTGCTTAAAAAATTCGCCTTCAACTTAATTGGTGGTTTATTTTGTACACATATATTCGAAATTTTGTCGTGCAAAATGAATTAGGATGAGTCAACGAGTCAGTCCGAACAGACCCACATGAATCCTTACTACCTCCCGTCAATTTCTGGGAGATGGACCATTTAGCTTTAGCCATGAGGGTTTTATGTGTACCCTCTCACTGCTTATCCGCTTCCGAAGTATTATAACATATAGCACGATGTGCAATATGGCCACAACTTGCCACAACTTATTTGGACAAGTTTGATCATTTTAGACTATTGTTCGGTTTGTAGCTACACTTAGGGCATGCCATAATTTGTTGGCCACATGATCCATCTATCATAGACATGGTTTTTTGCTAAGACTATCATATTTACGGTGGGATGATTTGCTTAGGACAAACGATGTGACGTGCCACACACTTCAGATTTAGATTAAGAGTTTAACTGGTTTCGAACCAAACATGCCAGTTGTGACAAACTCGATCCTTGGGTGCAAAACAAATTCAATCCCATCCATATTAACTTTGGTTTGGGATTACAATAGATTATTGATAATTCGTCTGGCTAAGCCATTTTAGATATTTTGGTGTTTGATTAGTTGTTTTATCTTTTTGATTAAATTTCTCAGTAAAGTTTCCCATGACGAGAGAACAACATATAATTATTGCATTTCACGCATCGAATAATTCATCCAAAAATCTAGTCTAATACTTTTGGCTCAACTCGAATTATAAAACTAACAAGTGAGAGGGGTGTCACGATGTGTTGCGCGGTTTAGTCGTGAGCGTAAAACAATATGTGAGTAATATTATCTCTCTCTCTACTTTCAAAGAAACCTAGCAGCCTTATCCACGGGGTATCGTGGAAGATATCATACAGGATAAGGGAATAGTCTCCGCATTTGCTTACGTAAACTGTAATGAACTACATACTCCGGCGACTGTTGGAATCAAGAATCTACAATTCGAACCGATAGAGTGGAAAGGAACGAGAGAGATGTTCTTATCTCAATCGCCTTGATGCCCTCAAGTCAACAGATGGCCGGATCTCCAATGCAAAGCTGCAAACGGCGAGGCCGCCATTGCTGCCGCCGTAGGAGCAAGGAACAAGCCGTGCCGGGTCAGCCGGCCTCGTCGGTTCTAGAGACGATGTGGAGTAAAATATGTCACGTGCGGTTAATCCTATCGGGAAGGGAGGAGCCGGGTCAAAACCCACGGCCGGATATTCGTTCCTCTTCGCACGCTCCGCCATCTCTGCCTCCAGGGGATGGAAGCCCTATACAGTCGATGACAGGTGGGGCCTCTTGTTGGGGTCCCGCCTGGCTGGGGCCCGGCTGGGACGATGCTCGGTGGGAAGCGGCGCGATGTTTTAGCAAGTGGGCGAGGGCGGTGACCGGGTGAGCTGGATCCAGCTACGACGACGACTTTTTCTTGATGAGTACACTGAATGCGATTCGTCGTGTTTGAGTGTGGGCCCCGCTTAAGATTTGAGCGCATCCCCTCTCCCAAACGGCGGTCGCCGAATGATCTCTTGCACCAAGCGACTCTGTTGCCAGAGACAGGCGATGTCGTTTGTGGTGACAATGTGTGCCTATGAAGCCAAAAGATCATAGGTTCTTAAAGGCTAATTGCCTACGTTACTTTCGTGTAGTTCTTCTAAGAACAACATTTGTTATCTTGTCACGATTAACCTGTGTGATACTAGTACTATTTAATGCTAGAAGTAAGATCTGTGTTTTATGTATTTTTAGAGAACGATTCGTGCTCCATGAATTTATTGTACTAACGTTGTATTTAACTCCGTCGATGATGTTTTGAGCATAGACATAATCTTATATTTTTAACTTTTACTTTTTATATAATTATGTTTATACAATATTTGAAATGTATTCTTGAATTCTATGTTTCAAGTAATCCATAAGCAAAATTAAACAATTAATAAGGGATTTCGATCAAAAACCAATACAATAACTCAAACACCTAGCTAAACTAGGCCCGAGCCCGCACATACCAACAACATGACAAAATGCAATAGACAAACACGTCACCCAAACACCACAATCAACAGACATCCGGCCACGACCAAAGGAGAAACACCGCCTCACAACTTTGCCAAAAGCAACATCGCCGCGTTGAGTAAACATTGCAATCCTACTGAGCAAGTCAGATCCAGCATGACCCACACACCAAGGAACACATAATCCCCGATAGGCTTTAGAGCAGCATGAGAGACACCCCACCAAACCACTGAGGAGAGAAACTCCAGACTGCCGTCAAGTAGCCACTCCGCCAATTAGCTACCACCACCATCACTGCGAGGAGAGAGAGACCAGTCTGCTATGGGAGGAACGGATCTAGGTCGCTCCAGTAGTGGCGAGGAAGCACACACACCACCGAAAGACCGTGTCATCAGTGACACCCAACATGCTGTCAGCCAAAGGCACCGAGTGTCCAATCACACACACGGCGTGAGACCAACGCAACAAACCCCATGTCTGGGGCCACCGCCTTGACATCCGTCTGCTCCGTCGTGCCCTGCACAGCCCGCTAACACCACCTTCGAGGCCGTCGCTCTGACATCCAACCCTCACACTCAAGCTACGACGCCACACGACCCGGACTCCCGCAGCCCAAGCTGCACAAGACGATTGTCTGCAAACCATGGCCGCCACACCAACACCTAGTGTCGCTGCACTAACATCCAAGTCGACTAGACCCCACCAGGCCGCATCGACCCGAGCCGATAAACTAGTTGCACCCGCAGCTCAAGATCATCACCTGCACTTTGACATATGATGAGACGAGATGAGAGAGACTGATCACTCGTGAGCAGCCTTAGCGCCGCTAACTCTGCCTCCCCCTTATTCATCATATTGCCTCAGTTCGGCCGTAAAAACCAGAAACATCATAGAAAACTAAACCTAAAAGACTAAACAGAGGTTAAATCGATTTTCGATGTATAATTCGGTTGTTCAAAAGTGAAAAATCATATTAATGTAAGTCAAATCGGTTTTGGGGCCAGGTTCACCAAAAGAACCAAATTACCTGATATATTTGGGCAAAATGTCCAAAATAGCAAACCTGAATGGCAAAGACCTAGCTGCCGAAGTGCTCAACTACCGCCACCCAATCACCTAGCAGTTAGCCCTACTCCCTTTTGCTCTCGCTCTCTCGCACTCGGCAGCCTGACGCCAACCCAACCTTAGCAACTGTGGTGCGAGTCCCCATCTGGCCATCTCCCCGGCGATGTTGTGCTAGGCGGAGGGTGCCCATCCCGGCTTGGTAGCGGCGCTCAATCCTTGCTTGCGAGCGCTCCACCCTGAGGAGACGATGGTGAGTACGACGCGACGATCGCACTGATACGAGAAGATGTGGAGGCAGCAGCACGGTGAGTGCATGACGGCGGCAAGAGAGCATTGTTGTAATGTATGTGGTCTCTCTCTCTCTCCTTTTTAGTCTCTTCCTGACCTGAGTCCACGATAGAATATATTATACTTCGATAGTATGTTATATTCCACATGCTATAAGACTATTGCCGAATTGTTGTTCAGTTCTTCATGTACAGATGCACTTTTGTTGATGGAATACTAATTGAATTGATGTTTGCTCTTATTCAGTTCGGTCAGTTCAGTTTAACCCAAAAAACAAACTGAATTTTCGGTTGGACGAATTTTTGGTTCCCATAAAATAACATGTTAATTTGGTTCTCATCTCTAGAAAATCAAAAAAGAATTGAAATCAGAAAACCGAATGCGCACCGTACCTTGGTTGTTGCCACCCTCCAAAGCGCCCTTCTCTTGCAGCTTCTACGACCACCTTTGTTGTCATCTCCATTGCCTTGCTCCACCTGTTCCCCTTCCATCTCATCTCTTGCTATTGCCTTCATAAAAATAAAAAATTCTCGTACCACCAAGTGCCATCTTCCCCCTCAACTAACTGTCATTATGATGTTAAAAAAAAATTGGAACTCCGAGTTTAAGTCTTGTTGAATATAAGATAGGCAAGTTATTAGTATCGAAGTGTTCACACTTTTAGTCATTCAAAATAGTGGTTGTTGGGTGCCTCTTGTATATGTTTGTTCAATATTATTAAGAGTACATTTAGCAACAAGAGTATCCCCTGGAATCATAATTCTAGAAAGAGTGGGTGCTTCTTGTATATGTTTTTGCACAAATTTGTTTTGTTTTACGGCTCACAATGGCATAAATTTTGTCACAAATTTTTGTTATTGCCCATTCTTTGTACAACATAGATCTGCAAATTTTTCAGGAAAAGAACTCTAAATGCGCAAATATTTTCTTTGTAACATGGGCATATGCACCTGCCCTTTCTTTGTCATTGCCTAACACTAGCATTCCAGGGTCTTGCGGGGAATCGCTGAATTGGGATGATAGCCTTATTGTTTTTTATGATAAAAAGGGTAATGTGGAAGGCACGGTCCCCTTCATGGTTATACGTCCCAATCGCTTCGAGGTGGTTTCTCGTTGAGGGTGAATCTAGTGGTAGTAAGCTTTAAGTGATACTATAGTACTAACATTGAAATAGAAGTGTAAATAGTCATGAAAAAATATGAGAAAATTTAACAACATTAATACAAAATCAATCTATCATGTTATAAAGTTTCAAATTTAAATTAGATCTACGCATTTTGAAATATTAAAGAAAGACAAAACATGCAGAAAAATAAATCAAAAATAAAATGAAAAAGGTAAGGCACTATTCACTGAAAATTTTCTTCTTCTTCTTTTTTGTTTCTATTGATATACATCTCGTTCTTAGATGAATAACCCTCATTGTATAATATCCTATCTACCGTTTCACCAACATTTGCACTGTTGTTTCAACATTGATATCAAGAAATCATCTAAAACTTGCTATCACCCTAGATATGTTCTTGTTCCTGTTCTCACCTTCCATGATGAAATCTGTGTTCTCCACCTTGCAATTTTACCCCTAAAAGTCCATCTACTTAGACTTGGTTACAATATCACCTCTAGATATTCATGTAACTACACTTTCATATGCTCTACCAGTCTAACATAATATATTCGTTGCAGAAAACCCATTCCCATAATCCTCTTACTCGACTAAAACGTTTACTAGCTAACCCATTGACATTATACAACTACCGTAACAACGAGGCGAATAGAACTTCATGGCAAGAATGATCAAAGAGACTTCATCATAAGCAAAGGCAAATCAAGCATGTAGACCACTAGACATAACGCGGCGGGAGAATAGCCTAGCCTGCAACCATATGTCAATTGTCAGCATGTTAAAAGTTGTAGTGGAAAACTATGGAAGACCACGTGAGATGAAATCTTGCAACTAAGAGGTATTTCCCGCGGACGACTACGCTTATACTATGAATCGATGTCATGAACCCATCATGAGTATTATAACCAGAACGTTGTTAATACTCTCGAATAATTAACCCACCGCATGATCTGATTAATCGGCCATTTTCCGGTTTAATCACATAAACCCCATTTCTACCTGTTACCACAATTACCGTAGTTTATAATATTACGTAGCGGTGCTTAAAATACGCACCATATAGATGGAGTGTAGAATATTAATTCACCATATATTTTGGTAAATACGATGTTTTAACTCAATTTCAATAAAAAAATTCAATATCAAGAAGCCAAGAATGCATAATCATCCATTATATTATAATTGATCATGTGTACTATGATTAATCGGTTGACAGAACTCATCCGATCGGAGAGCACATATCCTTTTTGACAACACTACAACGAATGCCAACAATTGCATCTTCAAGCCAAAGAGATGCCATGGTGTAAATATGTTGCACTGCATGTTAAAGGGGTGGACTTGTGTCGAGGTAAGGACCCACCATGGACTGTCGGGTCTCGTCAACAACGATGAATGCGGGAGAAAGGCCGTGGTGAGAGCTCCTAGTGGCCTCTTGTGTGCCAACTGATTGGAGGCTCACCAGTGGTCCATCCAGCGAACTATTTGGGTTGAGCACTTGAGGCTGATGAAGGTAATGCCTCCATTGATGCCTCATGGATGACGGTCGGTGATAGTTGCGATCTTCATTCTATTGTCATCAACCCAAGAGAGGAGAATCCTCACATATGCGACCTGCAAATTTGGTATGCGCTTTACCGAGATCCACCGAACCGTGTCTCCCATTTTACCATTAGAGGCATGAACAATTGTAGCCATACTTTTATGTAAACGACCACTTTGGGAGAGAAGAGCCACTAGAGAAACACAATAAAAAGTCACAGCCTCAGTGAGAGAACACAACAGCGATGCTGCCACCCAATGGGAGACCAACGACACTAGGGCAAGCTGTAGTAGCTTGGCCAAGCCTCTAAACAACCATGGAGGCAGTTAGACTCAATGAGAGAACACAACAACGATGCTGCCACCTAATGGGAGACAAACAACACTAGGCCAAGTTGTAGTAGCTTGGCCAAGCTGCTGAACAACCATAGAGGCAGCAAGAGGGAAGAAAGCTGTTTTCCTCGGATATAGGAGAACCTATTTATTGAGGCGGGCGATGGAGCACCTAGATGGAGTAGCTAGAGCACCACAATGGCTAGCCAAAGCACGTTATAGGAGCAAAGAAGCCAACCACGACAAGAAGCTCGTAGGTTGAGAGTCAGGAAAGAATGCCATGGAGACAAAACCACCATAAGGGCTTACTCACGTAGAGGCGATCTAGGGTAAAGTACACATAACCACTAGGGAAGAGAGGGAGAGAGAGGTGAAAGGACAAACTTAATTGTGGCATCTTTGAGGACACTAGTAATCTCACATCTGTAAGACTCGTCTTGACTAATATAGACCAAATAAAACAAACTTTATGCATATGAAGTCTATTGAGCATATTGCATTTAGTGTGACTACATCAAGATTTAGAAAACCCTTTTTAAAATTCACCTTATGCTATTTGATTTACTACATTTAGATGTTTTAATTAACACTTGCAACCTATCCAGAATTGAGAGGAGAAGTGATGGGAGCAACGTGCAATAGTAGAAGAGGGGATTAGGAAAATACTGAAGGTATGATCTAAAATACTGAGTGGGTATGTAAAGAATAATTAAAAGAGATTTATTAATACATAAAATATAATTAAAAGAGGTTGATCATGAGAGTAAATGTAGAATAAAGGCTAAATTTATAGGGTCCAATCAAAATCATGAACCATTAGATCATCATAAATAAATGGATAGTTTATATTATTCAGATTCTGTGAATCGTATATTTTATATTAATATAGAAATATAGATGTTTATCTATCACAACCTACGTGACACACGATACATTCCTCAAAACAATAACATAATTTTATTCGTGGACATGTTTGTTTGAGCTAGAAGAAGAGCAATGAGATATGATACACACCTCAGTCCAATTATCGGTAGCCGTTACGGTTTTCAAATCCCGCGGTCTAAACTGATTTTCGTTATTTTTAGGAAAACAAAAACTGTAAACTTCTCGTAAACAGAAATTAAAGCCCATTTATGCAAAACACCCTCTGACCCTCCCCCCATTTAAAAAAGGAATACACCTCGCTACCCCTCGCAGCTTTATTATTTACCTCCACTCCCACAAATAAATACCCACGCACCCCTTCTCTCTCGGACCTCTTATTATTCTCTCGCAAATCTGATCCCTCGTGCGAGGCCAACGCGCGACGCGCACCACACGCGAGCCAAGAGCCCCTTCTAGGGTTAGGGTTTCCCGGCCATGGACGAGGCTGCGGCGGCGAGGAGGAGGTGGGTGCAGTGGGAGGAGGTCGTGGTGTCGAACAACCGGGGGCGGCGCCTCGTGCACTACTACCTCCGCGGCGCCCCCGCCGGCGGGGGTGGAGGTGGTGGCGGTGGCGGGGAGGAGAGGGAGCTGGCGGTGGTGGGGCGGGAGCGGAGCCCGCGGCACATGTCGTACGCTGTGCAGGGGCGGTTCCTGCGTTCGCTGGCGGTCGAGGGGCCCGTGGCGGCCGCGCCGTCGCCTTCCCGGTCCCCCACCGCGGCGGAGGGCGCCCCGAGGAAGTGGCGGTCGAGGAGGGAGGTCGTGGACTGGCTGTCCTCGCTCGTTTCTGGTAAGATTTGTGCGCCTACGTGGTTTTTTGGGGTGTTTGGGCGGTCGATTTTGTTCCTTCGCTTCGAGGGCAGTAGGTTCGTCTGCGATTTGGGCGTTTGCTCTACTCGATTTGGAGGGTGAGGAGGGCCTGGCTTGTTGCGATTTATGCGCGTGTGCTGCTTTTCTGTGTGTATTGATTGGATTTTGGATACAAAGATGGCGTTTTGATGTTTCTGCAACGCTTTTCTACCTGTTCCGATTCGTTTTAGGCTGTAAATGTGGGCGCTTATAGGTCGGGACCTTTGTTTTCGTGTTTCTTTGGGTTGCGTCTCGTATTATTTTGCTCTGGTATATTTTTCAATGGATTTATGCGATTTTGTCATGCATATGCTGTTGTGGTTCCTGATTTCAGACGATTTTCTCCCAAAACTGCAGTTCTTACGCGTCGTTTTGCTCGTTTTGGTCGATGGAGCATTGCGCTTTGTGCTATTGATTCGTCTAAATGGTCAGTTTATACCTTGTGGTGGAGCGGATCTGTTGTTCCATGTGATGCGATTCCGTTGGGACCTTTCGATTTCGGTGGCTCTAGCGGATTGCGGCGGCTAGGGTTCCAGAACCTAACTTAGGATTGGGTTTGGGGCAATGATTACGTTTTTCAGACGCTGTAGTTCTGTTTGGGCGGCTTAGCCTGATTTGAGGAAGAAAAGCATCAAACTTTCTCGTGTTTTTGGCTGTCGCGTCTTCCCCATCTGCATGTGTTAAAGTCGTCCCAGAATAGAAGCTTACTGTTTTTATACAAACATAATCGGTTTGTTTCGTTCTTGTTAACGCTTTTATTTTTACACAAACATAATCGGTTTGTTTTGGGCAATACTGGGTTTGATTCTTGTCCAGTTTTATTTGGAAGAGGAAGAATTGATGGATTTGTCCAGTCTGGTATTATCTTTCATGTCCCGCCGAGTTTACAGGGACCTTGAAGTAGGGTTCAGCTTCCTCCATGTGCGCTTTTTACCTCTTATTGTCCAGAAACCTGCTCTGTGTCCTTTGGTTGAAAGGTCATGTCTTGCTGTCTCATTCCATTGGTGGAACTCTTGTTTGGTTATCTGTATGGTTTTTTGAATTTATTTCGTGTCAAATTGCTAATTCTGCGAGGTTGCTTTGCGATTTAAGACTTCCTCATGAGATATAATTTAACAATATTTGGTTACCTGCAAAACTCATGGCTTCTCCTTGTCCATAGGATTATGGAGAATACAGGTGTTAGCCAGTGGAAGCCGCTGCTGGTTTCCTTTTTGGGTCAAACGTGTAAGCTTGCATTTGGAAATATAGAGAAAAAAATGAAGCAGCAGCACGAATCGAAAGTCAATCAGGTGCCATTTTGATCTTTACTCCTTGTAGCCTCCCTTGGGACCTCCATCCAAATCAGTCCATATACAATGCACGCTTCAATAATATGCCAAATAGTTTTGCGAGAATATCTCCCAGTTTTTTCCAGGGATGAGTTTTTGTGGGAACGCTCTGTACAACTTGCGACGTGCTGGCAGATAAACTTAAATTTGGACGAAGTGGCATAACAGCGTATACGATATGTGTTTCGTTTAAATATGAGTTATCAGTGTTGCTTCCAGATATTCTTGGTTTTACTCTGGAATGTGTGCTTGCTCTGGGTTGGTTTTGTTGTATATCTTCAATTCATGTCGGGCTTGCTCCCTCCTTTTTTGTTTTCTCTGTCGTGTTGCTTTCAGTTGGATCATGATTGCTTCCATGTTCTATGGTAATTATTTGATGCAATTACCGTTGTGTCTGGCTTGTTTTGGCGAATTTCTTATAGTGAATGCTACTTTTGTAGGTTGTAATGACGGGCCTTCTTCAATGGCTAATAGGTTCCATGGAAATTTGTATGATGACAATGACGATGACTTCGTTGATGCTGCCTCAAAGGTTTGGATTTATTTCAGGATTACTTCTTGTCTTTCTTATCTGTCAAGAAATATTTCTGATGACACCCTATTTTCTAATACATATTCTTCTATGTGTGCTCAGGATGTTTGTAGTATGCCCTTAGTCAGGAAAAATTTGAAAGACTTCACATGGTTGGGTCCTGCATGGTACTGCCCAAAACGATGGAAGCACTACAGATCTTTCTGCCGTAGGGGAATTACTATTTCGGTATGTATCACATATCTTTTTCATGTATCTTTTTACTTGTCAATTTGTGCTCCACTAAAGCATGCCTGTAATCAATAATGAAGATGAGATGACGAGTTGAACTAAATCCATATAGGAACAATGAAAATATATTGCCAGCATAGATAGAGGTTGACCTGAAACTAAAATAGAAAAAATAGTATATGATTCTGGGTTATGGGAAATTCATGAGATTGAGCTTATAGGAAAAAAAGCCATGGCTTTCTGTTATTAGCTTCTTTTCTGCTTTCTAATTTATTTTGTTCTTTCTTTCTTTATGGGGAGATGCTACAGGGGTACCTTGTGAGTTCAAAATTGATAGAGCCTGATTGTTGATATTCATTATTAGCAGTTAACACTTTAAAGGTTGAGGCTTGGCTGATACGAGGCTCTGTTATCTTTGTAGGTGCATAATTTTGTCTACATCATGAGCGAAGAGAAGAAGAGACTCATTGCATACGTGGATGATCTGTATGAGGACTCAAATGCACTCAGAATGGTCACGGTACGATGGTTCGACAAAGTTGATGAGGTTGGTGTTGAATTGCCCTTGGATGTTGGTGACAGAGAGATCTTCTTTTCCCATGGTCTTCAAGATCTCAATGTTGAATGCATTGATGGATTGGGTGCAGTCCTGAGTGCTCAGCACTTTGAGAAGTTTCAGAATGGCACCAAACACAGCTATTGGCAGCCTTATCTTTGCCGCCGCGAGATTGATAATGATGATGTGAAACCTTTTGACATCACCCAGTTGCAAGGGTATTGGAGCCAGGAAGTGCTTAGGACCATGTTTAATGGAGCTTCTTCTCTAAAAGTACGTTTTAAGGTAACTAAAGGTGGGTCTGGTTCAGATGGAGTGCAGAAGAGGAAGCGTGATACATTCAATGATGACAGTAATCCACAGAGGTGTCTTCCTTCTGGTGGGTTTGGTTTGGATTCTCTCGATTTGGAGCATAGCCTTCAAAACCAGCTATACCCTGGTTGCCATGCTGAGGTCCTGTCACAGGATAGTGGTATAAGGGGCTGTTGGTTTAGATGCTTCATCTTAAAGAGGCGTGGAGATAAAATCAAGGTGCGATACCAAGATCTTGAGGATGCTGTGGAGACAGGAAATTTGGAGGTATGTTTACTGTAATTGTATATAATCAGTTATTCTTTTTGTCAACACTGGATTGTTGAGCTTATCTCTGACCTAATTTTATTCGGCAGGAGTGGGTTTTGCTAACAAGGATTGCTAAACCTGATCAGTTGGGCATACGCATCTCTGGAAGACCAATGGTTCGGCCACACCATGTGCAACATAGCAAGGGCTCATACTCCTTTGATATTGGGGCCATTGTTGATGCATGGTGGAATAGCGGCTGGTGGGAGGGTATTGTGTTGCAGCGGGGAAATGATGGACGTCTTCAAGTTTATTTTCCAGGTAATTACATTTAAGTTACTATTGCCTCTTGTGATTATTAATATTGGTAGTACTAGTTATATTGGAGCTCCCTAACTCAAGTTCATATGTTATTTACCACAGGAGAAAAGCGGGTAGCTGATTTTGACATAAGTGATTTGAGACATTCACTTGAGTGGGTTGGTGACAGATGGAATCCTTTGAAGGAAAGAAGAGACATAACATGCCAGTTGCCCCCTACTTCAGAGTGTGAAACTAGAGGCTTTAACAAACTCATCTGCCAGGAGGATAATCCATCTCCAAAACCAGAATCTGATGAGAGGTGTGATAACAAATCTCTGGGCAACAGGATTTCACGGGATCAGAAACGTGTTCTGGCTGATCTCACAAATGCTCTGAAGTTTGATAACCTGAAGTGGAGGGCAAGAAAGCGGAGTAGAAGATCTAGCTCGAAAAGGCAGTCGGACACTAGCAGCGGTAGCAGCAGCCAGGGAGACATGGAGGAGTCTAGCCCCTGTGGAATTAATTCAGTGCCTGATGAAGAAGTTTGCAAGAGCACAGGAGAGCCAATTTTCATTGGTGTGCCTGTGCCAGTGTCCAGCTTAGTGATGTCCAGATGAAAGATTACTAGATGACTGACATGTTTTATGCTCCAGATTTCAACAGGCTCGGCGAGATGTGAGTTTGGTGCATCCCCGTGTTATTGTGTCTTGGGATCCAGATCTTCATAATTTGAAAGCTCATTCACACTGATGTCTTGGATGTCATCCAGGGCCACTGTACTGTTGTATTTACGACTGATTCAGAAAATTTGCCTTTTTATTATCACATTCTAGGAACCGATAGGAGTTCTAACGTCTTGTTTAGTAGGGTAAAGATGGCTGAGTTCTAATTCCACTGGTAGTTTCTGAAGTCCTCTTTTCTTGTTTACATTGCAACAATCCAACTCCCTCCAGTTAAATTTATTCATTCATCGCTGTTATAGATGCTGAGCATATACATCAGTTTTGTCAATTGCAGCAGTGTTTCTAAAATCTCTGTGCTCGAGCTTTCGTTTTAAATGTTATTCAGATACAAGTTGCAGTTGTATTGTTGGAAAGTCGTTTTCGTGGGTAGATTGGACGAATCAGTCCCTAGGGAGAAGGGAAGGCTAAGAAGCTAGGAAAGGGACAACCATTCGTGCAAGCCAGCCAGCCAGGCTGCGTCGTTGCGCCAGAATCTGATTCCAACTTCCAGCAAGACATGCCGCTAAGGTGTCCCGTTCGTCGACTAGGATACCAACAACTCCAACCTAAGAAAAAGCCAAGCAAGCATCAATCCGGAGGATCCTCTTAACCCCAGCTGCCTGCCACCACTTCCTTCCCCTCCCCTCCCCTACCCTCGCAAACTTTCTACTTTCATCTTATCGCATTCCTTCACTACTCCGGCGACGCCGAGAGGAGCAATTCATGAGCGACAAGGTAAGGATGGCGACCAACGGTTGTGTTTTCTCCGATGATCATAGTCATGGGCACGGGTTTGTGTAACTGAGGTTGAGTTTTCTCCTGTGGTTGCAATTTCGCAGTTCTACTGCGTGACACTCAGGATGAACATTGACTGCAACGGGTGCTACCAGAAGATCAGGAGAGCTCTCCTCGAGATGCACGGTAAAGATCCTAGAATCCTCGAGGAATCACGGCATCAACCCGTGTCCTTTCTTGTGATTTAATAAGCTCCAGAGATATGTTCCGATAATGTCATGGTTGGTGATCACTACTTTTTTGTGCGACAAGATATCGAGAGCCACGTGATCGAGCGCAGGCAGCAGCGGGTGCGCGTCTCCGGCGCGTTCGTGCCGCAGGACGTCGCGATCAGCTCCGGAAGAGGACCAACCGGCGTGTCGAGATAATGGAGATCAAGGAGGTCGACGCAGGCGGCGGCCACCAGCCCTGAGGGAGTAGCGGCTTCCTGGCCGGGTAGCGTCTTGAACTGCGCCGGCCGGCGTCGTTGGCCTGCTCGATCCCTCTCGGGTCTTACGAGCTGGAGCTGCCAACCTTGTAGTTCCTTCTAGCTGATGCTGAATTGCTGATGAAACGGACGAACGGACTAGCGATGCAATCAACTGTGAAGAATCGTGTAGCTTAGCACCCCAGCAGACAGCAGTTTCAAAGACAGTATGTAATCATGCATGCATGACGGGCTCTTCTTGTAACTGAGTTTATGATAGCATTATGCAAATGAGAGGTCTCAGTCCCGTAAGGGCATATCCAATGCTACGTGCATATCAGTTGTATCTAATTGATCCTCATATCAGCTAGATGATTAGGTGATGAGAGAAAGTACAACAAATGACTCAAGCCGTATCAACGGTCTCTTCCCACGAATAAAGACATATGTACAGCTTAAATTAGTAACGAAGTAAAGCAGCATCTACATTACTCGTTTTGAGGCTCTTAACACAAATTTTCATACAGTTTGTGGGGCCCTTTTTAAATCGACATTAGATACAATGCATTGGAGTTAGGTGTCTACTATTGAAGTGAAACTATTGAGAAATGTAATTACAGAGTAGAGAATGCGACACAAAGGATTGTGATTCTTGTATTGATGCTCTCGTTATTACAAGTTCTTATACTAGCACGAGGGATGGCAGTTAGAAATAAAGACAACTCTTAGAGGAGTCGTGTCCCTTAGAAGGGTTAATTGCAACTGCTAATGACAGTTGTGGGATTTGATCAATAGACGCGTCCCTGCCGGAGACGCCTGTTCGCAACACTCCCTCTTGATCAATTTCAACTTTGTATATAAAGAGCATCTGGAAAACTCCTCTAAAATCCTGTGGGAAAAAATATGAGGAGTGATATTTGATATGCTGTGAAAACTCCTTTAAACCCAGTGGAAAAATAAGGAGAAAATAATACAGCATATTTTGGTCATTGTTTCTTTATTAACTCACATGAGAAAAACCTGTTAAGGAAAAAACCTATAAGTGAGTTTAGAGAACAATATGTATGTCTTGTATATCTCCTTTAAAAACCCCGGTAGGGAAAATAGAAGATACAACATATAACCTTCTGTTGATATTACCTCATTAAAAACCTTTCATGAGAAAGCTTTGAGAGAAAACTCATAAGGGAAAAGAGTGCAATATGATGTATGAACAGGTTAATAATCAGAGGGTAACTCCCCCTGATTCTTGCAAATCTTGAAGTCGCCGCATACCAATTCCATAAACATATTTCTGGAAAATTAAATTTGATAAGGACTTAGTGAACAAATCAGCGAGGTTGTCACATGATTTAGTTTGCAAGATGTTTATTTCTCCACTTTGTTGTAATTCATGGGGATAAAACAACTTAGGGGCAATATGTTTAGTAATATTGCTCTTTATGTAAGCTGTTTGTATCTGTGCAACACAAGCAGCATTATCTTCATAGATAATGGTCGGTGATTCAATAGAACCAAGACCACATGATTGTTGTATGTGGTTAATCATCCTACGAAGCCACACTCATTCACTTGATGCTTCATATAGGGCAATAATTTCAGAATGATTCGTGGACGTAGCCACTAAAGTCTGTTTAGAAGACTTCCATGAGATGGCTGTTCCACCGTGAAGGAACACAAAGCCGGTCTGAGATCTAGCATTATGGGGATCAGACAAGTATCCAGCATCAGTGTATCCGATTAGATTTGTATCTTGTTTTTTGTGAGATTGATAATATAGACCTAAATTTTTAGTACCTTGGAGATAGCGTAAGATTTGCTTGACTCCCGTCCAATGACGTTTAGTTGGAGTAGCGCTGTGTCTTGCTAACAAGTTTACTGCAAATACAATGTCAGGCTTGGTGTAGTTTGCAAGATACATAAGAGCTCAAACAGCACTAAGATATGGGAACTCAGATCCCAATATATCTTCTCCATCTTCCCTTGGTCTGAAAGGATCTTTCTCTATGTCTAGAGATCGAACAACCATGGGAGTCTTTGATGGATAAGATTTGTCCATATTAAATTTCTCCAAGATCTTTTGGATATAAGCAGCTTGGTGTACCAAAATTCCAGAGTGAAGGTGCTCAATTTGTAGCCCTAAGCAAAATTTAGTTTTGCCTAAATCCTTCATCTCAAATTCTGTCTTTAGATGATTACGTGCCTCATCAATATCTTGTGTATTGCCAATGATGTTCAAATCATCTACATACACGGATATGATGCAAAATCCGTTCAAGGATTTCTTTATGAACACGCATGGGCAATCATCGTTATTTGTGTATCCCTTTTGAATAAGGAATTCGCTGAGTCAATTGTACCACATTCGACCCGATTGCTTTAAGCCGTATAATGACTTGTTAAGTTTTACACAATACATGTTGCGTTTAGCGCTTTGATTCGGAAGTGGGATTCCATCGGGAACCTTCATGTATATATCCGAATCAAGTGACCCATAAAGATATGCAGTCACTACATCCATCAACTGCATAGATAGATAATTTTGCATTGCTAGTGATATTAGGTATCAGAAGGTTATTCCACTCATTACTGGAGAGTATGTTTCGTTGAAATCAACGCCGGGTCTCTGCGTGAACCCTTGTGCTATGAGCCTCGCTTTGTATCTCGCCACTTCATTGTTTTCATTCCGTTTCCGGATGAATACCCATTTGAATCCCACAGAGAAAACATTGGGAGGAGTAGGTATTGCTTTTGTAAATACCTCTCTTTTATTGAGCAAAGCTATCTCTGCTTGGATTGCTTCCTTCCACTGATTTCAGTCCGAGCGTTTTTAACACTCTGCCATGGTCTTGGGATCTGAATCAGATTGGAGGTTGTTTGCAATCTTTGTGGAGAAGTAATTGTCGATAATCGTAGTCTTACGGTTATATGATTCTCCAGAATCAATATAATTAGTGGAAATTTCATTATCCCTTGGTGACTGATCGTGATTTTCCAATATGATCATGTCAGGATTTTTCGATGTCCCAGCTTCTGGATTTGAGTGCACTCTTAAGCTGGGTTGTGGAGTTTGAATTTCATTTATAGTTTCAGAGAGTTTCTTTTTCTATTTTCTTTGTTGCTTGAGTGAAGCTGAATCCTGTTTTGTGGCCATACTTCTCCCCCTCTTATTGTTGATGGGGAGTTGAGTGGTTTCTTTTGGTATTTCCACTTGTTCGGGCGCATTTATAGCAGGATTGTAGGATTTTGTAGCTCCTTTGTGATTTGTAAATGAATCTGGCAAGTTATTTGCAAGATGGTACAAATTTATGATTTTCTGAACTTGGAGTTTAGTTTCTTGAGTACGTGGATCAGAGTAGGAAATACTTTTGGCATTCCAATCAATTTTCTGGTATTCTTTCTGGTACTTGAGATCTCCACCTAATGACGGGAAATGGTCCTCGTTGAAGATGCAATCAGCGTAACGGGCAGTGAATAGATCTCCAGTGAGAGGTTCTAGGTATTTGATTATTGACGGTGATTTGTACCCCACATAGATCCCCAATTTTCTATGTGGTCCCATGGATGTACGCTAAGGTGGTGAGATGGGCACATATGTGGCGCATTCGAATTTTTGCAGATGGAAAATACTTGAAGGATGGGAAATACTTGAAGGATTTCCACGTATTAGTTACAGAGGGGAAGTACTGTGATAAGCAGTTGGACGCAATTGTATTAAGTCAACAGCATGTAAGACTGCGTGACCCTAACAAGAAGTTGGTATATTGCAATTGTGTAGTAATGGTCTTGCAATAAGTTTAATCCTCTTGATGAGTGATTCAGCCAAACCATTTTCTGTATGGACGTATGGTACTGAATGTTGGACTTCTATTCCCAGAGCTATGCAATAATCATTGAAAGCTCTAGAGGAGAATTCCGCAGCATTATCCATGCGAATTGATTGGATTCGGTGCTCGGAATAATGAGCCTTTAATTTAATAATTTGACTCATAATCTTTGTGAAAGCATGATTTCGTGTGGATAGAAGGCACACATGTGACCATCGAGTTGATGCGTCAATTAAAACCATGAAATACCGAAAAGGACTAGATAATAGTTGTATGGGACCACAGATATCTCCTTGAATGCGTTCAAAGAAGTTAAATGGTTCCACGTTAATCTTAAGGTACAAAGGCATTAATATTAATTTTCCAGTTGCACATGTGGTGCAAATGAAATCCGAATGTTGAGGAAATTTAGCATTATTCAAGTTGTGACCAATGCAATTGCTGATAATTTTTCTCATCATCCCTATCCCGGGATGACCAAGGCGACCATGCCAAGTCTGAAATGCATCAACATTATAAAAAATTATCTTGTACGCAACATGTACTACGGGTTTGATGTATGTGTAGTACAATCCAGACGTTAAAGAGGGAATTTTTTCAAGTACTTGCTTGCCATATCCGTTGTTTTTGGTTAAGAGGAGATATTTCTCTTTGTTGTCATCATGGGTTTCGAGATGGAAACCATTCTGACGGATATCTCTATAGCTGAGTAGGGTATGAGTTGAATCGAGGTACAGCAAAACATCCTCGATTGTTACTTGAGTACCCATAGGGAGAGTAATTATGGCCCGTCCTGAGCCTACAATTACAGCATCGCGTCCGGCGGTTGTTAAAATTTCTCATTTTCTCTTAGTAAGATTCTGGAAATATTTTAGTTCCCTAAGAATAGAGTTTGTGGTACCACTATCCACAAAGCACATTTCCTCTTTCATTGGATTGACTCCCGTAGTAATCTATATATAGAAAGAAAAATATTAATTCTTTATTATACATAGATAATGTGCATATTTATAATGTTGTTACAAATATTGTCTTTAAACAATATGACGACAATATGACAATTAGTTTATTACAACATAATAATATCATTTGGATGTTATGATAATATTGGTGGAGGGGGGGGGGACTTATTCGAAGTCACCAAACATGTCATTCGAAGCAAATTCAATGATCATGTTCTCCGTGTGATGCTGGTTGTCCTGGGGTTCTGGGAGAACTGCAGTGGAACAACCGATTTCCTTTGACTTGGCAGTTTGAATGTTGAAGTGTGCTTCAAATTTTGATCCTTGAGCTTGTTTCTTGCGTCCCACAGATTGTAGGTATAGATCAACAAGGTGTCGAGGGGTGCGACATTTTTTGGTGGAATGCTTGTAGCATCCACACTTTTGACATACTTGAGATTTGTCAAATTTTGACTTTTCAATGCCTTTCCCCTTGTCCATGGCACGTGGCTTTTTCTTCCAGTTTCGCTTGCGCTTTCTTTTGAAGTTCTGCTGTTGGCGCTTGGAAGAGCCAGCGAACTTGTTGTTATTCTGAGCGTTATAATGTATCTCTGGGAGCGGAGCTGCGCCGACATTGCGCTGATGATGGTTCCTCAGAGTGAGTTCATCATGTTTTTTCGCTTGTAGGAGTACATGTATAAGTTCAGAGTAAAGTTAAAATTATTTGGCGCGGTACTGGTGCTGCAAGATCCGGTCAGATGGAAGCATTGTTGATAATGTTTTTTCAACCTTATATGCCTCAGAGGGTTCTTTCTCGCAGAGACGCAACTTAAAACAGATCTTGTGAACAGCGTGGTTATAGTCTTGAATGGACTTAAAGTCCCGAAGTCGAAGTTGTACCCAGTCATGAGTAGCTTCGGGAAGAATAACCGCTTTTTGCTGTTCGTATCTAGTTTTGAGTGCTTGCCATAATGTGCGTGGAGTTTCTTCCATCAAGTATTCGGATTTGAGGTCCGGATGGATATGGTGCCTTATAATGTATAAAGCAGAATATTGTTGATGTTCTGGTAGCGGTTGTATTCACTCAACGGGAGGATTGAGTGTCGCTACAATCCCACGGGACGCAAGGCTGACCTTAACATCCATTGCCCATGTAGGATAGTTGTGACCGTCGAGCGCAAGCTCTTTAAATTCTTTGGCCATCTTGATCTACATGAAAGTAAGACCAGAGATTCGATTAATTTACTTATGAGTGAATTAAAGTATCGTCATGGTTATGTTATAATAATTATGCAAAAAATTTGAAAAATTCAAGTGAAGGCTTGAAATATGAAGTGTAGACCTCAAATTATATAGCATAACATTTTTGAAGGTAATCACCAATTATGGTGTAGATCTCGTAGTAATAGGTAGCATAATCTAACGAGTGTCAGTAGATGCTCAAGTTTCTATTACCTTGTGTTATGCTATAATTAGAATATTTGGAAGAGCACATTGAAGGTAATGGTGGATAATCTGCAATTAAGCAGTAGATACCAATTATCCATTACTTTGTGATTCACAAATATATATATGAGGTAATCACTTCTTAATTTTACGTATTAATTTTTCTTGAATTAAGCCAATTGGGCTAGAAAACATTTTGGGCTTAATTAAGGTGAATTAACATATAATTTTGCATATGTAATTCCATGGATTAAGTTAATGGACTTAATTTAGGCGAATTACTAAATATGTTGCAAGAAAACTGAGTTTAATTGCAAAATCAAAACAATTATATGTCGTAGGGAATGCTAAAATGGGCAAACACATTGGACATATATTGAATTTCTAGACATACATGGTCTAAAATATAGATACAATACAATGAAATACAGAAATTATCAAATAGATTAATAATTTAAACTGCACTTTGGGCCGTTTTGCAATTGCCTGAAAAAGCAGGGGCTAAATTGTAAAAATAGCAATGCAGATTTTTTTTATTTCTACCCGCTGGTGGGCTAAGACAACCTGGGCCGAAGCCCAGGCGGCCTTTTCAGCCCACCAGGGGTGCGCGCTGGGGAGGGTTGGCCGGTGGGCCGGCTTGAAGGCCCGAGCGGGGGGAAGAAGGAGGTGGGGGAGCTACGGTTAGGGTTATCCCTACCGCCACTGCCACCCCTTTCCGCCGCCGCCGCCGCCTTGGCGCTAGGCTGCACCGCGCCGGAGCCGAGCCGCCGCAGCCGAAGCCTCCGCCGGCCGCCGGGCTGCACCACGGCGGAGCCGAGCCGCCGCCGAAGCCTCCTCTTTGCCGCCGGGCTGCACCACGACGGAGCCGAGCCGCCGACCACCTCCTTCGCGCTACCATCCATTTACTCCGGTGAGTACTCCTCCTCGCCGACGGAAGAGGAGTAGCCGGTGCCGCTGTTGGGTAGCCCGTTGGTGAGCCCGAGGGAGGCCGGAGCCCATGTTCCCAGACGGAGGCCGGAGCGGGCGGTGGCGGAAGACGAGTCGCGCAAGAGGCAGAGGCGGGGGTTCGGCGAGTTCGCCGGTCGGTTCGGCGGCCGGTGCGGGGAAGACGTCCGCCGGCGTTGGTGTGCTAGGGCACGGACCAAAACCGTGCACCGAGCACCACGTCGGGTCGACGGTCGGGCTGGCCCATGGTTGCCACGGCGACGAGACACGCAGAGGAGGGCAGCGCCGATTGCAGAGGCTGCGGAGGGAGCATGTGCCATGGCCATAAGGCGGGAGGGGGCTCCAATCCGCGCCGCCATTGATGGAGGTTGAAGGGCGCGACGAGGACGGCGTCTCCGGTGAGCACGACGATGGCGCTGGCGTGGTAGAGTTGGAGAGGGAAGAAGTCGGGTAATGGCAACGTCGATTGTTGCCAAAATGGTGAGGAGTTGCTGAATAACTCGTTCTGCCATTTCTCACCTTTGTTCTTCCTTTTTGGCCTTTTTTTTTGCTCTTGTGGAAGATGCAGTGCGTGATAACGTATTGAGAAATGTAATTACAGAGTAGAGAATGAGACACAAAGGATTGTGATTCTTGTATTGATGTTCTCGTTATTACAAGTTCTTATACTAGTACAAGGGATGGCAGTTGGAAATAAAGACGACTCTTAGAGGAGTCGTGTCCCTTAGAAGGGTTAATTGCAACTGCTAATGACAGTTGTGGGATTTGATCAATTGACGCGTCCCTGCCGGAGACGCCTGTTCGCAACAGAAACATTACCTATTTTCTTAGATAGAACATAAGATACAATGGGCTAGAGATGCCCTAAGGCTGTGATGCAGAGCTCAAGAGCAGGTGTAGAGTTTTCAGTCTACTAACAAGGTTTGTGACATCATATCAGGTGCAATCTGCGCCTGATCCTGATAAGCGAAAACCAAAAACCATGCAGGACACTGTTCACCCCCATAGTTTGTCCCGTACTTAATTGACTTGTTGTTGATACGGTGCTGTTCGCTTGATTTAACGGCACCTTTTTGATCCTCTCAGCAGTTAGGTGTTTGAAATTTTCATGGTCCACTGGGTCCTCTTCACTTTACATACTACTTTGTGGGTAAGTGCACGGCGTTTACCTCACGGGCACGGTGTCTGTAGGTGCGCACAGTACAATGAAACCAACACAACGTTATCTCTCAGTTTCAAAAAAAAACACAACGCTATCTCTCAACATTTTTCAAGATGAAACAAGGGCAAAGCTAGAAAGCCCAAGGCATATGATGCACCGCTAACACAACCAATTAGCACCGTGCGATCTACATAGCAATCACTTGCTCATAAACGAACAAGAAAAAGTTAGCAACGGTATGATCTACCGAACTCGCACAAGCTTGCTTTGGAATGGAAGTATGCACATTCTTCCAAGGCATTCTGATTCACTAGGAAGGCAAGTTCTGCAAACGTAGGAACATGGCCTGTCTACCTGGAGTGCAGCTTCAGGAAGGCCAAGCAGACCAAGGGTCCACAGATCCACATACTCCGAAGTCCAAACATGGCAGAAGAGAACTAGTCCCTTGCAGATTCGGTATTGACGACAATGGTCATCACATGACCGACGATGATTACCGCGAAGATGACAGGAATGATTGTGAAAAAACGATCGTGAAGCCAGTGTCAGGAACAATGGCATTTTCGCTAACGCCTTTTACCGCCGCAGGTCGGTGCGCACCAAACAGATTGTTGTTGAGTGATAACAGATGTGAAAAAGAGCTGCATGGTAATGTAGATCGATACATTGGCAAGAAGCAAAGCAGTAGTAGTAGATGCTAGCTCTTGGCACCAGCTACTGGCAGAATTGCTGGTGTGCGAGACAGATGTAAAAAGAGCTGCATGGTAGTGTGTAGTTACTGCTAGCTCTTGGCACCAGCCATGGTCAGGGGTTTCTTGGAGTGGCATTAAAGCCTGCAGAGTTGGATAGATAGGAAAGACTCGCCCGGTTGCTGGCCTACGGCCAAGACAGCAAATGTGTCCAGCAAATATGGCCGCACACACACCATTTTATGAGCTTTAACCCCCGTCCTGTTCCTCCTTTTTGTCACAACACCAGTGAGAGTTCCGTACTTCTGTGAGGACTGCATCTTCTCTGGCTGATTGAGCAAAAAGATGAACTTGGCGACGAGGTGCATCTTGTTCCTCTTCGCTGTCTCTTTTGTGTTCCTCCTGTTCAACTTCGAGATCCTGGAGGGGCCTCTCCATCTGGCAGGTCACCACGACAGGGGGGTCGATGCCACTATGGTAACCACCCATGACGTCGTTGGTTTTGGTCTCTTATCCAGGTTTAGGATGCTGATTGGTTTGAATCATCATCGTTCACGGCACCAAAGTCACCGGAGAAGTTCTGCAGCTCCAGCGCCATCACCAGCTCCAACCCATGAAGCAAAATCATCATCAGCCCCTGCCCCTCTTTTCTATCCACATCGAAAGAGAATGCCATCTGCTCATGGCAGCCACATTGCCCCAGCTAGAGGTGCTGTGCGCAGACTGGGAGATGGCGGCCACACCAGGCTCCCAGAAGCCGCCATTGTTGCTCTCGCTGTGGTTGGAGCATGCCTGCTTGTTCTTGGAGTTGCCATAGCAGCAGTGTCACTCAGAAGATCAAGGAAGTTTCAAAAGGGGTGCTCAAAGCCATTCAAACTGCTTTGCCACGGATCAAGAGCCCAGAGGTCACCTTCTGCTACCAGGAAGGTCAGTTCCCACCCCAGCCCAGATCCACTCTACCTAAATTCTGTTGTACAATGCCGAGAGAACTATCCGAGCCTTAAACAATCATCTGAGTCCAAGAGCTTATCCATTATTAGCACCTCCCCAAAGAGCACAGTGATCATAAGTGATCATACTGTGAGAATTCAAAACTCCTCGCAGTCCGATGAAATTGAGTCCTTCCATTCCATACCTTGCTCTCCTTCCTCAACTGGCTCAATCACCGAGTTATCCCTGCCAATTAGCGATAAAACTATGGCAGATCCATCTCCATCATCTCCACATACTGATAATTCACCATCTAATTGTTCATATAGATCATTTTCACCAGATTATAGATCCCACTTACCTCCAAAGAGTCCAACGTTCACTATTTCCAGTCGCTTCAGTTTGCACAACACTTCTCACTCTCCTCCAGAAGAATCAGATGCAGAAAAAACTGAAGTAAACTGTGAAGCGAGAGTAAAACTAAATGAAGTTTCTGGGTCAATGGAACATCACGAAGCTCCAAAAGAAGAGCAGACCATTTCCAAGTCCAGGAATCCACCATCAGGAAACAATTCTATTTCATACCATATGGATACCTCACCCGCTGGAACAAACATAGCATCCACCGTATCAAACACAAAAGTTGATTCGGATTCTAAGGAACCCTCAAGTAGTTCAACTCACAGAGAAAAACTTCAAATGAACAGTGCAATCACTGTAATGAAATCACCACCGCCGCCTCCACCGCCGAAAAAACCTCCTCCAAGTCTGAAATGGCAGAACTCTGGACAGCCTCCACTGCCACCTGCCTTACCGCTTCCTTTACAAGTTGGTAAAGATGGGTCTCCCCTTCCAAGGCTGAAACCTTTGCATTGGGACAAAGTAAGGGCAGCACCAAACCGCTCCATGGTGTGGAATGATATAAGATCAAGTTCTTTCGAGTTCGAGTAAGGATCATCCCTCATTACTAGATTGACATTGCATTGCCTGTTATTACTTTTTACAATAAGGTATGTTATGCAGATTTGATGAGCAGATGATCAAGTCTTTGTTTGCATACAACTTTCAAGGCCTAGCAAAAGATGAAGACGCCACCAGCAAGACTTTAACTACCACCAAACATGTTATTGAGCAACACAGGCTTCAAAATACTACTATTTTGTTGAAGACCTTAAATGCGACCACCGAACAAGTCTACAATTCCATAGTACAAGGTAAGTTTCATGATGTCTGGAGTTACATTTAACGAGTCAATGATGACCAGAATGAACCCACCCTCCCGTCTGGTCTGTCTCAGGCACTGGATTATCCGTGCAACAACTGGAAGCGCTGGTCAAGATGAAACCAACCAAGGAAGAAGAGCAAAAGTTACTGAATTATGATGGTGATATGGACATGTTGGATCCAGCAGAAAACTTTGTCAAGATCCTACTAACAATACCAATAGCATTCCCAAGAATGGAGATTATGCTCTACAAGGGAACTTTTGATGATGAGGTGGCTCATATCAAAATGTCCTTTGCAATGATTGAGGTAAGTGGAGCCAAATTGAGTAACTTATTGAGATATGGCTATGTTGCTGAACTTATATATACTCTGTCTGCTAGGGAGCTTGCACTGAACTCAGGTCAAGCAAACTATTATTAAGACTACTTGAAGCAGTACTCAAGACAGGAAACAGGATGAACATTGGAACACTAAGAGGAGGTGCAAGTGCTTTCAGACTGGATGCACTGCTGAAATTGGCAGATATACGTGGGGCTGATGGGAAGACAACCCTCCTGCATTTTGTTGTTCAAGAGATGGCTCGTTCCAAAGGATTAAAAGCTTCAGAAAAGCTCAATGAAACACCCAAGTCTCGTCATGCCACACCAACAGAACGGGAAGAATATTGGGCAACATGTGCAGAATTCGTCTCTGAGCTAAGTAATGAGCTAAGCAATGTCAAGAAGGTAGCAAGCATAGACTTGGATACTTTGATAAACTCGATCTCGAACCTATCATGTGGACTAGATCAACTGAGAAAACTCGTTGAGAAAGACCTACCTAGCAATGACAAGAACAAGAACTTCCTGCAATGCATGGGATCCTTCCTAAGTTATGCAGAGAATACTATGCAGGAACTCGAAGTTGGCAAAGCTCAAGTCTTACACCACGTCAGGGAACTAACAGAGTATTATCACGGAGAGGTTGGCAAGGATGAGTCCAACCTGCTCCACATATTTGTCATCATGAAAGATTTTCTTGGTTTGCTGCATAGGGTGTGCCGTGAGATGAGGGGCCCAAAATACAATCAACCTCTCAACCTAGTCCTTCCACTCAGGTGATTGATGTTCAGATTAACCAGTTGAACATTAACACATTGACTGTTTTGTGCGCAAGTGTTTGTATAGTAATGTTAGCATGGAGATCAGTTGGCATTAACTATAGACAGATTGTGTTTGTGTGTAAGGGTGATATTAGCATCACGGATTCTTGGATCTGTATGACATGGCTTTTCCATTTTGTTGAATATATTGATAACTTAATGCTGAGTACAGACCAATTCCAGAGCCAGCATGCCATCACACTCTGAAATAGTCCAGACCAATTTACATTTTTTTGACGTAAAAAACCAAATCCATTTACATGCTGGCACAAATTGGGATTTTAGGAGTTATTGCTAGGATTCTAGCAAAGGTACTGATAATTTTTTTCCTGACGTTGCAGAGGAAAGTTTGGGACCTTGCTTATTCAGGTTTTTCTTAAAACAAATTTCAGAAACATATTTAACTTTACAGTGTGTAAACAAACACAGGGGTAGGCTACAAAGCATAACAAGGAAAAACAGAATATAAAGAACTAAAGAAAAATGATAATTAGCAAACTATTCTACAAATATAACTTATTGCTTTCCAAAACTTCCATAGCATCAACAGTAACTCCTCTCCAGCAGTACCCAATGTTCCGAGGTAAAAACAGTAAAAACATCTCAAAAGCAATATCTCCTTGAGTGCCCAAAGATACGAAAATGGAACAGGACAATAGACCTCCAGTTGGAAACAAACCAATGACCAGCACATAGATAACACTTCCAAGAAAATCTTACAAAGTTAAGCTCTCAGGGTCCTCAATAATCTTTGCAAAAGTTTGCAGGAATGCTGCCAAATCAGCACCATAAACAATCCTGTGATCAGCAGTTACATTGACCTGAAAAAAAGTTGGACCAACTTAGTTATGCGCGCTGGCAGGTAATATTTCTGGATACAAAATCATTATTCACACAAAACTCAAAACATTAACAAATGATTTATAAAGAACCAGCGAATAATATCTACTGACTAAAAGAACATAATTATTGTGATACTATCCCACATCTTATGTTAAACACATGATGTCAACCATCTGTTCTCCAGTTGATACAATTTGTATCACAGAAGTGAATGAGATAGCCATTGGCAAAACAAGATGAGGGCACTACTAAGTGGTGAAAACAAAGACACAAAATTCTATAATGCTTGTGTTAAAAAACTGTGTATGATGACATATTGACATGAATAGGCAGTTCGGCATTCAGACAAAAAAATCAGAAATTTGCAGCACTGACTCATGCAAGTTGTATGTGTGTAAGACAACTTACCAGCATTTTGCTCTTGACACTAAAGAAACCATCTTTATCAGCCACCACTGTAGGTTTCGAGGCTCCAACGGCCATTATAGCTCCCTGCATTCATCCACATTCAAATTCTTAGACCCCAGACCTCAGCAAAGCAATAATAACAACACTTAGCAATAACTAGGTAGTAATAGACTATGGGAAAGAAAACTCCACCTGGCCAGGTGGAAGAATCGCATCAAATCTATCTACACCAAACATACCCAAGTTCGACAGTGTAAATGTCCCTGCAAGCCACCAAATATTCAGGTAAGTACAATTTCCATGAGCATCATATGTTTGCAATAACGATCTAACACGCTATGCAATGCAATAGATTCCATACCAGAGTTGTACTCATTTGGTTGGAGCTGTTTTGCGCGTGCCTTCTTGACTAGTTCCTTCCATTTTTGTGAGAGCAAATATATATCCAGCTGCATTGCGGCATTTCTTAAGCTATTTAGTAAACTCGCATGCTCCATTTCCTAAATGAAACCACATTTATAGTCGAGGTAGCTTGTACCTTATCAGCTTGCTCCAGGACGGGTGTAATGAGCCCACCATCAATAGCGACAGCCACTGCAATGTTGATGGAACTATTGTAAGTGAAGCTTGTCCCATCCCTGCAGCTAGCGTTCACCACAGGATACTGTGCAAGTGCCATAGCTACGGCCTTCGCAAGCAGTACAGTCATCGTCACCCCCTTTGGCTTGACCTAACGAAACCAAATCAGTCCAAACATGAGCAAATTGGTGAGAAAAAGCAGAAAGAGCATCACAGGCAATTGAACGCTGCCCCAAAGACTCCAAATGCAGCACCTTCTCATATAGCTCGTCGAGCTTATCGGTTAAAATAGGGTACCCAACCCGGAATGCTGGCACTGACAAGCTCTCCACCATGTTCTTGCTCACTGCAGCCTGCATGGCAGTGAATGGAACCACGGTGGCACCAGGCACCGGCGGAAGCACCGCCGCCTGCGGCACAGCTCTCACTGACGGAGCAGCAACAGGTGCAGCAGCAGGAGTAGGAGCAACCTTCGGCTTCGGCTGGATGCCAGCGGCCGCCTCAACATCAGCCGGCGTAATTCGGCCGAACTGCCCGGTGCCAGTCACCTTAGCAAGGTCCACCCTGTGCTGCTTGGCCAGCTTCTTAGCCTGCGGCGTGGCAATGCCCTTCGTCCCCGCGGCCACCGGCGCGGGAGCAGCCACAGGAGCCGCCGCCGGCGGAGGCGGGGGCGGCGGCGCGGCGGCATCCGAAGGAGGAGGTGCCTGCTGCTGGGGCTGTCCGCTGGAGAGCGCCTGCGCCTGCGCGACGGCAAGCGCCACCTCCTCCTCGGACTCCGCGAGCAGCGCGATGGGGGCGCCGACGGGGGCGGATTCCCCCGCGGGGACGAGCACGGCCGCCACGATGCCGTCGTAGAACGTCTCGACGTCCATGTCGGCCTTGTCGGACTCGACGACGACGACGGCGTCGCCCTTGGCAACGCGGTCCCCCTCGGAGGCGGTCCACGACACGATCTTCCCCTCCGTCATGGTGGAGCTGAGCGCCGGCATGAAGATCTCCCGGATCTTGGCGCGGACCACCATCGGCCCGCGCCGCCGCGCAGTGGCCGCGCGGGACGCCGGCGCCGCGAGGCGCAGGCGCGCCGGAAGGGAGGAGGAGGAGAGCGCGAGGGGAGCCGGGGACGCCGCCATTGGTGCGCTCGAGGTGGGAGGGAGGACGAAGAGGCAAGACGAGCGGGGTTTGGTTGGCTTGGGTATAAGGGGAGCGCGACGACGGAGGCGAGGGCGGAGAACGCGAGGCGAAGGGGGGCTTTGGAAACTCCGACGAGTGCTTATGGGCCGGGCCGAACGTCACTTACAAGGAAACATAAATGGGCCGGCCCATTTTAAAGATTGTTGGGCCTAGCCCAGTCCAGACCGGCCCATTTAACACCCTCCGCACCACTACTCCCCACTGAGCCGAGCCCCCTGAGGAAGAAGGGAACCGCACCTGAGTCCTGACCCACCTCCTCCTCCCCGCGACCAAATCTGCGCGCCGCCGCCGCCGCCGCTACCGGAAGGAGGGGCCCCGCCGCGCGCGATGAACACCGACATCACCGCGTCCGTGAAGCCGGAGTACCCGGTGGTGGACCGGAACCCGGCCTTCACCAAGGTCGTCGGCAACTTCTCCGCCCTCGACTACCTCCGCCTCTCCACCATCTCCGCCGTCTCTGTCACCGTCGGCTACCTCTCCGGTTCGTCCTCATAGATCCTAACCCTTCTTCCATGCACCTACCCCTGTTCTCCTCGCTCCCAGAGGCTCAAATCCGCGTTCCTGGGCGGTGCTCGCAGGGATCAAGCCGGGGATCCGCGGGCCGTCGATGGTGACGGGGGGCCTCATCGGAGTCCTGGGAGGGTTCATGTACGCCTACCAGAACTCCGCCGGACGCCTCATGGGCTTCTTCCCCAACGAATCCGAGGTCGCGCGCTCCAAGCACAACAAGCTGTAGTAGGCACCATTTCTCCCCGGCTCTCTACCGCAAGTGTGTTAAGTCTTTATCTTTTCTAATCTCGTGTTAGCTTCACTTCTTGATGTGGGCAATGTGTGTCCTTGGTTGAATAAATGTGGTACCTTGATGCACAGCTGTGAGGAATTCATGCTACAATTTAGCTCTTTTTTGTTGTGATTGGGTCAGAATTTGGTCGCCGTTTTGGTGAACTTATGGAATTGAGTATGATCCTGCTGTGAAATTTGGGAATCATTCTGTTCAAATGGACTTTAGCCTCTCTAGATTAGGGAGCGATTTTCTTTTGCCTTGTGCTGGCTTCCTGTGGGCAAAGTCTGTCAAAAGAGTGTATAGATGATTGTTCTGTATCGGGAGTTACCTGGTGTTACGGCCCTGATGTGGTTTCTGAATTTAGTGCACGTGCATCTAGGAAGAATCTGGGAAAATGAAGATAGATGGGAGGTTTAAGCACCGAAGCACACAGAGAGTCTGTCGATGATTACTAACTCAGGAAATAACGAAGTTATGGTGCCAAATAACCTGATCCACCTGGTGGTAATGGCATTGGCAAGTGCGCTTCCATACATTTTGAGTTAATATGAAACAGAGTCGGTTATTCTCCTTGATTTCATTCACCTTAATGCGGAAATAACCTGATCCACCTGATGATAATGCAATTCACAACGGTCTTTTTACATTCTTAATAATGAAAAAGAATGTGTCTTAGATCATTGCTGTGTACTTGTGTATGCCGAATTACCTGGTGTTTGTTATGTTCCAGATGTTGGTTGCAATTTGTCAATTTGGTGCACAATGCATCTCAAAAGAATCTGGGAAAGGGAAGATAAATGGTAGTTTGGAGGAGCAGCACAGCATATAAAAAGATGCTTACTAACCCAGGAAATACATAAGTTATGGAGCCAGATAACCTCATCCACCTAGTGATGATGGTATTGACAAGTTCGCTTTTATACATTTTGAGTCGATTAAAATAGAGTCGGTTATTCTCCCGAATTTTATTTATGTTGATCACTTGATGCTTGGTTGGAATCCACTAGTAAAACACGTGTCATAAAATTCCAGCTCTCTACCCGACGACCTCTCCGTTATGATTAGGGTGAGAATTTGGACACGTTTTGGTGAACTTATGTAATTGAGTGTGACTGTGCGAGTGCGTAGTCCTGCTGTGAAATTTGGAAGTTGTTGTGTTAAAATCGATTTTAGCCTCTCTAGAGTCTAGATTAGGGAGTTTGATTTCATTTGTCTGTAGCGGTAGGTCTGTATTGCTGGCTAGTCATAGGGAAGTCTGTCAAACGAATCTTATTCTTAGATAGTTGTCATGTATTGGGAATTACCTGGTGTTACCACCCAGATGTCGGTGGTGAATTTGGTGCACATGCATCTTGAAAGAATCTGGGAAAATGAAGATAGATGTTAGGTTTAATGAGCATTGGGCACAAAGAAAGTTCACCAATGCTTACTAACCCAGGAAATAAGTAAGCTCTGGTATTGGCAAATAACCTGATCCACCTGGTGATAACGGTATTGACAAGTGAGCTTCCATGCATTTTGGGTCAATGCGAAAGAGTCAGCTATTCTCCTTCATCTTATTCACCTTCATGCTTGGTTAGAGTCCACTAACAGAACAAGTGTCATAAACTTCCTGCAAATGTCCATCAGTCTATCCGAGGGTGTTGCCAATTTGCTTCTGGGATAAGTAACACTTGATGTTGGATGCTGGACAAATGAGTTACAAAAAGGACTAATGTTTACTTGACATGTGCGATTCTTGAAAGTTTCATACGATGACTTTATATTATGTGTAGTAAATATGTTAACCTCATATTACTGTACAAGTTTTAGGGGACCATATGAATTCCATGCTTGCATAGTTATATTTTTCATCTTATGTATGTGAGCAAGAGAGAGCAACCCATCAGGACACGCCTCGATTGATTTGTGATTTTTCATGTTGTCATAATCATATCAGTGCTGAATTGATGCCTAACTGCACATAGTAGGTTTGGATTAGAGGGTGAAATCCTTTGTGTTGGTTATATGCCTAAGCTGCTCAGCTTCCTGCCTTGTACAAGAATGGCTCTTCAGTTACTAGAAAATAAAGAGCAAAGACTGTGGGGTTCAGTGTGAGAGAAGTCCTAACTTCTAACTTTGGCGGTACGCCTAAGCTGTAAGCCGACTTGCTTATACAAGAACGTCAAGCAGTTATAGAATTTAAGAAATATTGGTTGAAGATTATTTGTTGTCCCTGGTTGACCATTTTCAAGTTATTCCTTTCAGGAAAAAATGATTTCACATAGCCAGGTTCTATCAAAAGATTATTTCGTAGAAATTTTATTCATGCTTGGCTTAGTGCTTCATGTGCCCTGCAAGGGAAGTTAGACACATTTAAGAAAATTTGCAAAATTGGATGTGGTCACAACTTGCAATGGCTTGAAGCCTTGGGTAGGCTCTGCAAGACAAATAACCATAGCTGCAGTGAGTAGTGTAGATATTCCCAGTAAGGTCACTCGAGATGATCTGAAGATACAGATCCATAATTCTTGCAATTAAAACAGCTTATCATATTAGGATTTTGTCTGGATTTAATACGAAATATAACTATATGGTATTTGCTGCTATTCCTCGCTGTGTTTGCATGCATTAGCTTCTTATAGTGCAGAATCTGACCTTACATTTAGCGAGGTGATTATTAATTTTTCATGCTTCTGAGGCAATAGATTCCAGATCATTTATCAATATCAAGCACATATGAGAAACTTGAGTACATCTTGAAATACACCTATTCAGCATGTAAGGCATAATTTAAAACTGATCTCTAGAAGACCCGCCAGAGGTTTCAGAAAAATGGCATTTCAACACTCTGGTATGCCAGTTTTTCTTGATTAACTGCTGTTAGCTAACCCGCCCCGTTTAAACTTAGAAGCTTACAGATACCAACCAAATGGAATCTTGATTAACAATTGTATCATTCTCAGCATAAATAGATTTATGGCCGGCCTTCAACAGATATAATGCCAAATACTGGAGTCTCATTCAACTACTTGGTGCTGGAAATTGTATTATGTGGTTGCTCATTGTCATATAGTTGTTTTTATTTGAAGGTAACCCATAGAGAACACAATTTCATAATTCTTACTCAGCGATGATATAGGTACAAAGGAAACTGGGATTTTATCAGAGAGGAACATCATAAATTGCTAATTCCTGGGCGTGGATGTTGCTCGAGAAAAAAATGTACCAGCAAATTTTATTGGAGCTCCATAAACTTTCACTGCTGTATTACTTAGCTCCCTGAACTTGAAAGCTACTTTTTTAGGAATTTTTTTAAATATTATTTTTTTTCCGTAAATCGCAAGAGTACATGTCGATCTGAAAATATTTCAAAAATGGGGCTCAGTCGGCAAGCGAAACGCCGAAAAGGCTTAATCGGCATGCCAATTGCCGATTAAAGAGGTAATTGGCATCTCCCGTGCCGACTTGTGCCTCGTCGGCAAGCGGTACGCCGACTTGCGCCTTGTCGGCAAACCGTATGCCGACTTGTGCCTTGTCGGCAAACCGCATGCCGACTTCGGCCAGTCGGCATATGGGCCGCCGACCGCGCCTCCTCTCGGCCCACGCCACGCACTCGAGCCGCACACGCAACACACACGCGCGCGAGCGGCGGCAGCGGCGCGGGTTGGAGGGAGGGCGGCGGCCGGGAGCGTGGCGAGGCGAGCGGGGAGGCCGGCGGCGAGGCCAGCGCGGCGGCGACGGCGAGGCTGCGGCGGCGGCCGGCGGCGAGGGTGTGGAGCGGCGGTGGGGCGTGGGAGAGAGAGGAGAGAGAGGAGAGGAAGAGAGGGAAGAAGAGAAGAGAAGAAAAGAAGAGAAGAAAAGAAGAGAAGGAAGAAGAAGAGAAGAAGAGGAGAGGAAGAGGCCTTCGTCCGCAGAATTTTTCGTCGTTCGGTAAAATCTAAATTCAAATTTTTTTATTTATTTAGTTACAAATTAGGTGTAGGAAAACTACTCATAGAAATTCTGATGGTCACATTCCTTTGATTACTATAGAAAAAATTTCCATGGAATGAAATCCTTTAAAATTGTCTTGAAAATTCACCTAATTTCTTTATCTGTCAGAAGCATATTGTCGTAATTAATTCAATAAGTGTTTATGTATGATTGAGGTATTACACAAAAGTCTTACGAGATTCATTCCTAAGTCTAGGAGCAATTCTTTGTAGATTAAATTATGAATTCCTTGCGTGCTTCAAGAAAAGATGATTTCGGATTAAGAGCTCAGATTTATAGCGAAACATGTCTGTTTTTCAACTGCAAGGAAGAGGATAACAATTTTCCAAAGATGCCAACTATAAAGCGATTGTAATTATAAAATTATGAAGTGTAGTATTAGTCTATATCTATATAAATTTATCGATATAGTATCGATCGTAATTTAAAATTTTATCTTACGTAGCGTAGTATTAGCATGATAATTTTGAGGTACGAGTAATATGATCATATTATGTATATTAATGTGTCAAAGCAACAAAATAACCATAATACAGTTCAAACCTTCAGACAGTTTACGATTTTAGAATATTATTAGTATAGATCAGTTGAACAAATGTAGCTACATATTACAAGTCTCGTACAATTTGAACATATGTAAATTTTACGAAAATATGTTACGGATGACAGGAATGTCTGATACAATGAGATTCAAGATTTTTTATGGTCCTGGAGAAGTGAGGACGAATTCGAATGGAGTGGATCTTAGTGCATTCAGTTATACTGTATTGCCTCTGGAAAATCCCGAGTCGCTGAACATTAGAGAAGCTAAAGACTGGTTCACCCGTAGCTTTAGTCTTGATACGGATAAGTACAGCGTCAGCATTTAAGCTGTGTTTACAATGTCCTTACATTCTGTGCGCTGGGATCTGATGTCTGTCGAAAGAACGAAGGAGTGGACTTCCTGGCTTAGGGTCTGCAGCGCTCGTAAGGAAGATCCAGTTACTTTGGTGCAAGCTGTTGCGAAAGATCAAATGGAGTATCATCGTACAGAGTACCAAGACGATCACGTTAGTGCATCAGCGCAAGGGGTAACAGTGTACGGAGCCGGAGATCTTTCTGAATCAGCGATTCCGGGAGGAACGAGACCTAACCATGGTCCTACTGGGCGGGCGGATGAAGCTGAGGAATTCGAAGAGTTGGTGGAGGCTATGGAGCAGGAAGATCTAGCGGGCATTGCGCAAGACGACGACGAGGAGTCCGCTGATGAAGATAGTGCTGAGGACGAGGAGACTTCTGACCGTGAAATTCCTAGCGGGTGGGACCAAGAACTACTGGGTGGTATGCGTGTGACAGATGGGCATCAGTCATCGTGGGAGTTCAGAAGCAACGAGATAAAACATGGCACCATGTACCGCAGCAAGCTCGAATTAAAAGATGCAGTTGCTCTATGGGGTATGTGTTGGAAATATGCCCTAGAGGCAATAATAAAGTTGTTATTATTCTATTTTCATGTTCATGATTAAGTTTATGTTCTATGCTAAAATTGCATTGGTTCTTGAATATGAGATTCAGAGGAAAACCTAATTGCATGTGTGGAATAATAAACACCATTCAGATCCCTAGTCAGGCCTCTGGACTAGCTCATGTATTGTTGATGATCTTGTTTTCCTGATCATGGGCATTGTTAATGTAACAAGGATGCCGACAATAATGGGAACACATTGTTAGGGTAACAATGGTGTTGGATAGACCCCTTATGAGATACTGCGAGATCACTTCGTCAATATGTTGTCAGTATCTTCTCATGATGTGTTAACGTTTACTTGCGTCCTTAGACCATGAGAATACCATAGACCCGGATACCGGATGGTTGCTTTGGGGTCATCAAACGTTACGCCGTAACTGGGTAATTATAAAGGTGACTTCCAGGTACACCAGAAAGTATATAGTGGTTCTAGATATGTCAAGACTGGGATTTGCCCATCCGGTGATGGAGAGATACACTCTGGGCCCACTCGGTATTACGGTGTCCAGCATCGCCTGGCCAGGTATTGTGACTAAAAGGTTAGTCACGGGGATACCGGAATACGGAAACGAGAAAAGAGTACAAACCGGTAACGAGGATAACTAGGTATGGTGATCAAGGAGTTGATCACAGGGATACCGTCAAAGTCTCGCCTCGGGTTGTGTAATGTATCGTGAGGCAAAAGGAATTGTATGCGACAATACAAGGTTTGCTCGATAAAGATCTTCGATGATATGTGGGAGTCGTTATGGGTGTCCAGATCCCGCTGACGATTATTGACCGGAATGTATTCCGGACATGTCCACATATACTCGAACCTATAGGGTCACACGCTTAACGTTTTAGCGACATTTAGGAATGCTACGATTTATGGAGAACGAGAGAGAAGGGTTCCGAAAGTGTTTCGGATGATCTCGAAAGTGTTCCGGGAGGTCCCGGATGGTTCCGGTGATGTCCGGAAGTGTTCCGGAAAGTATTGGAAGGTTCTAGAAGGTTCTGGAAGGTTCTGGAAGGTTCTAGAAATTCTAGAAGGTTCTGGAAGGTTCTAGAAATTCTAGAAGGTTCTAGAAGGTTCTAGTGGAGTTGGACTCCAACTCCAACAGGGTGTCCCTGCTGGAGTAGGACTCCACCTGCCTAGGGAGAGCTGCCCCAACCCCTATAAATAGAGGGGCAGGGCACCTCAAAGGGTATCCCAAGCAGCCCCAGAGGCAGCCCTAGTCCCTTGGACTAAACCCTAGGCCGGCCATCTCTAGATTGGCCACAGCCTTCTTTTTCTCTCTCTTCTAGATTGGATCTAGTACAGCTGCCGGCGCGCTGCTGCTTCTCCTTCTCGTAGATCCCTGCTGTTCTTGTGTGCTGGTCCACACATTACGGCGGTGTCGCTGATCCGGTACGCGTGGATACCTCGGAGACGTCGTATACTTCGGCGTTTGATCGGGCGAACTATTCACGAGGAGATCGCTCTCGCGGCTGGGAGGTATAACCTAGCTGCGGGAGTCTGCGGACTTCATCGACATCGGTCAACTTCTCCGCTGCATTGACGTGATCGTCGAAGGTATGATATCGTTACCTACACCTCGATAGTGTTTCTTGTTTTGGTTCGTGCGCGGAAAAATTTTGTTTTGCGTAGCGCGTTCCCCAACAGTGGTATCAGAGCGGTTCTATGCGTAGTTGTAGGTACGACTAGAGCATATGTGATAGCAATACGATTGTCATTATTTATTATATTGACCTACGCGTCAACTAGAAAGCCATGTAATGCATTTATTTTATTAGCTATGTGATAGCAAATAGTTGTAATTGCAAGGATATGGTGGTGACAATCTTACATCGATGGACCTCGACGCTACGTCGTACGCGAAGAAGGAGTTCTCCGCCAAAAGATGTTGAAGAAGTCTTCTTCAACAAAAGGGGCTATACCATATCACAATAATTTAATTGCATGTGATGTTAATCCCTTTTATGCACCTTGTTTGATGCGTGGTAGACGTTGTTAAATAGGGTGATCCCTCACACAAATATCAAAGTAGTTAGTGTTCTTCCAAGTGTAGCACCGTCTGGAGTATTTGCCATTCTGAGGTGCGCCATGTCACATGGGTACGATAGGTTTGACATATATGAGGCGGGCGCGAACCGTTCGCGCAGCAGAGCACTCGGTTGTCTTGACGAGCTTTGCAAGATCGTCTTGGGCTCGGAACACACCCATCGAAAGATGAACAAGAGTCATATGGGATATGATTGGCATGTTGACCTACCGGTCTCGTTATTCCATCATCAGTGATGTCACATCAATGGTGGAGTAAGTGAGTCGTGGATCTTGAATCACTAATAATCAATTATGAGGGATATTGGTTTTAGTGGGAGCTTACTCTAATTAAGTGTTAATTTGAGTTGCTTTAATCATGAACAATGTCTAAAGTGTATTTGTTTTTAAGTTGTAGATCTATGGCACCCGTAACCACCTTTCCACTATGCGCGTTGCTTGAGAAAGAAAAACTAAATTCATCTGGGAACAACTTTACGGACTGGTACCGTAATGTGAGGATTGTCCTCAAGAGTGCCAAGAAGGACTATGTCCTATCGCAAACTCTCGGTGAACTCCCCGCTAACGCTACGGATGATGAGACTCGTATCTATCAATCTAAGAGCGATGATTCCATTGCAGTACAGTGTATCATGCTTGCCTCCATGGAACCTGATCTTCAAAAACGTTTTGAGAATTGGGCTGCTTATGAGTTAATCCAGGAGCTGAAAGCTTTGTTTCAGAAGCAAGCAAGGACTGAAAGATATGAGATATCCAAAGCCTTGTTTGAATGCAAGATGGCTGAGGGCAGCTCAGTGAGTCAGCACGTACTTAGATTGTCTGGGTACGCGCAAAGGTTGGATGCGCTAGGTTTTCCAATCTCCCAAGAGTTGGGCACTGATCTTGTTCTTGCTTCCCTCCCTCCGAGCTATAGTAGCTTCATCATGAACTACAACATGAATGGGATGGAAAAGAGTATGGGTGAATTATTCACTATGCTTAAAACTGCTGAGAGTGGAATCCAGAAGGACGCCAATCATGTGATGATGGTGAATAAAACAACCAACTTCAAGAAGAAGGGCAAGTCTAAGAAAAAGGGCAAATCCAAGGGTGCTAGTATGACTGACACGCCTAAGAAGTCCAAGACTGGTGCCACTTCTGATGTTGAGTGCTTCTTCTGTAAAGAGAAGGGACACTGGAAGAGGAACTGCAAGAAATATCTGGCAGAAAAGAAGAAGTCTGGAAAGTCCAGCTCAGGTATGAGTGTCATACATGTTATTGATGTATTCCTTGCTGGTCCGCAATGTAATTCTTGGGTATTGGATACCGGATCGGTTGCTCATATTTGCAACTCGATGTAGGAACTACAGAGGCCTAAGCGACTGGCAAAGGATGAGGTGACGATGCGCGTCGGGAACGGAGTAAAAGTTGCTGTGCTCGCCGTCGGTGTCCTACCTCTACATTTATCTTCAGGATTTATATTAGAGCTTAGTAATTATTACTATGTTCCGGCCTTGAGCAAAAACATTATTTCTGGATCATGTTTGTTGCAAGACGGTTATTCGTTTAAGTCTGAGAACAATGGTTGTTCGATTTATATGGATAATATGTTTTATGGCCATGCTCCCGTTGTGACTGGGTTATTTATTATGAATCTTGATGGTAATACACACATCCATAACACTGACGCTAAACGTTGCAAGATAATCGATTCGAATTCCACTTATTTGTGGCACTGCCGTTTGGGTCATATTGGAAAGAAGCGCATGAAGAAACTCCATTGTGATGGACTTTTGGAGTCATTTGATTATGAATCATTTGACACTTGCGAGCCTTGTCTAATGGGTAAAATGACTAAAACGCCGTTCACAGGCCACGTAGAACGGGCGACTGACTTATTGGAGATCATACATACGGATGTATGTGGTCCAATGAGTATAGCTGCACGCGGTGGATTCCTCTACTTCATTACCTTCACGGATGATTTGAGTAGATATGGGTATATCTATTTGATGAGACATAAGTCTGAAACCTTTGAAAAGTTCAAAGAATTTCAGCATGAAGTAGAAAATCATCGTAACAAGAAAATCAAGTTTCTGCGATCAGATCGCGGAGGGGAGTACTTGAGTTACGAGTTTAGCGAACATCTGAAGAGCTGCGGAATTGTTTCACAGCTTACGCCTCCCGGAACGCCACAGAGGAATGGAGTGTCCGAGAGACGTAATCGAACCTTGTTGGACATGGTAAGATCGATGATGTCATTAACTGAACTGCCATTATCTTTTTGGGGTTTTGCTTTAGAGACTGCCGCTTTTACACTAAATAGAGCACCATCTAAATCCGTTGAAACGACACCATATGAGATATGGCATGGGAAGAAACCCAACTTGTCTTTTCTTAAAATTTGGGGATGCGATGCATATGTAAAGCGTTTACAACCAAATAAGCTCGATCCCAAATCGGATAAATGCTTCTTTGTTGGTTATCCCAAAGGAACTGTTGGGTATTCCTTCTATCACCGCACCGAAGGCAAAGTGTTTGTCGCAAAGAACGGTGTGTTTCTCGAGAAAGAGTTTCTTGCGAAAGGGGTGAGTGGGAGGATAGTGCAACTCGACGAGATTGGTGAATCTTCGTCATTAGGTCAAAGTGATGCAACGCCGGAAGTGGTTCCGGAGTTTCCCACAATGACTGATACGGAAGCCCCTACATGTGATGTAGAGACTTCAGTCGAGCCAGCAGCTGAACCACGAAGGTCTGGTAGGATTCGCACGAAACCACAGTGGTTTTCGGACGAGGTATTGTTGTTAGACAACGATGAGCCTGCGACCTATACGGAAGCAATGATGGGCCCTGACTCCGTTAAATGGCTAGACGCCATGAAATCCGAGATAGAATCCATGTACGAGAACCAAGTTTGGAGCTTGGTGGACCCTCCTGAAGGCGTGAGGCCTATCGAATGTAAATGGATCTATAAAAAGAAAACAGACGCGGATGGGAATGTATACATCTATAAAGCTCGACTTGTCGCAAAGGGTTTCCGACAAGTTCAAGGAGTTGACTACGACGAGACATTCTCTCCCGTAGCGATGCTTAAGTCTGTTCGGATTCTTCTAGCGATTGCTGCATATTTCGATTACGAGATATGGCAAATGGATGTCAAAACAGCGTTCCTGAATGGGAAGCTAACCGAGGACGTGTATATGATACAGCCCGAGGGTTTTGTCAATCCAAAGGATGCTGGAAAGGTATGCAAACTTCAGAGATCCATCTATGGACTGAAGCAAGCATCACGGAGTTGGAATCTTCGCTTTGATGAAGTGGTCAAAGGGTTTGGCTTCATCAGGAACTGCGAAGAGGCTTGTGTTTACAAGAAAGTAAGTGGGAGCGCAATAGCATTTCTAATACTCTATGTGGATGACATATTGTTGATTGGGAATGATGTATCTTTTCTTGACAATATTAAGATTTCGTTGAAAAATAGTTTTTCAATGAAAGATTTAGGCGAGGCAGCATACATATTAGGTATAAAGATCTATAGAGATAGATCAAAGCGCCTAATAGGGCTAAGCCAGAGTACATATATAGATAAAGTACTGAAGAGGTTCAGTATGAAAAACGCCAAGAAGGGGTTCTTGCCGATGTCGCATGGGAAAAGTTTGAGCAAGAATCAGTGTCCTTCGACAACTGATGAGCGAGAACGCATGAGTAAGATTCCATACGCATCCGCGATTGGGTCAATCATGTACGCCATGATATGTACACGACCAGATGTGTCCTATGCTCTAAGTGTTACGAGCAGATACCAGAGTGATCCAGGTCATGATCATTTGACAGCAGTGAAGAATATCCTAAAGTACCTGAAGAGGACTAAGGATATGTTTCTCGTATACGGTGGTGACGAAGAGCTCGTTGTAAAGGGTTACACCGACGCCAGCTTTGTCACAGATCCGGACGATTTTCGATCTCAATCAGGCTTAGTGTATACACTGAACGGTGGCGCAGTGAGCTGGAAGAGTTCCAAGCAGGACACTGTGGCGGATTCTACAACGGAGGCTGAGTATATCGCCGCTTCAGAAGCGGCAAAGGAGGGCGTTTGGATTAAGAAGTTCGTCACCGAGCTTGGTGTGGTTCCGAGCGCGCTGGATCCTATGGAGCTCTATTGTGACAATAGTGGCGCCATAGCTCAGGCCAAGGAGCCAAGGTCCCACCAGAAATCCAAACATATACAACGCCGATTCCACATCATTCGTGAATTGGTGGAGCGTGGAGACGTAAAGATATGCAAAATACACACGGATCTGAATGTGTCAGATCCGCTGACGAAGCCTCTACCACAAGCAAAGCATGAGCAACACCGGAATGCCATAGGTGTTAGGAGCTTAAGCATTGGCTAGATTATTGACTCTAGTACAAGTGGGAGACTGTTGGAAATATGCCCTAGAGGCAATAATAAAGTTGTTATTATTCTATTTTCATGTTCATGATTAAGTTTATGTTCTATGCTAAAATTGCATTGGTTCTTGAATATGAGATTCAGAGGAAAACCTAATTGCATGTGTGGAATAATAAACACCATTCAGATCCCTAGTCAGGCCTCTGGACTAGCTCATGTATTGTTGATGATCTTGTTTTCCTGATCATGGGCATTGTTAATGTAACAAGGATGCCGGCAATAATGGGAACACATTGTTAGGGTAACAATGGTGTTGGATAGACCCCTTATGAGATACTGCGAGATCACTTCGTCAATATGTTGTCAGTATCTTCTCATGATGTGTTAACGTTTACTTGCGTCCTTAGACCATGAGAATACCATAGACCCGGATACCGGATGGTTGCTTTGGGGTCATCAAACGTTACGCCGTAACTGGGTAATTATAAAGGTGACTTCCAGGTACACCAGAAAGTATATAGTAGTTCTAGATATGTCAAGACTGGGATTTGCCCATCCGGTGATGGAGAGATACACTCTGGGCCCACTCGGTATTACGGTGTCCAGCATCGCCTGGCCAGGTATTGTGACTAAAAGGTTAGTCACGGGGATACCGGAATACGGAAACGAGAAAAGAGTACAAACCGGTAACGAGGATAACTAGGTATGGTGATCAAGGAGTTGATCACAGGGATACCGTCAAAGTCTCGCCTCGGGTTGTGTAATGTATCGTGAGGCAAAAGGAATTGTATGCGACAATACAAGGTTTGCTCGATAAAGATCTTCGATGATATGTGGGAGTCGTTATGGGTGTCCAGATCCCGCTGACGATTATTGACCGGAATGTATTCCGGACATGTCCACATATACTCGAACCTATAGGGTCACACGCTTAACGTTTTAGCGACATTTAGGAATGCTACGATTTATGAAGAACGAGAGAGAAGGGTTCCGAAAGTGTTTCGGATGATCTCGAAAGTGTTCTGGGAGGTCCCGGATGGTTCCGGTGATGTCCGGAAGTGTTCCGGAAAGTATTGGAAGGTTCTAGAAGGTTCTGGAAGGTTCTGGAAGGTTCTAGAAATTCTAGAAGGTTCTGGAAGGTTCTAGAAATTCTAGAAGGTTCTAGAAGGTTCTAGTGGAGTTGGACTCCAACTCCAACAGGGTGTCCCTGCTGGAGTAGGACTCCACCTGCCTAGGGAGAGCTGCCCCAACCCCTATAAATAGAGGGGCAGGGCACCTCAAAGGGTATCCCAAGCAGCCCCAGAGGCAGCCCTAGTCCCTTGGACTAAACCCTAGGCCGGCCATCTCTAGATTGGCCACAGCCTTCTTTTTCTCTCTCTTCTAGATTGGATCTAGTACAGCTGCCGGCGCGCTGCTGCTTCTCCTTCTCGTAGATCCCTGCTGTTCTTGTGTGCTGGTCCACACATTACGGCGGTGTCGCTGATCCGGTACGCGTGGATACCTCGGAGACGTCGTATACTTCGGCGTTTGATCGGGCGAACTATTCACGAGGAGATCGCTCTCGCGGCTGGGAGGTATAACCTAGCTGCGGGAGTCTGCGGACTTCATCGACATCGGTCAACTTCTCCGCTGCATTGACGTGATCGTCGAAGGTATGATATCGTTACCTACACCTCGATAGTGTTTCTTGTTTTGGTTCGTGCGCGGAAAAATTTTGTTTTGCGTAGCGCGTTCCCCAACAGTATGTCCACGCAAAGAACATTTTATGTTCAAGTGTCTACCCCGACTCAGTACACCGCAAAGTGCAGCAGTAATGGTTGTCCTTGCTATGTGCATGCTCACGTCCCGAAGTACGAAGTCACTTGGATTGTTAGCAGAGTAGTGCCTCACAACTGTGTTCGATCCAACGTCCTCGCAGAGCATCGTAACATGTCTTCAAGTCTAATTGCAAGATTGATGTTCTCGGAGATAGTGGAGAAGAAAGATATGGAAGCGAAACATATTCAAGTTGCAATAAAGAACAAGTATCAGTTCTCCATCAGCTATGGAAAGGCATGGCGTGCTAAACAGAAAGCAATGGAGATGCGATTTGGGAACTTCAGAGATGCATATCATAACCTTCCGTACTTGCTATGGACACTACAAGGCAGGAATCCTGGCACGTACGTCGACATAAAGTATACTTTGTCATCCGAGTCACCAGGATTTAAAGAGATGAACCGGGCCTTTTTCTCCTTTGGAGTTTGCATTCAGGCATTTAACCATTGTCGACCTTTGATGTGTGTTGATGGTACATTCTTGACAGGCAAGTGCAGGGGGCAAATCCTCACCGCTATTGGAGTGGACGGAAACAACCAAATTCTTCCACTGGCTTTCGCATTCGTTGAAGGCGAAAACTACGCGAGCTAGCTCTGGTTCTTCAGAAGACTGAAGCGAGGTATCGTGAAAGATCGACCGAACGTGTGTATACTCCATGATAGGCATCCCGGTATATTGAAGGCCGTGAAGACTCTTACAAACCCCGGCTCGGATGAGCTTGAACCCTGGCCTGATATGCAAAGCCGCTGGTGCATTCGCCACCTGGGGGCTAATTTCTACCGGCAGTTCAGAAACAAACGTCTTATGAATCTCTTCAAGAGGCTATGCAAACAAAATCAGCAAAAGAAGTTTTATAAACTATGGGCTAAGCTTGATGAATTCACTAAGATAGAGTTAACTCAGCAGAGGAAGAAAGCCGCGGCAATTGCAGTAGCAGCGGACGAGGAGCGGAAAGAACTGTGCGCTCTACCTGGTATTGACCCGCCCGGTGTTAAGAGGAAGAAGGGCGGACGAATCAAGACCTTCTCCGAGTGGATCGAGAATGAGCCGAAGGAGAGATGGTCCTTGCTCTTTGACACTCACGGTGCAAGGTATGGTATCATGACGACCAACCTGGCGGAGGTGTACAACTGGGTACTTCGCGGACAGCGCGGTTTACCCTTAGTTGCTATAGTCGAGAGCATACTTCATGGGATAATTTGGTACTTCCAAGAGAGGTATCAGACAGCTGCATTGCACATGAGCACGAACACTGAAACTCCTTTCTGCGCGACTGTCATGCAGTACATGGAGGAGAAGATAGCAAAGAGGAAGATGCACACTGCCATAAGGATTGGTAACCTACAACATAGGTACGAAGTGCGACTTCGGGATAAGACAGGTTTTGGAACCGCAAATGAGGTTCGGACGTTCGAGGTTACTATCGGGTGTGCAGAAATTCCAACCTGTAGCTGCACATGCAACAAGCCTTTCCTTCTACACAAGCCATGCTCGCATGTGCTAGCCGCGTGTGGGTTAATTGGTATGGACTCTTCCTCTTTCATGTCACCGTTTTATTTAAAGGAGATGGTCCTTGCAACATGGAGCGGCGAAATTACTGGATTCCGTGCTGTGGACAACTTCACCACAGTAGAAGAGGATCAAAGGGAATACATACCTCACTGGAGCCTACTTCGTGTCAACAAGGGACGGCGTAGAGTTCGACGAATTCGCAACGACATGGATGAGTCAGAGGCTGGGGGCCCTACAAGGCAGTGCTTGCATTGTGCTGCATATGGCCATCGGAAGAAATATTGTCCGAAGTTGAAGGACCAAGCGGGAGGTGATCCCACGGCAAGTACATTGGCAACCCCTTCTACTTGGACTGGTCGAGGCCGTGGACAACATGGGTTCGCGGAGTGAGAACAAGGCTTCGCCCTGTTACTTTTTGAATAATGATTCGTACTTTCCCAATTATGTTTGAAATGTAGCACTGTGTTTCTAATAAATAAAGGAACTTGTAATATGCCCGTGATATCCCTGGTATATTATGTACTTGAACTTCTTTGATGTGATGTCGTACTGTGTTCGAAAATATTTATAATAATTGTACTGAACTTCTAAAATGTGCATGTTTGTTTCCATTCAATTATGTACTTCAATATTTGCACTGATATGACAGGCCTCGTTATATTTTCCTGCGACACGCGTGCAGGTATGACGGAGTTTGAGTTGCTCGATGCGCGAGTGGACAGTAAGCACCGGGCGAAGAAGATTGCCGAGGGCGAGTTCAGCCCGGTTTTCCGGACCCGTAGCCCCCGTGTCGCCTTGAGGATTCACCCAGCGTGGATCAATAGGTACGTGCACGCGAGAACCCATGTAATGATGTAATTTTCATATCTAATTTGCTTTTAAATTTACAGGTTGGAGTGGGCGGGTCTACTCTCGCTGGCACGGATGGTGGAGGGCACAGACGAGGACTACCAGCTGGTCGGTGAGGACGAGGAACCTCCCGACATGGAGGTCAGATGTAGACGTTTTCCTTTCGATATCGCTTTGTTGACGTGCCTCGTCGATCGATGGAGGCCGGAGACCCATACGTTCCACTTCCCTTGGGGAGAGATGGCCCTGACGCTGCAGGACGTGTCTTACCTCCTGGGTCTCCCGATCGCGGGGACACCGGTAGGACCTTTGGAGGCTTCGCCCACCTGGCGTGCGGACCTCGTGCAGCGCTTCACAGGTGTTCGTCCCCACGACGATCCCTTGCAGCCTATCGAGGAGCGGCAGAAGCACGGTCCAAAGTGGGCGTGGTACCGGCGGTTCGAGGTAAGTGCGAGAACGTATGTCGGTCGTGCTGTTGTTTTCTGAAGTTCTAACTAAATGAGCATTTCGTGCAGCTAGCAGAGCTTGGTTGGCCTGGTGAGCACTTGACGAACCACCAGGTCACTCGTTCGTTGGAGGTGTACGTCATGTGGCTTTTCGGCTACGTGATGTTCACCAACTCTCACGGCGACACGGTTGATGCGCGGCACATCGAGATTGCGAGAGAGATAGCAGACGCGCAGCACCCCGGCGATGTCCCACCCCGGAGTTGGGGATCGGCCGTTCTTGCGGCCACTACGCGCGCGCTGTGTGACTCCTGCACCAGGAGCACGAAGAAGCCGTCGTTGTTGGGCTGTCCCCTTCTACTACAGGTTAGTTGTTCGTGGTACTACGCTTTGAATATTAAATTATGTTAAATTACATTACTGTCGTTGCAGGTTTGGTCGTACGAGCGTTTCCCTGTAGGGAGACCGTTCGTGAACGCAGACGATCCTTACGGAGTGGAGTTGTACCACAACAACCCATTCGAGGGACCTACTTTCGGTTCGCTGTGGACACGGCGTCGGGTAAGTTCATGCCTATAACCGTACGTACTTTTGTTACTTGCAAGATTAGTAGGCTCGAACTTACGTACTTCCTCTTTCATTGTACAGCCACAGTTCGCGTCCGCACAGATGAGAAACTGCTACGTCGCGTTCACGGAGCAGTTCGACTTCTTGCCTCCAGAGAAGGTCACGTGAGAGCCTTACACAGAAGAGGCGAGACTATATCGCGCTCCCCACGGCCTGTCACCATGGTGCACTACGGACGATGCATACTGGATGACAAGGAAGAAGTAGGTCTTCGACATCTGTGTCGAAGACTACGCTGTGCATCGTGTGATGCGACAGTTCGGCCTACACCAGGACGGACCACCGCCAGACGCAGTTCCTGTAGATCGTGGCACGCACGGGTACGTCTGATTTGTCTTCTTATTATGGAATCAACAAAATGACTTACATTTCTCGTGCACCCTTATGCAGCTGGTCTCGTAGAGGGGGGGCTGTTAGGGCACAGGAGTGGACACAGCTCCTGCACCCTTACATTCAGGCTTGGGAGGCGGCTACGGCGGACTGTTGGGATGAGTCCAGGACCTTCAACCTTCAGGCGCATCGGGCTTACCTCCAGTGGTATGTTGCTCGGACTCGTATTTACCTCCTACCACGCATGGAGCGTGATGAGATCCAGTCAGCACGCACCACAGATTTGTACCCAGCAGACAGTGCGCCTCTGAGGGCAAATGCGGTACGTTCTACGACGTGTTCCAAACTATGTGTTAAATTACTTTGTGCGTTTCTAATAAAATCTTATGTACGTGCAGGCTGAGGTGGCACATGAGCTTCACGCCCACATCACGACCGAGCTGGCACGATCGAGGACAGCAGAGGACTCTACTGCGTGGTCTCGTGCAGAGGAGCTCTGCCGTAGTTTGCTCCGCGCTCTATCCTGCACACGGGCGTCGGATGTGCACGACCCGCAGAGAGGACGTGGAGCACACCTCCCTCGAAGGCCGTCCGCGATGCAGAGTACTCCCCCAGGTCCTTCACAGGCCGGTGGGTCGTCCTGGCAGGCTCCGCCTCCCCCAGGACCTTCACAGGCCGGTGGGTCGTCGTGGCATGACCCCTAGCTCAAGGGCAGGCAGCTCTTTCCCTGGGACATGCCGGCAAGCTCTCAGCGCACACCTACGCAGTTTCCGGCCATGATCCCCAACCCGGGTACGATAACATTCGCATACATCCAAACAACCTAATAGAATATTGGAATAACTACTCAGGGCCTTTCGGATATTTTCCCTTCCTCATACGACGAGCGTGAGCTTCCTCCCCTTCTTCCTTCGCGCGACGCGCCATCTCGCGCTTCCTCGCCCTTTCGGCCTCACGTGCCTCCGCAGCTCGACGTTCCGCCTCCTCCTTTTCTTTGCGTTGCATCTCCTGCCAACGCTTTCTCTTCTCCTCCTCCTCTGCCTCGTGCATGCGTTCCTGAATCCGACCTCGAGCACAGTCAACCTTCCACATGAGCTCTTCCTCATCCTCTTTCGATTGGGTAACGTCCAGCCACTATATGTAGTCACATATAGTAGGTGGAGACTGCAAGCAAACGACTGTTACCATAGTATTGCATCGTGTTAAAAATGTGGGTATGTGCGAGTTTTACCCTTTCACGCCGCCTGGACATGCCAAACTTCGGTGGCTCTTCGTCGTAGTTAGCACACATGAAGAACCTTCTTCCGTACGTGTACGAGAACTCATCCGACTTCATCAGTCTGCACGGATCTTGGCACCAGCAAAGGGGAACTTCGACACCTGCGGGCAGGTCGGCAACCATCTTCTGCTTCGGCATCTCGTCAGCACCAGATGATGCCATTCCTGCCATTTTGGAATACGCCATAGTTACTATTTTTAGGAAACTAAACAAAATAATAACGCAACTATTTACCTCACACCGTCCGAACTTTAATGTCCCTTCTCTCCCTTTTGCCACTTCCGAGAGCTTATTTCTTCTCACCTCGCTCCCAAACCCTAATCCCTCTCCCTCTCTTCTCTGTATCGATTTTTCAATTTTCCATGGATTGGTGGGAGGCAGAGACAGGTCAGGGGTGAATAAATAGAGAGCGGGCAGGAGGCGGGCAGGAGAGTGGGCAGGAGGCTTAGGATTCTCACTTCACGGGCGACAAAAGGGACGCTGGAGGAGGGCCAGGTGGGGCAGGGCCACTTTCGGCGCGAAATCGCCACGAGCCGTGGCGATTAGTCCCAAATCACCATTTTTGCAATTTTTTCAGTCGCCATTTTTGCCATTTTGAAAAAATAAATAATATTTACAAAAAAAACTGACATGGACAGGGCAAACGTCGGTGCCCGTGGCGTTTGACATAGTCGGCCAAACGCCCACGAAGTGGGCACAACAGAAGCGTTGCCAAACGTCGCCAAAACAGGCAAACGCCAGCTGATCTGGCTTTTATCTATACAGGCCAAACGCCAGCCATTGTGGCGTTTAGTCAAGTCGGCAGTTGGTTTGCCGACTAGGGCCAAGTCGGCATTTGGCTTGCCGACTTCATCCAAGTCGGCAGTTCGCTCGCCGACTCCCCCCTGGCGCCAAAATTCGTTGCAGATGTCGGCATTTGGGCTGCCGACTCACCCCATTTCGGCGTTTGGGCTGCCGACTCACCCCATTTCGGCAATTGGGCCACCGATTTGAGCATTTCGGCATTTCGGTTGCCGACTGAGCTCCATTTTTGTAATTTTTTCAAACCGACATGTATAGTTGCGATTTACGAAAAAAAATAATATTTTTAAAAAAAATTCACTTTCTTAGCTTCCTAAATTTGCCTCCGTTTGCATATCATGCCGTTTGTTGAGGTGTCGGTCACTGTGGTTGGCACTAGGGGCTTGTTTGGTTAGGCTGTGGCTGTTGACAAAGCTGCTGTTGGCTGGCTGTTTAGAAAAGCTGCTGTGGCTGTGGGAAAGTGAACATATGGCTTTTGTTTGATCCAAACCATCTACAACATTTTGGAAAATGAGCATAGAAACTTAAGCACATTGCAAAAAGCTGGTAGAAGGCAGCTTTTCCAAACAGCTGAATTTGCACTGCAAAGCCTATAGCTACCGTTGGAAAAAGCTGCTGAAAAGCTGGCCGTTTGGTTGGGCTGCAGCTTTTTCCAGTGAAAAGCTGCTGAAAAACCCAACCAAACACCCCCTAGAAGTGGTTGGTAGAGATAAAAAGCTTAAAAACTAAGGTCGCATGTGTACCGAGAGAGAAGATAGTTTGGCCCATCTGTACGTGAGCACGATACTCGATTCATACTCCAGTTGATTGCTTCAGAGATATTGACTGGTGTTATTGGATTTTGAAAATTCTAACAATGGACCTAGTTTTTTAGCAAGTCAAAAGCCTAAACCAACTATGGCTCACTAAAGTGCACCAACAACCTAGCTAGTATGTTTTGCAATCCTAGGGTGATCAAGCAAGTATTGTGGTGATCCAGCTGGTGGCATGAAAAAGAAAAGAGAAGTACTTTGGTTGTACCAATAGAATGTTTGAGTACAATATTAAGGAGGTAATTTAAATTTGGACCGTCTACCTAATATAAGGCGGTAACTTAAATTGCTACCGTCTGAGTAATATAAAGAGGTAACTCAAATTGTGATCGTTTGAGTAAAAAGTCAACTTATTTTCTTTAAAAAAATCAGTCAAACTTCTTGCTCAATCGATCTTCAATCAAAGATCCAGATTCCTCCCACCATTCAAATCATATAAGTGAACTCCCTCTGAACCTAACCGTCTTAACACAGTCACCTCCTACCTTCCCCATCCTACCCATACTTGTGCACAGCCCCTTGCCTTGCTATCCAGCACCTACTTTGTTGTTGTCTCCAACCCTAAGGTGGCGTTAGTGTCACTCGTCCTTCTCTTCCGTCGCCACTTCGCCACCTTGTACTCCCATTGCCCCCTTCTCCCCGTCTCTAGTAGCTCACCACCTTTGAATTTGCCGCCGCAACTATTTGCTACCACCTTTTTTTGCTTGAACTCGCCATATGGCCATCGCTGCCTATCGTTGTGTCTCTGCCGTCCTCTCCTACTGTGTAAGCTCTAGGACTATGATAAACCTGAACCCTAAGGTAGCGCTGGGAGAACCGAAGAGAAGGCAAAAAAAATTCAATTGATATTTTAGAACACCAAACAATGAGTATAAAATCCATGCTCATAATCAAAGAGAAAGAGCAATTTGTGTGGACAGAGGCTCATCAAAAGGTGTTTGATCCAATCAAACACTATCGCACAGACCTCCTCTCTTGAAGTCACCGAGAAAAGGACCTTAGGAATTTGGCTTCAACTACACGTGCAGTAGTCAACTATTGCACCTCAACGCATTTCTAGGAAAAATAATGTAGTCATTATGTCATTTTACCCTGAACCACAACTCATTCAATTAGTTTCATCCTTGGTACGGGTCTATAAAAAGAAGGCCATTTTGGAAACGTAAACAAATTTTATTCAAGAGAGACAAATCACAAATAGCAGTGTGGCATACTCCACGCTGAAGTTTTGGAGAAGGCGTTTGACAGGGCATGCCTCCTCAAAGTGAGATGAGCAATGACAAGAAAATAAACAGTTTAAAACACTCCTGAGCTGGAGCGCTCAACCTGCAAAGCTATGGGGCTACTTTGTTCAGGTCTCTAGGGATCTTGTGGACTCCATAATACGACCCGCATCATTTTGGTTGAAGAATGAGTCAAGCTCGGGCAGAATTGACCAATGTCCAGGAGCCTTGATGAGATCACGCTTGCGCAAAGCATCCGTCAAGATTTGATTATCCGTGATGAAATTATAGTCCTGCAAATTCAGAGGGTGAGCAACTTCGCTTGTGAGAAGCACAGCTTGAGCTTCTTCTCCCTGTAGAGCACTATTAGTTCGAGAAGATGAGATTCAACAAAGATAACTTTAGAAGGTGATGAGCGGGGATCATGGAAAATGCCAAGTCAAGACGATCCAGGATGAAGAGATTGTTCCCCCTTGAAGGTTGCATCAGTGTAGAGTTTGGGTCCATCATTTCTAGAGCGTGAGTTTACTGCTAAGTTAGAAATTTGTGGTTGCGGCTGCTTATTTTCATCGTGAGGTTGTTCATCTGTCTAGATTTTAGTATGTCGGACCATCCAAGTTTTTCGGAACCTCTGAGTTTTGGTTCTGTTTACATCCAAATCATTTGAGCTTCAAAGTTGGAACTCCCGGAAGTTTTCAAAGTGTCCGAGATCACCTTCTGGACTTATGTTTGAAATCTTGGAATGTCCGAGCAGTATGTCAAAAGCTCTGAGTTTGCTCACTATCCTTACTCCGTGAGCTCTTTGAAATCTCGGAAACTCCGAGTGCAACGTCGGAACCTCCGGAAATTGTTCCTGACCTCACCTCGTTGTAGGCTATTCATATTTTCTGGAGAGTCTGGATTCTAAGTCGAAACCACCGACATATGCTTCTGTCCGCTGTGCTTTGAAAGTCAGAATCTCCGGGTTTTTACTGGAGTATTTGAGATATGTTTCTGGACTCACTACACAGTCATTGCTCTAAAAATCAGAGTCTCCAGGTTCTTCTCAGAGCCTCTGAGATGTGTTGCTGTCTACGCGATATAGCCGTTGATTTGAAAATGTCAGAACCTCCGGGGTCAAGTTGGAACCTCCGGGTTTTCTTTTACTATAATGACTAGTTTTCGAGGGGTTGGCTATATATACCCCAAGCCTCTTTGAACATATAAGTCTTTACTAATCTAATTCTTTGATCTTTTGAGTGCTACTCCACCTTTCCTCAAGCCCAAAGTGAAATCTTTGTGAGGAAATCTTTGAAGGAGAAAGAGATTGATCCATTATTTAGCATCAAGCAAGAGTTCATCTCTGAGCCGGACCGAATAAAGCCTGATACTTTTGGAGATTGGCGTCTCCTAGATGGTTAGAAGTCATTTGGGAGCCTTCAAGCAGTTTGTGAAGAGCCCCAAAAGTTTGTGAGGGTTTGGAGCTTGCCTACTGCAAGGTGAAGAGCTGCCACAAGTGAGAGGGGGCTTCGCATCGGCAAACCCATTGAGGGAAGCGCACGATTTGGTGCCAGCTTTGATCCATGGATCAAGCTTCCTCAACAGAGACGTAGAGTCTTGACAAAAGCTAAAATTTAACAATAAATCCTTTGTCCCCGTGTGGTTGTGCCTTTCTATTTTTCCATACTTGTTTCTTTGCATCACTTGTTGATTAGCGTGCTAGATTTTACTTAGAGTTTTAGAATTACATGCGTAGGATTTACTTTTGGTAAAAGTTTTGATAACCTCCTATTCACCCCCTCTCTAATCCGCCTAGATCCTTTCATTTTCCCTTTCTAAATACAGAAGAAGCATCAAAATGACCAACGTGATTAGGATGACCCCTTTTAGCCGAATAACCCTCAAAGTGGAGGCTTGCACTTGCTTCTCCTTTGCTCGCACGAATTTGGTCTTCGAATATTGTCGAGGTTCCATGCCTAACCATTATCATTGAATCTTAGGGTAAAGCTTAAGCCCTCATGGTTGAAGTTCTTCTTTTGGTGGCTCAATATCTCCTTAAGGATTTTACTACCCTTGTAGCATTTGAGCAACCCATATTGGAGTTTGACTTTCTATTTAGCATTCTCACTCACAAGTGTGGCTTCACATGACATGAGTTTAGAAGTACTAGTGACATCAACATGAACAATAGTGAGAGAATCCATGACAAAGGAGCACACTCGGGACATGACATTTCTACACTCTTTTGAGATGAAGTTGATTGCCTGTCAAGGAGAGAGAGATGCTTGCTCTTGATGATATTATGAGATATCTTAAGAGTTTTATAATCTTATTTGTTCTTGATGTTCTCAAGCCCAAGATTTTCATGAACACTTCTAAGCTCCCATTAGACTTTTTAAGTTTATGGTATGAGATCTTAAGCTCCTTATGCTTAAGGGTTAATGCCTCATTTTTCTCTATCTCCCTCATAAGCAACACCTCTTGCTTCTCAAGAGTGACAACAAGAGCATCATAACTAGGCCTACTCAAATAATCAAGATCATCAAGAAGATCATCATTACCATAATCATAGGTTGGAGATTTGGTAATTTATGATATCTTTGACCCCTTTGCCATGAGACAACTTGATGCTTCGTCATAGCTTGAGTGGTCGAAGAGGGACTTGGAGGGTCTTGGACTTGCCATGGTGAGATCGGAGAACCATCATCGGTATTGGAGTTGGAGCATGAGTCGTCAGAATCCTATTCTTTGCCAACATGGGCTTGAGCCTTGTAGTGGTTCCTCTTGACAAACTTGCCCTTTCCATGGCACTCCTTGTACCCCTTCTCCTTCGAGTACATGAAGTGTCCCGTCTTGCCACACTTGAAGCATGCTTCTAGTAAGTTTCTTATTTGTGTCCTTCTAGTACATGTGGTTTCTTCCTTTGTCGAGGAACTTGTCGGCACCATTTTTCTTGAACATCTTGGACAAACCTCATCACAAAAAGAGCGATGCCATCTTCGTCAAGTTCCTCTTCTTCTTCATCATCTCTTCAGTCATCCTTGATGACGTGCTTGGCCTTCAACGTGATGTTCTTCTTGAGGTTTGAGTTGGAGGCCGCGAGCTCTTCCCTGTCTTGTATTGCCATCTCATGAGCGATGATCCTTCCAAGCACCTCTGTGGGAGTCAACTTCTTGCAGTCGTCCCTCTCACGGATGAGCATCACCAAATATTCATATTTGGGTGAGAGGGCTTGTAGAATCTTCTTGGTGATGAAGTGGTCGTTGATCTCTGGGCACCCAAGGGATTTGAGCTCGTTTATAATGTGATTGAGGCGGGTGAATATTTCATTCTCCATCATGGTGAAGTGGTTCCAACTTGAACTCGAAGGTTCTAACTTTTTCAAATCAATGACTATATTGCGTATATAACAATAGATCTCGGAGGCTCCGGCATGAACCTGAAGACTTTGACTTTTAGAGCATAGGCTGTATAGCGTGTCTAATAACAAATTTTGGAGACTCCGGCTAACACCCAAAGGCTATGAATTTTCAAAACACAATAGACAAAAGCACAGGTCGGCAGTGCCAACTTGGAACGTAGACCCGCCGAAAAATTTGAATAGCCTTGAACAAGGCATGTCAGAGCCGAATTTCGGAGGTTTTAGCAGTACACTGGGAGCTTCTAAGATTTCAAAGGTTCTCAACAGAGAGGATAGTAAGCGAACTCAGAGCTTCTGACATACTGACTCAGATATTTCAAAATTTCAAAATTCCAAAGGATGAGTCCAGAAGGGATCTCAGACACTCTAGAAACTTCTAGGAATTCTGACTTTTGAGCTTAAAGGACTTGGACATTTCCAGAACCGAAACTCGGAGTCTCAGACCCTGAAAAACTGGATTCTCCACATAAGAAGGAACCTGGATATTCCAACATCGATCCCAGAGTTTATAAATACCTCTTTGGATAGAAATGATAATTCCTAGCTGAGTATTAGCAAGGCACTCTCACCAGCTTATAGATATTAGCCTCCCTTAATAGTACAGCTTTCCCTAAACTCAATGTGATTTTTCGAACCATTAAAAGAGCTAGATAGTCGCCTGTAACCTTCGTTTCTTCGAGTCATCATTCCTTAGAACTTTTTAGGGGTCATCAATGTTGGTTATATAATCGCTTTTAGGACTAAATCACCTAGTCATATTTGATGGACACATTAGTCCATTAATTGTTTGTTGTTAATCATCAAAACCCACTTAGGCTTCTAAGATGTTTTCAGGGTTCCTCATCCGAAGCAACTCGAGTGACTAAGGAGGTGGTTGCGTGCAAGACTTGGATACCAGAGATGGATTTTCCCTGTTTTGATGGTACACAATCGTGATTTGGTTGGACAAGTGCTGTGATTACTTCAAGTTGTATTAGATTCTAGATGGGTTTAAGGTCATAGCAGCGTGTATGCACATGGTGGATGATGCTGCAATGTGGTTGCAATCCTACAAGAAGTTGTATGATTTGCGCACTTGGGAGGATTTGTGTGCAGCTGTGCTCCCCGAGTTTATAATTAACCAGCACCGTAGTAAGACGAGGGAGTTTCCCAAATTGTAGCAGCATGGCACCTTGGAAGAACACCACAAGCAATTCGAACATCTCATGTGTGAGTTGCTTTTGTATGATGCTTCTTACATTAAAGTGTTATTTGTCTCCCAATTTTTTCTTGGCTTGTGTACTGAAATTCGAGGCACAATGGAACCTCTTTTGCCCGCAATAGTGCATGAAACAACTACATTGGCTATTATCTAGGAAGAGCAATGGGAGATCACCAGACGTGTAGCAGCAAAAGTGGTCCAGTCCATGAATTGGCAGTATGAGGGTAAAAAGCCAGACAATCTCCCTATGCTGAAGATGCCTCTCGATGATTTGTGGGAAGCCTGACAGCTCAAGAATTTCTGCCGGGCTAATGGCTTGTGCTTTAGATGTGGCAAAAAGTATAGACCAAGACATCAGTGCATTATTCGAGCTCCAGCATAGTTGAAAGTTATGGAAGTAGGAGTTCAATCTTGTGTTATACCCGATGAGATTCTAGATGCTATTACTAGGGAGGACGGAAATAGTGATGGAGAATTGATGTACATCACTGTGAATGCTATAGCAGGTATTGAGCATTCCTAAACTATCACATTGAGAGCACTAGTTTAAAATTAAGTTATGCGATTTTAGACTCAGATAGTTCACATAGCTTTGTCAATCACACTTCAGTAGAGAGGTTACACTATCAACTCAAGCATATTAGTGCCACATTGTGAAAGTAGCCAATGGAGAATATTTGCATTGTCAATTTGAAGTGCCTTAGTTAACATGCTGGCTTTAGGGCCATACATTTAGTCATGATATGAAAGTTTTGCAACTTGGTGGGTATGATGCTATTTTTGGAATGGATTGGCTTGAGTTACATGGCCCCATGAGGTGTCACTGGTTCGAAAGGTGGAGCGAGTTTGAATATCAACACCAATTGATCAAACTGCAGGGTGTCATTACTCAACACCCTTATGAATTACAAGAACTATCAGTGGAACAGTATGTTAAATGGGATAAGGATAATGAGATATGGGCTACTGCAGTGGTGACAACAGTTCATCCCAAAAATACTTCTGTTATCCCTGAACCTGTTCAGAAATTGCTTCACACATTTGCTATAGTTTTCTAGGAGCCTCAGGGTTTACCTCCTCACATATCTTATGATCATGCCATTACCTTACTCCCTGATGCCTCTCTTGTGAATTTCAGGCCATATAGGTAGTCCACATTGCAGAAAGATGAAATAGAAAGACATGTTGCTAACATGCTTAAGGGTGGTACTATAGTTCCTAGTATGAGACCATTTGCATCTCCTATTCTCTTAGTCAAAAAGAAAGATTGTACTTGGAGATTTTGTGTGGACTATAGGAAACTTAACAATATCATAGTGAAAATTAAGTTTCCAATGCCTGTCATAGATGAGCTGTTAGATGAAGGCACTAAGTTCTTTTCCATGCTAGATCTGAAGGCAAGGTATCATCATATTCGAATGGTGGAAACAAATGAATTCAAAACTGCCTTTAAGACTCACAATGGTCAATATCAGTTCAGAGTCATGCCCTTTGGTCTTACGAATGCACCTCCCACATTTCAGTGCTTGATGAATTTGGTGTTTTCTGCATTTATCAGAGAGTTTGTTTTGGTTGTCATGAACGACATCTTGGTTTATAGTAAGACATTATTTGAGCATGTACATCACTTAGAAATGGTCCTTCATGTTTTACTACAGCATCAACTTTCTACTAAACTTAGTGAATGCTCATTGCAAATACATAATTTGAATATTTGGGGCATATCATATTCTAATAGGGGGGTCTCTATAGATCCTGAGAATACTAGAGTCATCTTAATTGGCCAGTACCCTCTATTGTCACAGAAATTAAGAGGATTTTTGGGTTTGACTGGATACTATAGGAAGTTTGTGCATCATTATGGGTTGATAGCTAAACCTCTGACTTGTTGGTGCTAGATCTCAGAAAGCTGCTGGGCGGTCCGAGAACTGAAGTGCCCGGCACCGTGTTGGGGGTGAGAAGCGCCTAGACCTGCCTGCCTGGGGTCTTGTGGCAAATCCTGAGGCATTCTCAGTTGTGGAAGTTGATTCCCAGTGATCTGTTGTTGATCCGTTTCTTCGCCATCTTGATTGAGATTATGTGAAGACCCGTTACCATCCCTGACAGTGAGAACTTCTCGGGGTATGATCTGCTGGAACTATAGTCTAAATCTGGACTTGTCAAGGAGGCGACCTCCGGATAGTTTCTTCAGCCACTCGAGTGGTCGGAACGTGCCAGGGATAATCTTTGCATGGGGCTTGCGTTGCTTGCGTGAACGCTTGATGATCGGGAGATCCGAAAGCAACTCCGTAGGTCCTGGCGTATTCGCCCATCAAACAACTTACATCATTGTCGGAACTCGTCTTCAGAGGAGAAATCGCCTAGATCTACCCGATCGTTCGTCGGCTCTTGATCAGTCGAAAGGTTGAAGTTGTCGTAGAACCTTTTTTCTGAGAAGCCGGATCTCATTGCGATCTCTGACGATGACATTAATGGAGATTTGTGACATTAGCTGAAGGAATCCCCACGGTCGGCATCATCTGTCGATGATCGGTGAACCATAGATCTTATGTAATATATGGTGAGAAAGAGAGTAGGGTTAGGGACTCATGGAGCCAAGTCGTGTCCGCCAGGAACCTGAGATTTTTGGCAGGTTTGGGCCCTACGACTTGTGTGTCTTATATTGATCTTGAGACAAAGTACAAGAGGAATAGCTAATCTAGATGGGATTTACTACTAGTCAAAAGTCGATGTCAGGGCGTGTCTTCCCTTTCACTTGCTCGGAGGTCTTCTCAGTTGAAGATGTATGGCTTCTGAATTGAGTTGTTGTGCTTGTGTCAAGGCCTGTCTCCTCCACAGGGTCTCGGGGTTCTTTTATAGAGGGTATGGTTACTGGGTATGGACTCGTCTCCAAACAGGACTCCCATCATCCATAAACGTCATGATTGACTTCCTTATTTAAGGAGTCCCGGACACCTGTGAGTACTTTTCTTATCTCTCTAGAGTCCCTCTCCGAGCCATATACTGGCCCGGGCATCCAGGGTATCCCTAGGTCTTTATGTACTTGTATACGGATATTGTCGTCGCATACAGTAGAGTTGTACTACTCGTTGTCACAAGTCATATATCCTTACATGACACTTGACTTG